>CM026292.1:9224000-9325646 GCA_014851415.1 Cnaphalocrocis medinalis
AAGTTCCTTTTATCAATAATACCCGTTGTAGGAATTCCCCAAAACCTGAATAGATTCCGCCCACAACAGGCCAGCTCAATGTCCGCCCCATTTGGCTTCCGTCCACAGTTTGGACAACCAGGATTCCGCCCGAATCCAACTCAACTGGCTTCCGTCCTCAATTCGGACAAGCTGGATTCCGCCAGAATCCAGGTCAATTAGGATTCCGCCCTACTCCAGGACAATTTGGTTACCGCCCACCTACACAGTTTGGGCAACGTCCACCCACACAATTTGGTTTTAGACCACAGGCAGGACAATTCGGCTATAGGCCCCCACAACCTCAGGGCTTTCAGCGCCCATATCAAACGAAGCTTCCATGCGTACTGCGCCGGCTAGGCCGCAACAGTTTCCCATAAACGAACTCTATACCGATGAATACGAATGATGGTGTCACGTATGAGTTCGATGAAGCTTACGGCGACCCTTACTATCCTGTGGCGTAGATGAATACGCACCACAGCCTGTTTACCCATATTCTCCGTATGAATGTGTGGATTACCCAACTCCATGACGAGTTAGAGTTACAGTAGAGATACCACTAGTGGTAGTAATGGTAGTAATGTTAATATCAGTAAAGAAAACAAAGAGGAGGCGAGCCAAAATTTTCACAAAACTGCGCCTCACATAAGCTGAAATAAAGAGCTCAATTACGACTCCGTTTATTTTACGTTTTATTACGCAATGTGAAATAAAAGCATGCGATGAGGATTGAGGATTAATGGACGCCATTGCTGAAATCACAGGTTTTTTTTATCTATTTTTACAGTAATTTTTTTTATTTTCATAATTTGTGACGTATTTTTTGGCAATACCTAAATTTTGGGGGAATTTTTCTTCAAAACCTAAATTTTGGGGGATTTCGGGAAACATTTGGGGGAACGTTAGACAGTCATCTGGCAACACTGCAGTCATCACAGTTGTGTCTTTGATTAAATCCATTTTTTTCATCAACTTGGGCTATAACTGTGTACTTCTTATGTGGATTCTATGTTCTGGCACAATCTTTGCCTTTAAGATGCAGACATCTACTGATCTATTAATTTCAACATACCCTACAGCTGAATTTAGGTATGAATCTCGTGATGACCTGTAAAAAAGAGGTACCTATTAAGGTAACAAAATAATACTTTTATGTTAGGTAGTGGAACTAATGCTTGACACCTTAAGGAAAGGAAATTTTTTATTTGATTTGATATTTTTTTATACGACATTATTGTGAAATGACTGTATATTTTACCAGATGCCATTAGTAGTTTCTCAAAATATTTTATGATGGACTAGCAGAACAAAAGCCCAAGCCCCAATAACTGGGTACACTTTGGCAAAGATTATAGAGAATACGCTCATATTTGAAGATAATCATAGGAGGAGGCACATCACCAGCAGCGTTTCCAGTAATAGAACCGTCAGGCATTCTTTTTCATTCGGATTTACGCGTTGTTAAACGGTTTTCACCTTTGGAAGCCAAGATCTGTTGTTCCCTTTGGTGCTTAGGAAGAAAGCTAGAGTTCGTCCTGGCATTAAAGACTTTGGTTTGACTTGACTTCAGTATTGGGGTCCCTGGAGTACTTCATGCCAGTGTGTTTCTAACAAGTAGCTCATTACTTCAGCCAAACCCTAGAATCTGATGACTTAAGTGACTGAAGCGCTGGTCGTCCGTGAGATTTGAGAAATTCCTCGACGAGATTTCGGGATGAACGAACTTAGAAAACTGGTAAAACCAACGGCTTTACCCGATTTTTCCGATTCATTTCAAACAGATGCTTTATCATTCAAAGACGCGCTGGCTGAGTCTTTTTCCCAGCGATAGAAAGAATTTTACAAATGTTTGAACCTTCTTCGGTCATATTTCTAAAAATAATGCATCCAGAACATTGAGAGATTTTTTGAAAATGACCTTAACGAAGGCTATTTGTGGGCTGTGCATTCTTTCATGGCCATTTATCAAAACCGCATCAAAGATACAGATAAGGCTGATGTTTCTGTAAATGAGGTTTTGGAAAACTGTTCTGAGATAATGAATAGCATAAATGCAAGAATTGAACAAGAGTTTTATCCACTAAAAGTGACTTCCATTTTACGTAAATTCAATGAAAACAATGAAAATTCTGAACAGGTAACTGCGTTCAAAAAGGACATTAAAAACATGTGAATGGCCAAGTTCAAGATGTCCCTAAGTCCATTTTTCAAAGATTACAAAATGGCGCTGCTAAAGTTTTACTTTATCCTTGAAATCACACCACAATACTTTATACCGTGAAACATGGCCACAATGTGTAACTTGAGTGTTTTTATAATTTTAATGTTGTGAAATATTCATTTAACGAGTAGTTACAGAGAAAAATGATATTAATGGTTTGACCTAAGTGCCTAAGCTTTTGGACTAAGGGACTTTCAAGCTGGACTAAGGGATTTCAAAATGGATTTAGGGATTTTAATACATTCTATTTTGGACTTGGGTGCATAATAATAATAATTATTATTAAAACAAAAATATTATCAAAAATAGTATTTTAATCGAAAAAAAAAATCATTTTCAAATCAAATCAAATATTTATTATTAACTCAACCTTTTCTTTCTCATAAACTAAATGAATACAAAATTATTATCTTCTTCTTACTTCTTCACTTATTACCTACATTTCCTGCACTTCTTCCTCTTCCTCTTCATTTAAAACAGTCTTCAGCCGCATGATCACCAGAATGTTCTTCATTATAATTGATAATAATATTGTAAAATTGTCTGGCTTCCAACGGAATATACTCTAGGAGTTTTTTATATCTTTGGACTTTAGCTTCTTTCAACTTTATTTGGCTATCATAACAATCAACTAGTTCGTCTTCTCTTCGAATTATTCTTGCCATTCCTTTCCGGTAATGGCAAAGCTCTGGCTTGTCATCGACTGCGACATCCCCGGCTTACCGTTTTTATGAAATTGAACTTGCCGACAAGTTGATATTCCCGGAACAGTAGTTTTTATTCGACTGTCGTAAAATCTTTTGAAATCTTTTACGGTTACAACCCTTTCCACAAGGCCTTCGCTAGAAAGGTTATCTTGTAAGCCCACAATGTTTAATTTATTTGTATTTTTGCTGTTCAGTATTAGATTAATGTAAAAATCTGGCGTGAATACTTTATCGGCTTTAATTCGCTTTCTTTCTATCAGGGCAAAATCCCTATCGACTGGCATCATAGAGTGCCCTGGTATCGGATAAAAAAATTGTCGCTGTTTCAAATATAACCTTTTGCACACATTTGGTCAAGGAATGTAAACAAATATCTGTTTTTATTTTGACTATAACAATTATCACTGTACAGTTCGAGGTGCGTTTGATCGGGTTTTTTGTTTATCTGGATATAGTCTTGTAAAGCCGGACCCGGAAGTGATGAAAATTAAAATAGTATATTTATGATCTCCGTATGACCGTGGGATTTTTTTTACATGTACATTTTTGTCTATAGGGGTTGTGTGACACTAAAATTACGAAGAAATAGTAGCTGATCCATAATATCATCATGACTCATTTTATGTAACCGCCACGCATTTAAAATAGCCATATCAATCATATAAGTAAATAAAACCCACCACCATTTTTTTCCATGAATTGCTATCCTGTATAGAGCGATAGACTGGTCCAGCTCGTCAACTCCTCCCATGTTGCTATTATAACTTTGAAATAGACTTGGCATCTTGACATCAGTCTTGCATCGTTGTATAGGATCCCATCGTTTTACAGCTCCCAACGGTTCAATTTCAATGGTATCGTAGTTTGTTGCGATAGCTAAAACGCTTGTGTCTTTTTGATGAAGAAATGATGAATCTCTTTTTGATGTAGATGGACTGTAATATAACGCATCTACGTTATGAGTCCCAAACAAAAAATCCTTTACATTTTAATAGAATTTAAACACCAGTCACTTCTGATATTTCAACGACTTCTTGGTTGCACAGTATGTCTGCATTAGGCAAATAATTACGTAATCTGGCAGTTGACTTCATTATGGCCTTTCCTCTCATTACTTTCCAATATGAATAATTTTCCAAATCTTCCTATAACTGTAAAAAAGTATAAACTCTAAGTACCTACCTAGGTACAGATAACAATGGGTTATCTGCACCTAGGTCATACTCGTAAATAGTAGTAATGCAAGCTGCAACATTAAATTACTTATCATTTAAATGATCTTCGCAACGTACAACGCGTGCAGGTTGAAGTGGATGATCACTTCATGCACCATTTCTTTTTAGATTTGTGTTACCCACCACGAATAATTTGTCAGGTCACTTTGTTCAAGATGGTTTCCAAACGGAATCAGGATGATACGTCATACCCTGCGAGGGCAACCATGTTGATTACTTGTTGAGTGCCATGTTGCGGACCCTTTTTGATAATATAAAAGTGATTATGTACCACGTAAATAAATTACCTACTTAATAATAGTGTTTACTATAATTAATGCCCTACATAATAGTGGCGACGAGTACGGTACGAATCGACGCAAGCGGTAAATAAACATGTGTGGGCCTCGTGCTCAATCTCGGAAGCAAGTGTAAATTCGGTGTCCTAGTGTATCCAATTACCCTAACATCCTTTAAATCCAGGGGTTCCAAGTCCTGTGATGATCACCCGCTTCACAAATCCATTCCCTACCTCTAAATACATACAACAACGGAGCAAATCACGCAAGTGCTTGCACAAATGATGGAAACAATGCAGGGCATGCAGGTACAACAAGCAAATTTACAAAGAGCACTATTTAGGCAAGGTACGAAGCCGGTTAGCGGCATAAATTTACAACCACACGACGAGATCAATGAATCTTTTTCAAGTTATTTACAAAGGTTACAAAACTACATAACCTTAAAAGGTGTCACAAATAAACACACAAAACTACAAATATTCTTAAACTGTATTGGACCTAAGCATTACCAAATCCTAAAGAACATTACAGCTTCAAGCACGCCTGAATCAAAATCATATGATGACTTGGTGAAAATTCTGGGCAACCACATAGCACCAGAGCCAGGAGAAGTTGCACAGCAACACAAGTTTTGCTTAAGAACTCAACATGAGTATGAATCAATCGCTAACTATGTAGCAGGGTTAAAAGAGATTGGAGGAAAATGTAACTTTATTTGTAACAATTGCAAAAATACAACGTTTGAAACACATCTTCGTGTACAGTTCATACGGGGATTGCGTAGTGCTGAAATAAAAGAGAGGTTACTACAAGAAGCACCCACTACTAAATTTGAAGATATTCTGAAAGATAGAACTAGCCATAGAAATCTCCAAAACGGATACAAAAGAAATGGGAGCTGAAGTACAACCTAAAATAAATAAAATAGCACTAAATAAAAATAATTTCAAGAACAATACATACAGGAAACAAGGAAATACAAATGAATGACCAAATCAAGTGCTACTGTTGTGGGAAAAATAATCATACAGCAAATCAGTGTAAACTGAAAGAGAAGTTATTCTGCAAGAGGTATAGAGTCAAAGGTCATGTACAGGCAGTCTGTTTCAAGGACCAGAAACAAATAGAAATAGAGACTGATAGTAATTCCGATGAAGAAATATATGAAATACATAAGGTACAAAGCATTGATATACATAATGATAAATTCTACATATCACTACAATTAAATGGGAAATTACTCAAGCTAGAAATGGATACAGGGGCAGCTGTTACCACATGCTCAGCCAAGTTTTTCTATAAACATTTCCCAAAATTACAAATATCAAGTACATCAGTTAAATTAAGAACCTACACTGGAGAAATTATTAAGCCAATTGGAACAACTACAATACAGATTGCACACAATAAGAAGATTATACAGGGAAGAATATTTATTATAGAAAAGGAAGTCGACCCCGTTGTTGGAAGAGAATGGCTGAGGAAACTCGACTTACAATTTAATGTCAACTCTATTACTAAAGAAGAAAGGGACATAGCAGAAAAAGAATTTAAAGTGCGGCTTCATAATTTATTAGAAGAGTACAAAGAATTATTTTCAGAAGAAATTGGGGAAATTAAGAATTTTCAAGCAACATTATAATGTTAACTGTGGCGGTGGCGCCATCTGACTCTCAGATAGAGTACAGATCAGAATGTATGACAGTAATAAATGGAAATTCGGGAACATAGTAAACAGGAAAGGGAAACTACATTACGAGGTAGAGGTAGATGGAAGAGTACACCATAGACATGTAGACCAAATAATAAAAACCTCATGCATGACTAGAAACCAGTACGTGCCAGATACTTACCACGTTAACCCGGAACCGGCAAGATACAGTCATACCCACAGAGGAACAGCCTGAAAACAATGAAACTCCACAACCTATTCCCCTGCAGAGACAGGATACATTGCCAAGAGAAGACTACATAAGTAATCATATCAGCCTGAACGAGTCACACATCCCCAATCAAGTACCCATTACAGAGCAGGGGGCTGCCGGGGTGGACTGCTAGAAGAATAAGGTATCTTGTGAGTTTTGGGATATTATAAATATGAGTTGATGCTATTTTTAATTTGATTTTAATGATCCAAATACCCGACATCTACGGTTGAAGGTTGAAGGCGATGAGGTTGTGTGAGAGGAAGGGACCACACAATCCCGGCAGTAGTTGATTGCATCTATAGAATGTGACTTTCCGAACACGAATCTGGCAGCGCTAGTATTTTCAGGTTTACGCAAACTTAAATTCTTATGTCGTTCCGGAAACTTGCTAACAGTCTGCTCCCGCCATCTCATTATTATTCCAACTTGCAGGATATTTGATCATGGCCTTGGCAAATTCATACTCAAGTTTTTAACTTGAATACATGTCAGTCCATAGTGCATCTTAGAAGACCCTAAGATATATTTATTTACATGATCCTCTTCTGTTTTTGTAAAAACTTGCTGTGATGCAAATTTGAATTCGAATACACGATGTTCGCTATCAAGTTCTTGTGTTTTGCGTAAGTTTTTTGATACGGCTTTGTAGTGTTTTGTGCATTAATTTTGTGTATATTTGGCAGCAGATTTTCCGTAAAGACAGAAATTGACTCTACTTGGTGGTTGCAGGTGTCACATGGGCGGGCGCGGCAATTTGCTACCATCAGGTGATCCGCCTGCTCGTCTGCTAACTATCACATAAAAAAAAATCGGCTAAGGTCATCAGCATTTCGGTTTCGTTTATTGACTTTCAATATAGGACCCAAGAATTTCTTATTGTAATGTCCAAAAGATGGTAAAAATTACCATTTTCTTGTCTTCATATGGGATCCGGTATCGACCTAAACAAGCTGGCCATGAGGTCGACGCCACCCATGTGAGAATTATATTCCCTTATAACCTTCGAACAGGAATTATGACGCAGTTTCTTTGTTCTAGTTTTTTGTCGTAACGTTCAATCATGTCTACAGGTTCAGCTCCAACATTATGTCGACAGAAGTATTACCTGTCTATTGTCTTTCCAGCGGACGCAGTGATGTCTGGTCCATCGTAACTGGTAACGTTTTCTTCATATTTTCCTCTAGGTACATCACTTTATTCATTACTTCGTTTTTTGGTGGGTTTCCTTTTATGTAGTGCAAAAACGGTGTCACCTTTCATCCAACCAGAATCCGAACGTCCTATTATTCCCCATTCATCTGGAACCGTTTGAGCCACTTCTTTTGAAATTCTTTGCAATGGGTATACGATAAAAGGTGTGACTATTTCACCGCTAGCGGACAAGTTGCACAGTACAGTTATACATTGCTTGTATAAACCATTTGACGTTGACTTTGTCCTGTCCACTGGCAACAGTATACATAGCTCGAAAGTTTTTAGGTGCCAAAATGACCCCAGTTTTTTGGCATAGTAGTACACCTGTCTCGTCTAGATTAAAAATACGCTCAGTACTATCTAATATATTAGCTGCGTTTACTTCTTGTATGTGTTCGTACAAACTGTCAAACCATTTTCTAATTATTGGCTCTGCGATAAAAGACCTTGCTTTCGAAATAACTTCAGCATGTCTTTTGGTAATGTCTGGATGACGTTCAGATTACTTCAGATCAACACCCTTGATGTTAAAAATTTGTGCAACAGTTTCCCTATCATCGGTTGCATTTACGGGATAGCCTATTTTAGCCATATCTATATTAGATTGAACTCTCAAGTTGAACAATAAACGGTTGCATACAAATATTATAGACGTGTTAACAAAATCCTTTACAAATGCTGATCAACTTTTGGTAACTATCACAATAATATTTGTTTTTAAACTAATTTATACGCTCTCGGCTTGACTTTCAGAATAATTTTATAGGTTATTGATGTTCATTTATTGGATCCAATTGAATCCTTTACTTGAACAGTATATTTCACGAAAAAAATATTATAAAATCTAAATCTGATTAAAATGTAATCGAAACTAAATATAATCTAGATATAAAAATTGGTCCTAAATCACCTAGTAGGTGATTATCAAATTAGATTCACGTCGTTGTCCATAGATCACGTAAAATGCTCTTTCTTCTTGTTATAATAACTTCTATTGTCTTTTTTTGTTACTTTAATATGTGGTCTTTTAACGTTACTTTGCTTAATACTTCTTATTAATCTTTGTCTTTTTGCTATAAATTTTTCATTGGATAAAATTGGTATTTTACATTGTCAGAAAATATACGAGAGGGATTTAGAAAGCGTGTGAGATATACCCTCTAAATAAAGACGCTGTTAGCCCGAAGCTACTGGACCTGCCGCGCTATCGGATCAACCTATTGATACAGAGCAGTTGTTAATTGAAACAATAGACAATGATCAAGACAATGATGACGAACTGGCTAACTTTTCAATAAGTGCGACTTACGATCCCCTTTGTGAGGAAATAATAATAATTTATTTATTTGCACAAAACTGATAAAATATGTTAAAGATATCAAAATAATAATAGTTTTATAATTGCATACTTAGCGCACTCCTGTGGCGCCCTCTATTTGCCTTTTATATATGTCTTTGGTCATAGATTTATAGATAGTTTAAAAAGGATATATAAAATTGTCTATTCTCAACCGGCAACTCATTCGTTTTATTATCAGGTTATGTGCTCAGCAAAAAAATAAAATTAATTTCACTGTTAAATTCGTATCGTTCTCAAAAATTTATAGTATAATGTCGTCAAGCGGTTATCTAGTAAATGTGCCAAAACTAAAGGACGCGAAAATTACGATGATTGGGCGTTCGCGGCAGAAATTCTCATCCTGGAAGGCTTGGACATCGACGCCATTCCTGACGATCTAAGTGACGCTGAAAATAAAAAGGCGAAAGCGAAGCTCATCATGACGATTGATCCCATTATACGTGCACATCAAGAATGAGACCAAAGTCAAAGATTGTGGCAGACACTCCAAACTATTCGATGACAGTGGATTCATAAGAAAAATCAGTTTACTTCGAACACTGATATCCATTCGACTTGATAATTGTGATACCATGACAAATTATGTTAGCCAAATAGTGGAAACTGCACAAGACTTAAAGGTACAGGTTCGAAATCAATGAGGAATGGATCGGATCAATGTTATTGGCGGGGCTGCCCGAAAAGTTTTGCTCCCATGATTATGGCAATAGAACATTCCGGCATGTTAATTAACTGCGATACTATAAAGACGAAGCTGCTTGATATGAGTTCCGAGATCCAAGATCATGATTCGGAAGTGTGCATTGTGGTCGAAGCATAAAAGTAAGGTTGGTCAACAAAACTTGAACACAAAAGGCGGGAAACCCACAAACGTCAAATATGACAACTGTCAAAAAGGTTATAAAATGCTACAAGTGCAAGAAAATTGGCCCTATAAAAACCCAGTGTCCTGAACTGAAAGAGAAGCAAATAAATGCATTTAGTGCTGCATTTTTCAACAGTGAATTCAATAAGGAAGACTGGTATATCGACTCGGGGGCTAGTGCCCACATGACCTCAAGCAAAGAAATCTTATTACAAGTCAGAGAAGTACATGATACGAAGGAAATTATTGTTGCAAATAATATGACTGTTCAACGAGTGGAATCGAAATCAAAACGCTCTTTTCAAAATGTATGAAGCTGCGCGAAACCTGGTTGCGAATTTTAACCAGGTATTCCAGCCTTGGGTGGAATGGGCTCCGGCTCAGTTTCTGATGGCGTAGTAGGTGTAGTCGGCTCTGTGTTCCGTAGGACTAGGAACTGAAGTTCAATATATGCACTTCGGTGGATCGAAACCACAAATAACAATTCATACCGGGGTCTTATACACAAAGGAAAACAAGCCACAAGCATTTGCTTCTGTATCTGCCAGCAACGAACATGGTCCAGTGGCGATATGGGCCCATTTGGAGCCTGTTCTTAACCATATTAGAACAGAATTTCCGACTGTCACAGCTGTACATACACTTTTTTTCTGACGGACCCACCAGCCAGTACAAACAGAAAAATAATTTTCATTCGTTTTCAAAATATACAAAATCGATGGGTTACCCAAATTCTACGTGGAACTTTAGCGAAGCATCCCATGGGAAAGGTGCCGCCGATGGAGTTGGTGGCGCGATAAAACGAAGGCTTGATGATTATGTGTCACAGGGCACAGACATACCTAATTGGGTATTTGACTAATCTCGATTTAGTAAAAATTATTGATACTCTATCAAAATATTGGTAAATAAGAACCAATGGCCAACATTTTCAGTTAAAATATAACATCTAGCTGGTTTTTGTGAGCATTGAAAGTTTCATGGGCAGTCCATTTTTAAAGTATAAAATTAAAAAAAATAATTATATCATTGAACTACCCGTACATTTTTCATCAACTTTTATTATAAAACCATATACTTAAACGAAACATTTGATATAGCTACCATATAAAATTTACTAGACGCGCATACAGAAGGTTGAATCGTGACGTCACGATTCAATAGCCATTTGTATAGAGCGTTTTTGGGTTTGCCCAAAATACGTGCTCTTAAAGTTGTGATATCTCAGGTAATTCAAATGAGAATCAAGTGATTCTTTCAACGATGTTTCTTAAATTGAGGCGTCTTTTGATTCAACACATAAAAAAAAATTGTCAAATACCCAATTGTTGTATATAAAGCCTGCTTGGTGTTTGGTAGTACTGGCGGCTGCGTCCGCCATATCTTGTTGATTAGACTTCTGTCAAATAAACGTCAGTGCGTTCATAACCAGCTAGAGTTTCACTTGTATTTCCCTACATAGTTCACCGATTTAACACTAATGCTGAAACAGCATTTCAAATTCTTAAAGACTCTGATACTTCAATGATGATTTTTATATTTCAGAAACAGATATTGCCAAGTACTCAATATCAGACACTTTGACGCCAGTACCACAAACCATGGTTCTACAGCAAATTGCTAACACGGAGGCAGCGAATATCATTAAATACAGATGTTTGAGCTGTTTTTGTAATGATATGTTGTCTCCCAAAGGTTATTGTGATTGTTTAGATGTTAAAACCCGCCTACTTGTTGAAAATAAAGATGCCGATTAAGAAAATGAGACCGAAAATTAAACAGATAACGTGTCAGATTATTTTGTCGGCTTTGACAAACTTAATTGTAGCTAACTTCAGTTGTTAATTTAATCTGTCAGATTAATGGTAACCCTTGAATTTCTGAACGCAATATAATATTTGACATTAGATTTGACAATCAACTATTTGAATTTAAACTTATGCAGCGGTAATAAATTACGAATATAGAAAGGGGCTGTTTTGACGGTTTTCCCGGCAATTATTCTGATTATTTTCGCCTTTTAAACCTTCCATAGACTTCCACAAACATTTCAATACCAAGGTATAAGTAGATCCGTTCAGCCGTTCTCGAGTTTTAGCGAGACTAACGAACAGCAATTCATTTTTGTTTATGTAGATACATGGTGGCTTTGAAATGATTACACTCTCTAGTCATGATTTATTTTTTTGGCAAATCGTATATGATTGTTCAGTATTTAAAAAGTTATATATCAAAGTCACATTATATATGTGTGTCCTGTGGCCTTTTTCGAGTTTGGCTGACTTGCGTATTTGGTATAGGACGAACGTGACATTCTAAATGAGGAACTTGCGGAAGCCTTGGAAGTAGACTCCGGAAGTGAAGCAGAGGAGGAGAACTACACTGTGGAGGAGCTCCAAGAGCTTCTGCAATCAGATTCAGATGAAGACGAAGAAATTGCACAACCGCTTGACCCACTCGAGACAGATTGGTCAGAGGATTTCAATTCTTTCCGCGGCCAAAAAGAATCTTTCCAGGAACATAGAGTATATAGAGTTGTTTGCTCAAATTTGGGACGAGACTGTTATGGACCTGATTACTCATGAAACAAATAAATACGCGTGGGAAACCATAGCCGCAGCTTCCGAAATAGGGATCTCTGCTCGGTCACGGTTGAACCAGTGGGTAGAGACGTCTGTTTCGGAGTTATATAGGCTTATGGCTATATTCATTTTAATGGGCATATGCGTCAGAAGCCGAATTGGGCAACCGGGATTTTGGGAATGCCATCATTTAGAAAATTGATGACCATAGATCGGTTTTGGTTGCTAATGAAATTTTTACATTTCGTTGACAACGATTTCCTCTCGCCTAACATCCGCGGAGAAGAGAGGAAATTAGAAAAAATAAAACCGATCTTGGACCACCTTAACTCCAAATTTCCTGCCATTTACGCGCCTCGCAGAGAAATATCGATTGACGAATCGTTGCTGCTTTGGAAGGGACACCTGAGCTGGGTTCAGTGTATCCGAACCAAAGCAGCACGGTTCGGGATAAAAACGTACGAACTCTGCGAGGCAGCGACGGGTTATTGCCTAAAAACTATAATTTATGCTGGCAAGGGAACGACATCCTCTTTGCCCAGTTTCGGCTTCAATAATTCCTCTGCCAAGGTAGTCCTTGAATTAATAAGAGGCTATCTTGGCAAAGGCTATTCACTTTATATGGACAATTTCTATAATTCGGTTGCCTTAACGCGGTTTTTAAAGCGCAATAAAACGGACGTAGTCGGCACCTTGAACAGGAGAAGGCACAGCATTCCCCTGGACATAAAAAACCTACAAGAAAAGCGGGTACCCAGAGGCAATGTAATAAGTCGACATTGTAATGACGTGGCTGTTGTGTCTTGGAAAGACGTTAGACTTGTCACTACAGTGTTCACTTACCATAACGCCGACATGGTGCCAGGACGACGTGCTGGCCAGGACTGTTTGAAACCCGCTGTTGTCCATAGCTACAACCAATTTATGGGAGGAGTCGATCTAAAAGATCAAAAATTGTCCACATACCTTATGGAGCGAAAAAGGGGAATAAAATGGTACCTTAAAGTATACAGGCGGTTACTGAATGTCAGTATTCTTAATACTTATGTTATTTATTGTTCCAACATGGCCAGCGAAAGAAAATGACACACCGGCGTTTCAGATATTTATTGGCCGAAGAGCTCATCGAACACTTCGGACGCGACTCGCAAACGCGAAGTCACAGCAGTGCCTCTGATTTTAGACGGTTGTATAGCTCTCTCGGCCACTACCCCCAGCATCCACCACAGGAACGAAAAAATAAGAAACATGACCGTCATATAAGGGCTACGTGTGCTCGATGTGCCGCGCTAAAATCCAGAAAAGCCACAAATATTGTGTGTGGCATATGTGATGTTTTTCTTTGCGTTGGTCAGTGTTGGGTAGACTACCACATCAAAGAAAACTTGACAAATTGATATGCTGTTTCGTATACTAAAAAGCGCGAAATAAAATAATCCTTACAAAATATGTAACTCAATAAATTTCATTTTTATTTGGACTGATTAGAAGACATTTAATATATTATTATAACAGTACAATTATTGTTTTGATTTGGAGTCGGTACTAGCCAAACTGACATCAAATTTGTCAGTTTCCGTAGGCTGGCACCGACTCCAAATCAAAACTGTATTGTTATAATAATAAAGTAAATGTTTTCTAATCACCCCAATATAAATGAAGTTAGTGTAGTTACATATTTTGTAAGGATTATTTTATTTCACGCTAATTAATAAGTCTGTTAATATTTTTTTTATAAAGTTAATTATTTTTAAATTTTTAGTGGTCCAGTAGCAAAAATTAAAACACAGACGCAATTGTCGAATTAATTTGTAAGAATAAAACTAGCGGTCTATACGGTAATTCAAGAATTATCCCCTAACTGTTAACTATCAAGGAGTTGTACCTTCCGTCGTCAGCTTACCTGTATTACTTTAAGGAACAGTAAAAGGTTAACAGTTTGGCTGCCCATTCCGCCGCGGGGCGTAAAGCGCGGCGAAGAGGGGATGCCCATCACGCCTCAGAGCGGGAACGGTTCGTACCGCGTTCGACGAGTTAGTGTGACGCGGGCATCTGTCTGAGAACGTTGAATCACGGGCGTCGCGCGCCACACTTAGCGCAACAAGTTGTGGTTTTCAGTTATTGTTATTTTTGGTGAAATAATGGGGAGTGAAGCTTGCTAATCTGAATATAATTCAATTTGTGTATATAAAAAACAAAGATATAAATAAATAATTATAATTTTAAAATGATTTTTCTCCAAAAAACATAAATTTTTTTTCTAAGTCCTAATCGCGGACATTTGAGAAAGCCGACATCTGCGAAAGAGACATTATGCGGGAAAGCGACCTTTTGAGAAAGAGACATTTATGAGAAAGCGACATTTTGGGGCGACTGAGAGACATTCTGCGAAACAGGACATTTTGCGCCTAAGCACCCCTTTCTAATGGGTATCCCCATTCGGAGCAAGTATTCAAGTAGGTAACGATATACTTTCTGTTTCTAGGTAAGCGCAGTTTTGTCCCCTGTTTTTTCATGATTCTTGTATAATGTCTATGTAACACTGATTAGGACTGTGTATATTGTGTTTTATTCTGCGATAATTTTGTGTGTGAGCACTTCTGTGATTCGGGGAAAGGGCACTGGAGCTAGTGAAATTACTGGGTATATGAGACCTAATTACTGCTGTCTCGTGTTTAGGGCGCAGGGCAGTGCCAGACAGTAATTTCCCATGACACTGCAGCTGTTCATGGGCCGACGCGACACTTACCATCAAGTGCACGATCGTGCTCGTCCCGTTACATAATAATATTAAAAAAAAAATGTGATTGATTAACTACATATTGAAAAGTATGTAGAAACGATTTAAAATATGTATAATATATATATATATTTAATAACTTGGTTTAACCCTTTCCTACACATGACTGGAATGTATAAAAAACGGTTAAACCATTTTTTATTGAGTGTTATTTTCATTTACTTATGAAATGAATTTCGTACAAAGTATTAAACTATTTAAAGCAATATGTAGGTTCTTAATTTTATTTCATGAAAAAACGAAGGTAGGTAAGTACTAATATCTTTATAACAGCCCTAGCGAGATTGTTTCATTTCACACTGTTGTCGTCTATATAGATACATTTCTCGTCTCTATTATTAAATACGGCGTCCCCATCCAGCCTAGTACTAATCCCTATTCACCCAATTCTCATCCCCATTTTCTACGATTCGAGATAAATATGTAGGACTTCCAAAAATTTGTGTTTTCTAACTTTAATAAGTAAAAAATGTTAATACTTACTTGATGCTCATGTATTGCTGGGTAGTTATTATATACTGGCACCCACTTCAGCAACGAAAAACAATCAAATAAAAACATAGTTCGTTGAAGACACTTTTTGAACTGACGTTTCGACGACCTTTAGCCAACTTAACGGAGATTAAGTGTTGCCAAGAAACAAAATAAATAATACTACTAAACTTTAAAATGATACAATAATTCAAACTTTATTGCACAAAGTATAAGGTCTTCTTTAAAATATTTTTCTGTTTCGTCCCTATTTACACCCACGTCCCTATTCATCCAATTTTACGGTATACTAAGCCTAAGATAGTTCACTAGTGTTACCTCCTTCACGTATGTTACCATGTGTTACAAATTCACGTCTGTTACTGTACAATTTTTCGCGGCCATACTAGTGTATGAAAATTTGACGGCGATCAGCTTCCCTACGTTGCGTTGGCTGAATGTTATATAACGTGTCCATGAGCTTAACGGTGTATTCCGTGTCGTTTATGTTTTTGTCTGTTTTGACAAAAAATCGCCAGGCAGTCTAATTAATTTACCGAACGTCAATTGTGCGGGGCTAAACCGTGAGTCTTCTTTTTTTGTTGATCGTAGTCCTAAGAGTACCATCTCCATTGATTTGAGTTATGGCAACGTGCGACAATTGCGGCCTTAAGTGTACGGTGCATCCGGAAACAACCAATATGGCGCCAACCACCATTCTGAACAGCTGCAACAATATTATTAGCATTATCGCTGACGATAGCAATAACTTTGTGCAAAATTTTCCATTTCTCCATCTCTTACTTTAAAAGTTCGCACACATTTTCGCCTCGTATGTCGTCCGTCATATTGTATGCAACATAGTAAACTATTGTGCTTTTATCATATGTGCGTCGAAGTTAAAATTTTTTGATCTCATCCACTCCTGTATATCGGATTTTCGCCACGACATTGTTGGAGGTTTTTCTATTTTACGGGAGTGGTAAGGGGCATTATCCAGTACTAAGACTGAATCTTTTTTTAATTTTGGAAAAATCCCCTTAAGCCACTCCTCAAAATGCTCTGCATTCATCTCATTATGATAGTCACTGAAATCTGATTTTGACTCGAACATTAATAAACCTCCATCTGCCTTCCTCGTTTGCTATGTGACTAATGATTAGGCGTTTTTCTTTTCCTGTAGGGGCCTTGAATCCCCTTGTCAGACCTTCGAGGAAGGCTTGTCGTGTTTCAGTATCCATGTCCGCCCAAGTCTTGCTGACGGTGTGGCCTTCATTCAACCACGTTTCATCTTGGTAGTATATGGCTTTTCGTGGTCTGCGATATTCTTTTATAGCCAGTAAATATTTCTTCCGCCACAAGATTATGTCTTGTCTATCGTCGTTTTTCAGAGTATAATGAGTGTTGACGTCCCAAGATTTTTTTAATATGGCGCCATTCTTTATAGTCTCGTTTTGTTGGTCAGACTTTTATGGTGAGGGCATATCTATGATTTAAATAAGATGTCATGAAAATAATGAAAGGTTTTTTTTCATGACTTCATTGTCAGAGTATTTATGTCGAACATAACAGCTATGAGCTGTCAGATTAATTCATTTAAATAAAACACAATTTATCGATGTTAACACTTTATTGTTGTCTTCATGTTCATTCAAACCAGCTTTATGCATTACGTATAAAATATTGCTGTACTTTATGTAATGTTTTTCTTATTAACTATCGTACCTAAATCAATGAAATTTATTTAAGGTTATAAGTAAAATCTTAACATCTAAAATGTTCAATAATAAATTCAATTGTTCGCTCACAATTGACAACATTTCATTCGAAAAATTGATATGAAAATTAAAATGCCATTTATGTTTTTGGGCTTCCCGGATTCACATTACGCTTTTTTAGATATTAATTACTCCAAAACTTACTAGATACAAAAAAATGATACTGTAGGTGTTAAAGCCAATATTCCTTTTCCCACAATTTTTTTTTTAAATGGATTTCTGGACGTACAAAAAAACTCTCATTACAGATGTCAAAATTGGACTTTTTGGCGGGAAGTTGAAAAGGGCGTTTGTAGTTTTTATTTATTTTTGGGTAGGTAGGTTGTAGTAGGTATGAAGGAGTGGTATGAAGAGAATAAGAATGCAGCCAGACTTCTATTTATTTAACCGGTAAGTACAGAGTCGGGTTAACTACGAGTAAGTACAGTAGGCAGTGATTACGAGTAAGTATAGAAGGTAAGTTAGGTTAAGATGTAAGTAGTCGCGATAAGAGCTGCGCAGGCTCCGCGTAAGAGATTCGGGTCGTGACTGGAGTTGGCCGATCGCTCGCTATATCGATGCGCGCTGGCGGCTCGGGGGGTACCCGAGGCGAGGGGGCAGAGGTACGGCCGGCGCGCTAGCGCACCGCTGATTGGCCTGTCGCCGCTCCCCGGCACCCGCGCGTCTCCGGCTCACACAGCGCGATCGTTGCGTGGGCTCTCGAACGAGTCCAACTTTTAATATTTATTATGAATTAATGTATATGTATGAAATGTACCTATTTGTATATAAATGTTTATATACGTGTTATGTATTAAATTATGTATTGTATTGTTGACATTAACCCTTTCAAACCTACCGTGCACAATGAGGACATTAAAGTTTTGTTAAATAAATATAGCAAAATAAAAATTTACGTAACTAAAAACGGTTGTTTCTGTTTGCGAACATTATAAACTTCGTAAAAACATACCCCTAACGCCATCTATTATTACACGAATGAAATAATTCGTCCGTTTCTGTCAGTCGCCGGCGAACGTTTGAAGACCGTAGGTAAGTGATTTGTTTCCTTTCTAATTTTCAAGTTATTTACTATGGTATGTCTTGAAATAAATATATATCGATAAGTTATGTCACAAAATAAAAGAACATCGTGTTTTACAAACGATTATTTATTGTTTTGTCAAGTATATTTCGAATAAACGTTATGTCTACAAACGAGGACATTAGGTTTTGGTTGCAGTTTTTTTCCAAACATTCATAGATATTAGTGAATATCTACCTATCCAAATTTATACTTATTTTCAAAAAGCGTTATAATTGATAAATGTGTTATCTTACTTATATTATAAATGCGAAAGTTACGATATTTGAATCCAAATAAAAATGTTTTTTACAGGCATATTTATGACCAAAAATCATGATCTCGAGAGACGCTTTGAAACTTTTGGAAGATGGACACCTGTCAGACTTGGACTTGTCTTCGGATGATGAGGAAGTAGGAAATAATAGTTAATATCCCATGTACGAGTCATGTTCGATTGGGTGCTGATCTGATAACACACAACCAAAGAGAGTACAACCCACCTGGCTCCTTTGATGAACGTGAAGGTGAAGGTATGTCAGCTTTTGATTTTGAACTTGACACCGAAGATTTAGAGGAGCTGGCTATTGAAGAGGGCGGGCAAGAGCTAGCTGCATTGGATAGTGAAAATTTCAATTATCTTACACCCAAAACCGAACATCAAATGGAGGCACAGACAAATAAATAACACTATACCGACAGATTTCCTGCCACCAATAGCAGTGGACCCAGTTGTGCAAGACCCTCTTGATTATTATTATAATATGTTCCTAAACAGCTTTTTATACAGATGGCTGAAATGACAAATTTATATGCAGTGCAGTCAGGAAAAAACCAGGTGTAAGGCCACGTCCAGCAATGAAATAGAGATATTATTTGGCTCTACATATGGCAAACCGGTATATTCAATTACCAGTTTTGAAAATGTACCTGGGAAAATAACATAAGTATTCCTCTTTTTATAAACAATATGACAAGAGATAGATTTATTGAGCTCCGTAATAATCTACATTTAGTAGATAATTTGAAAAAGCCTCCGAATTGCCAAGATGTATTTTATAAAGTACGACCAATTTATGATGCATTTAGAAGCCGTTGCTTAGAACTGCCGTTAGAAAGAGAACTGTGTGTTGATGAACAAATAGTTCCTTTTACAGGGAAGCATGCTGCTAAACAATACGTAAAAGGCAAACCTTGTCCATGGGGAATCAAACTATTCTTCCTTTGTGGCAAGAATGGTAGAGCCTATGATTTTATAATATATCAAAACTCCACTCCAGAATTAGACAAGACATTGATAAAAAAAGTTGGTTTTGGCGCATCGGTAGTATTGCATCTAATAAAAAGAGTCGGTGAGAATAGTGGCCATGAGTTATACTGTGATAATTACTTTTCATCCTATTATATGCTCCAAATTTTAAAACACAAAGGTATTATGGCTACTTGCACAGCTCGAGTCAATAGATTTGCAAGTCCACCACTGATCAGTGATAAAGATATAAAAAAGAAACCTAGAGGTTTTGCAGAAGAGATTACTAGTACTGATGGGGATGTTACTATGGTCAAATGGTTAGATAACAAGCAGCTAACTTAGCATCCAACTTTATTGGTATAGGAGAAAAAGATATGGTGAATAGATGGTCAAAGGCTGAAAAAAGATTATAGAAGTTGAGAGGCCTGAAATAGTCAAAAAGTATAATCACGCAATGGGAGGAGTTGATCTACTAGATCAGCTAATGAGCTATTATAGGACTTTCATAAAGTCGAAGAAGTGGACTTTGCGGATGATTTTTCATGCTTCAGATCTGGCAGTCGTTCAAGCCTATCGTGAATATCAGACAGATAACGAACTGCTCGGAATACCTAAAGCAAAACGGCTAACACTTCTTCAGTTTTGCACACACCTAGCACAAAGTTTAGTTCTCCGGAATAAGTTCTCTGCTCCAAAAGGGGTCGACCAAGTAGTTGCAGCAGTCCTTTACCAGTAATTGTTCCAAGAAGACCGGGAGAACTGCGTCGCCAACTGAAATAGCTCGAGATGGTGTTGGTCACTTACCAGCGCATGACGTTGGATCAGGAACGCGCTGCAAATTCCCGGGATGCAAAGGAAATCCCGCATCAAGTGCATAAAATGCAAAGTGCACTTATGTCTAACCAAAGATAAAAATTGTTTCCTAAGTTTCCATACCTAAAATTCCTACTCTTTATAATTTGTTTCTTTAGGAGATTTATCATGTTTTTAGTTATTTTTAGAAGATTTATTTTTTGTTTTCAAGAAGTGGGAATTTAATTTTGTAACATTTGTTTATATTTTTCATAATAAAAACATTATAAAATGGATCATCTATTGTTTATTTTTATAAAGTCCCTACATACATTGATATTATTACTTAGGCCGAATGTCCACTTTTTGAGGACATAAAAAAACATGAATTTCTCGGAAATATGAAAACATGTCAGCTTTTTTCAATATTTCCATATCAGTAGTACCTACTATAACAGGAAAAAAATCGGTTCATGAAAATTCCAAAAAACAAAAATCAGGTTTGAAAGGGTTAAAGTAATTATGTAATGTTACCTGTATGTAAGTATGTGGGTTGCCCACATATTTATAAATTTCATTGTATATTTCTCTGTAAGTATTGTAAATATTATATAACTTGTATTATTCAGTGTGTGTAGATTCTGTATATCGGTAAGTTTTTGAACATTTCACAGTTGTTTGTCCAATATGGATATTGAACCTCATGATCCTGACCCTCCTCCCATTTCATCAAATCCTCTCCTCCAATTATTAGAAGCAGACTCTTTCATTTCGTCCCGCAAATCTGCCTTCCTAAAAAATAAAGATAGTGATAAAGAAAACACTGATAAAGATAAAAAACGAGATAGGAAATCTTTCAAACCATCTTTCAAAGGTAAATTGAAATCACTTTCCCGGCCTATTGCACTTAATGAAAACATGTTCCAGGTCCTTCAGACTCCACAAAGTCCAATTCCCAGTCCCAGCCCTGCCCCACAGTCAAATGATAGCAATATGAGCCATGGCCAAAACGTATTTAGAAAACGCTACATTGAACAAGATTCTGGCCCCTATATTGTACATGTACAATCAAAAGAAGACTCTCCCAGTGATGGCACCACTCTCCATCCCATAATATTTGGGAATTTTCTATTTAAAAACAATTTGAAAAATGTATTAGAAGACGGAATAAAGCGCATTGGACGCAATCGGCTTGCTGTCCAATTTAAAACACCAAATGCAGCTAATACATTCTTGGCGAATGAATCATTAACGCTAAATTACGAGCTGTCCATTCCTTCTTACAATATTAGCAGAATGGGAATTGTTAAGGGGATTCCTTGTGAATGGTCACATGAGGAAATTGTTGAAAATATAAGAGTTCCTGAAGGGTGTGGTTCTATCATCAGAACTAGACGTCTATCGCGCAAAGTTGCAAATTTCGAAGGTGTATCATGGACTCCAACCCAATCTGTGGTTCTGACTTTTGATGGCCAGACTCTCCCAGAGAGAGTTTACTCCTTTTATTCATCTTTACCTGTTGACCAATATGTCTTCACAGTAATCTGCTACAATTGTTGTCGCTTTGGTCACACAAGAGTGCAATGCAGAAGCAAACCGAGATGCTTCAAATGTGCGAAGGACCACACAGGGAGCAATTGTCCCGAGTCAGAGGATTTCCTATGCATCCATTGCAGTGGTAGTCATCAGGCGAATAACAAAAAGTGCCCTGAGTACATCCGTCAAACTAATATTAAACAATTTATGTCATCTAATGCAGTGTCTTATATTGATTGAAGCAGCGTCTAAATTTCCTTTTAAGAAATCATTTTCTTCAGTTATGTCATCTTCTCCCTCACCTGTAGCACCTTCGTATTCGAACTCTTCATTGCCTTCATCAGCACCTCAACTCCCTAAAAGCAACAAAAAAACTGTTGTTATTAAACAAAAAAAGACTAATTTCCAAACAACCAAAGGATATGACAAAAAAGAACATGATCAAATTCTGTCTCAGTTCTCTATTCCCCCACCACAAAATAGTTGTGGACTAGCAACAAATCCAACAAATGATTCTGTTTCCTCTTCTGACTTAAACAATTTATTAGCTTCTCTGATAAACATCATAGTAAATTCAACATTACCGTATGTTCCTTCGATAGCTTGTTTTATGGTTGTTAATTGTGTGGCAGGATTTATTGAAACAAACGTTATATTCCTTTGGCTTTGTATTGTAGACTACTGATTGACAATAACATGCTACGAGTTTTATACATTCAATTTTGACTTAACATACACCGCCCACCAATAGGCATATGCCTTTATTTACATAAATACAAAATCTAACTCGAAACAAATAAATCAAAACATAAGCATTGAACATTTGACAATCTTGATATCTCCAATATCTAGTACCTACTTACATACAACAAATATACCTTAGTCTAAATCATAGAAAAGGAGCTCTCAAGCAAGAACAATAAAAGTTTAGAATGATTGTAAAATTGTCTAGAACAAGTTAACTATCTTTACATAATAACCCCAAATTCACAATGATTATTAATTGATTGAATGGTCATAGCTATTGAAAACTCATACACAAATAACTTATGTAATTTAAAAAAATGTAATATTAAATCATGACCAAACCAAAAGAAAATACCTAGACTTGTTGTAATTTAACATTTACATTGAACATAAATATATGTAAGCATGCATTATGTATTTAAGCAAATTACACGTCAGTCATCTTGAACATTAATCAAAGGACACAGTTTGGTAACACATCTCTTAGTAACACTATCACCAGACTTCACACTGTAAACACGAGTGGACCCGTCAGGTCCAGGGTGCTTGGCCACAATGCGGCCCATCAGCCATTTTCCTGGGGGTAGACCGTCGTGTTTTATCAAGACTATATCATTTATATTGAATTCAGGCTGTTTTCTTAACCACTTCGGTCGCTGTTGCAAGCGTGTTAAATATTCCATTTGCCAAAATTTCCAAAAGGTCTGAACTATTTTTTGTGAATGTTGCCATCTGGTTAAGTAATTTATATTTAACCTTGTGAGGTCTGGGGTAGATACTTCAGTAGAATGTTCGCCAATTAAAAAATGAGCAGGTGTAAGAGGGCTCAAATTATTTGCATCCGTATCATCAATGGGTGTTAAAGGTCTTGAATCGAGGAGGGACTCGATCTGACATAGTACTGTCGTCATTTCCTCAAAAGTCAAATTAGTATTAAGGTTCTTTTTCAGGTGTGACTTTACGGACTTTACGCCGGCCTCCCAAAGTCCACCGAAGTTGGGGCTGTAGGGTGGGATGAAATGCCACTGTGTGCCATCTAGTGCTAAGGTTTGAGAAACTTCATCCTTGAATTCAAGCTGTGCGGCTTTCCATGCCTCTACCGCCTACACAGGCCTGCCTAGTCATAGATGCTACTAGATCTTGAGCCAAGGTGGAGTTATTTTTTTGTGTATTTGTTTAAAAAATCGCCAACAGTTAGTTTTTCTGATTGTAATCTCACTGTGGCTTCCTCAGATGGCTTTAAGGTATCAAGAATGTTGTTTATCTCGATCCATAGATTTTCGTTGAGTATTTGGCTGATTTCTTCGCAGTCGTCGCAAAAGGTTTAAGTTCTTTTAATCTTTGTAGCATGTAGTACGTGGAGGACCATTTTGTGGTGCAATCTAGTATTGGCTTTTTAATTTGGCCAATTTTATCTTTAGTTTAATAAGCGGACGTCGTAGTATTCTTACAATACGACGGCACGTTTAAATTACAGTTTCGTAATAATTTTTTAACACATCTTTAATACACAATTGCAGAGTATGTGCTGCACATGCAATCGAAGTCGAATCTCGTCCCTATTTTCTTGTTCAACATTTTCGTTCAAAAACGAAGCATTGATTGATTCTACGCCTGATTCGAAGTTGCCTGATTCAAAGATATCTAGTAGGTACATCTTCATCTTTATGATCACTGTTTTCGCCAATTTCAATCTCATTGCCAATACCTATATCCTGATTTAAAAGCTTTGTAATTTTAAGTAATTTGCACCATTATACTCGTATGTAGTTAATGTGTAAACATTATGTAATCTATTTTACAATTTGCCAGCACTTCTAAAAGCGTGTTCTTCAAATTTTTCTGCAGTTTGCCTAAAGAATATTTTCTCTGACTGCCAGATACGTACTACGATTTTGTAGTATTATGTATTGTATATTAATACCAACAAACTGTCGGTCCATACGAGTAACAGAGTCCGTCTTCACGGACATTCGATTTTGGGCCACTTCCGCTGCTATTTTTATCTGTAATTTTGTGTGCCTTTTCTTTGACTAATGTCCTTATTTTCTTGCTATTCGCTTGGCAGGCGGCAGCTTTGGGGAAAACACCCGAAAAAAACTCGCCCACGAATTTCAAGATTTTTTGGCTGGTCACTGTACTAACTATTAACGTCTTTATTTTGGCATTAATTCTTTCAATCTTAAAATTTGTATTTTTTGTTCTTTTTGCAAGTCTTTCATCGATTTATAGATTGTTTTTTTTCCTATTCAGCAAGCTATTCCAACAATTAGGCCAATTTTCTATATTGTTTTGAGTAGTTTGGATAACAGCGTTCACACAATCTAATACAGACCATATCTGAGGCGGAAATCTTGGGGTCGGCTTCTAAGTGTTGACGCCTTCTTTTGATTAGTCACACGTTTATAAAATCCATCAATGTAATTTAATGCCGTCTGATGAAATTTCTATCCCGGAATGTCCCACAGCCATAATTATAGGCATGTATTTTTTGGTGTGGCCAGCCAACAACAAGCACCCAATCTTATCGCATTCCTTCTGGTGTAGCTGACTGATGTCCATGGGCGGCGGTGTTTACATACCATCAGATGACCCGCATGTTCGTTTGCCTTCCTATACAAGTAAAAGAAAAATTGTAAGTAAATACATTTCTGCTTACACAATAACGGTGAACGAAAGTGACGGTGAAATTATTAGTTGCCACGACGCGTTTGCATTAAGTGCCACGATTGAGCAGCTTCGGCTGGTGGATGTTAGCATGCAGTTGCATTCATTCATGTGGGCTCATCGTCGCAGTGAGGAACCTCCACGTACATCAATAGAGTGTTACTGGAAGAAACCTATTCTGTTTAAACTTAGTACTACTTTCAAGTACCTAAGTACATCACGGTTATCCAGCTGTGTAAAAAAGCAGTTCCTCATACATCAAGTTCATCAGTAGTTGATGATTTAATTTCCAAGGCAAAGAAAAAAAGAAATTAAACTGAAGTATCAGCATGACTTTAAACATACTTGTGTTATGCAGTACTCTCTGCACAATTTCCTGAAAAATTAGTGTCAAGAAATCAAAATTGATTTAGAGAAGCTCATAGAGTATGAAAGCAACATTTGATATTGTAATAAAACTCGTTGAATCTTCGCAACAGACTATATATTTTATTTCATAGAGAACAACTGTCATAACAGAGTAGATACCAAATTACTCACTAGATGGCGTTAGTAGTAGGCAATAAGAGTCTAAACTTTATTTTGATACAATTATTACTAACACCCCCACTTATCAAAATAAGCTAAACATTATATAACATTTAATTTTACAATACCAAGCATATGCATAAATTTATAATGTTTTATATGACATAGACCTTTTGTTAACAGGTCAGCAGGCATTTCCCCAGTGGGAATATATTTAATCTTTACAATATTATCATTGATAACATCCCTGATGTAATGATAACGCACGTCTATATGTTTCGACCTGTTATGACACTGTTGACTGGAAGCTAATTTCATGGCACTCTGATTATTTATCACAATGTAAACTAACAACATATAACTGACCAGTAATTTCATGTATCAAATTTCTTAAATAAACAGCCTCTCTGGAAGCTTCTGACATAGCAATATACTCAGATTCAGTACTTGATGTAGTAGTATGATAACTTAATAATTTTAAAGTGTTTATTACGTGCAATTAGGTATGTGCATCGGAAGTGTATCTAGGTCGATGACACAAACGACCTTTCACGCGTGACGTAGTTCTAAGTTATTATTTATTGTTTTGTATGATTGATTTTGCTCTCTCTCAATAAACGACCATCATGAGAAAAACATCTTTAATTTAATCACCACACGACCCTCATAGTTCATGGCGACCCTGCCAGGACTGACAGACTTTTGTTTGTTTACGGCTCTGCCAGGAGATTGCAGATCCAGACAACATAAAACAAAATCCAGTATACGATTTTCTATCTACGGCATCAGATGCCCAATCACTATCAACAAACCCTTGCAAATCAATGTCATTATTGGTATACTTAAGACAATAATTCTTTGTACATTGTAAGTACCTCAAAATCCTTTTTGGGTAATTATAGCAATTTACATTGTAACAGGTATTAAATTGACTGAGGTAGCTAACAGCATAGGCAATGTCTGGTCTTGTCAAAACTGCCAAATACATTAAACTGCCAATGAGTTCTTGATAAGGAACATTAGGTAAACATTCTGTAGATTTTTTCAACATTCAATTTCTGTTCAATAGGAGTACTCTGAGGTTTACAATCAGACATCTGAAATTTCTCGACTAAATGTTCAATGTACTGTGTTTGATCAATGGTAATAACACTTTTGTTTTCATTTACATTAATTCTCATTCCTAGATACTGTCTGACAGGACCTAGATCCTTTAATTTGAACTCTGAAGCTAATACATTTTTCAATTTTTCAGTCTCATGATCATTATTTGAAAAAATTAGAAAATCATCTACATATAAACCAATAATTATTTTTGTATTACCTTTAGTTTTTGCAAACAAACATGGTTCATATTGACTATTGTCAAAGCCTAATTTACAAAGACTATCCTTTACTTTCTCATACCATGCTAAGGATGACTGCTTTAAGCCGTAAATTGCCCGCTTTAATTTTAACACCTTTCCCCCACTTTTGTTTGCAAAACCTTCAGGTATTGACATATATATATTTTCTTTTAGAACACCATTTAGAAAAGCTGTGTTTACATCTAAATGCGTAATATTCATTCCCATTTTTACACTGAGAGCAAATAATAATCTTAAAGTAGAATGACGAATCACAGGTGCAAAAGTACGAGTATAATCTACACCTGGCTTTTGCGAAAAGCCCTTGGCCACGAGCCTAGCCCGGTACCGCACATTATTGTCCACATCATACTTTTTCACAAACACCCAACGGCAATTCACTATAGACACATCACTAGGCTTCTCGACGAGTTCCCACGCATCATTATCCTCGAATGACTGCAACTCATCAGCCATTGCACGTCGCCGCTGCTCCTTCTCAGGCCCCTCGAGAGCCTCTGAGACCGAGATCTCCTCTGAAGCTGGACTGGAACTGGAGACACACAAGTTGCTAAAACCATATCGATCAGGTTCTTTTCTCACACGTTTTGGTCTAGCAGATTCTGGTGTTGGAATTGGATCTGATGTAGTCTGCACCTCCTGCACCTGCACCTGGACCTCACTTGGTACAGATTCATGAAGATTGTCATCACCATCTGTGTAAACTGTTGAATCTGAAGAGCTGTCATCACGTTTTTCATCTTCTGAAACATAAGATTCCCCCACTGAATTGTTGCTCTCCATCTCCACACTGACCTCTGGTGGCTCCATACTGTGCTGTGCTGTCTTTTCATCCAATACATATACAGCCTCTTTGCTGTTTGCAATATCCCCTGTCTCACCTTCCATCACAATGACGTCTCTGCTTGTGATAATGGTGTTCTTGGCAGGATTATACAATCTATATCCTTTGACGTCCTCGCCATATCCAACTAATATGTGCTGAGTGGCTTTCTTGTCCTACTTGAGGCGCTTCTGTTTGGGAATATGTACCATCACCTTACTTCCGAATAATCTAAGGTGACTTAGGTTAGGTTTTGACCCATGCCACAGTTCATAAGGTGTCTTTGGTACTCCTGACACAATAGACCTGTTTTTCAAATAAACAGCTGTGTTAGCCGCTTCAGCCCAAAATCTCTTGTCCAACTTTGCATCATACAACAGAAATTTGCCCTTCTCAACTACAGTGCGATTGTGCGACCCTCTCACAGATACCATTTTGCTCTGGGGTATAACTATTAGTTTTCTGGTGAATAATACCACATTGTTTTAACCCTTAATTACTCGCACAAAGAATATTACATAATTGCTCGCATGGGGTCACAGGTGACCCCAAATAGTATGGGTAGTTTTTATTATATATTGAAATATATAAGTATATATAAGTAAAAGAAACCATTATATTATTCAAATGCTTTATTTTTTAAATCATATCTATAAGTAATAATATGAATTACTAACTAATAAGACAAAAACAAAATAAACTAAAAAAATATCAGTTAATAACAATTTTGTACTTAGGTATACTGAGATCATAGGTAATATTGTATTTTTAGGAACTATCCGAATCACTCTTGTTGCACTGTTGACAGTATATTTCAGAGTGATCATTGCACACAAATCTTGTACATTTATTGCACTTTGTTGGTACTTTGCGATCACATTTCCGCGGGCAGCTATTGCAACGTCCACGTTTTGCAGTGGTTGGTGGGACGCGATTTTCCAACTCATGCACTTCCATCAGACGTTTTTTTATCACCTTAGGAGTTGCTCTGACTTCAAGTCGTCGTTTCTGGTGATTTTGAATTAGTGCAACAGACAATTGCCGCAAGAAATTACGCCTCACGTGAGTACGTGATTTGTCGGTATTTGCTCGATGTACAATGAGAGCATTTATGCCTGAAACATTTATCAGATGGAAGAAAATGGCTAACGGCCATCGTTTGGTTCGTCTCCCTACATTGTATGTACCACACAAGTGATCATTGGTGTCCACTCCTCCTTTAGTGCTGTTATAATATGTAATAATTTCTGGTTTTTGCTTGTCAGTTGAGGTTGGGTCGATATGAGCTGCATGATGCATGGAAGATAACAACACAACAGCTTTATTTGGTTTTGGAACATAAGAAACCATGGTCATTGTCTTTTGAAAACCGAAAAGGGAGCTGAATTGAGTTCTAGATCTGTTTGGCAAAAAATCTTTAGGTATGTCGGGTTTGTTTTTTTTGAGTGTTCCTACTATAGTAAGTTTGTGGGATGGGTCTAATAACTCATTTGCGAGTTTTACGCTTGTATACCAGTTGTCCGTGGTAACATTACGATTAGTTCCTTTGATCGGCTCTACAAGACGTTTTACAATGTCATTAGGGCTGTTTGAGACTTGGTAAGGACCCGCAGGCTGTTTGCCAGAATAAACCTCGAAAGACAGCATATAGAATGTTTTAGAGTCTACCAATGCTTGGTTTTTTATGCCGTATTTATTTGGTTTGCTTGGCATGTAAACTTTGCCTTTGAAACGGCCACGAAACCCAATCAACTGCTCGTCTATCGTCACATTTTGATACGGCGTATAGGCTTCTCGAAATTTTGCTTGTAACATGTCGCAAATCTCGCGTACAGCTGCCAAATTATCAACTTGCAAACGTTCAGTTCGGGTTGTTCTGTCGTCAAATCTAAGGCATCTTAGTAAAAATAGAAATCGTTGATAACTCATTGTGAGTCGAAACATCTCTACACCGCTTCCATCAGTTGCCCAGAGATCTACGAAATTCAGATGTGAGGCTCTCAACACTCCAGACATAATCAGCAAACCCAGCAATGCTTTTATTTCCTCAACGTCTGTATCCTTTGCGTCACGTTCTCTATGAAACTTGTTTCTGACCTCCTCGATGTATTTATTAGTACATGTTACAAGCAAATTGAAAATGTCATCAGCAAAGAATAAACTAAAACATTCCAAAGGAGTTTTTGCTGATTTTGCTGCTGACTTGACACCTGGTAAGTGTAAAATAATATTATGGCCTCGTGTTCTTACAGCATTTGATGGTGGGGACTTAGACCATTTTTGCTTAGGACCATTTCTGCCATTATGTCTGGTAAAATAGTAATTGTTATACTGCCCTGCAGAAATGTCTTCCTCGTTGTCTGACGATTCACTTGATTGTGCGGACGATTGCTCGATTTCACTCGCACTATCATGATCACTTTGTGTTATCTCCTCTAACTCTGGCTCAGAGCCAGACCCTCCAACTTCATCTTCATCAGAAGCCTCTGCCAACCACTGCGTAATTTGCAGTTCTCTACTATCCATGACTGGATCTGAGAAAAAAAAACAAAACTCGTAGTACAACGGAATTTTTGGATGATTTCATAGACATAACTTGTAAAAAACATATTTATAACAAACATTAATTCATAATATAGACATATAGTACAAATACAATTCATAATACACAAAAAAAGTACATAAAATAAACAACTTACCTCTTCCAAAAAAGTTACGTAATTACTCGCACGGGGTCACCGCTCAAGAGCGCAGCGACGCGTCCTTCCACTTCCCTGTCTCGGTCGCTACTAAAATACAAGCAATGACGCGCGTTATGAAGCTAGCGAGGGCGCGGGGGGAATCGGACCGCGCCAAGTGCCCGATTTTTTAACCCGAAAATGCTTTGACCCCATGCGAGTAATTAAGGGTTAAGTAACTCTCAAATTCTCTACTGCAGTATTCCAATCCATTATCCGTGTGCAAGATCTTTATTTTCTTCCCTTGTTGGTTTTCTATCATACGTTTAAATTCTTTAAATTTACTTAAAGCTTCACTTTTCTGTTTAAGAAAATAGATGAAAGTCATCCGACTATAATCATCCACAAACAGGATGAAATATCTACTGCCATTAAGAGAGTTCACCTCCATAGGTCCACACAAATCACTGTGTATCCGATGACATACCTCTGTACTTCTCTCACCAACATGTGTGAATGGTAACCTCATCTGTTTTCCTTCACAACAAGTAGTACACTCTGCTTTTGTAATGTCAAATGAACCTTTATATGACAAGCCCTCTACTATGCCATTTTTCATTTTGTTCATATCCTGACAATTTATATGAGCTAGCCTTCTGTGCCATAAACTACCGGTAACTGCAGGAGCTGCCAACACATGACTCTGCGCCCGCAACCTTAACTTGTACACACCATCAGTTAAATCAGCTATGGCAACTAAAGCATCATTTCTGTCATAAATATAACAATGTTTTTCTTCAAATACGACATTGTTACCATTCCTGATGAGCTCACTAACTGATAACAAGTCGTTGTCAAACTAGGCACGCATAGCACATTCTTAATAGTAATGTGACAATCCAAATCTGAGATGATCTTTACATCTCCGGAACAATCAACTGGCACTTTTGATTCATTAGCTACGACAATTTCTGGTAAACACGACGTTAAGTTTATGTTCTCAATCCAGTTCTTGTTTACTGTCATATGTGCACTCGCTAGACTTGGTCGTTTCAAACCATAAATAGTTTCAATAACTATGTATTGGTTCAATACCTAAAATACGGTATTCGTTTCTACAATAACTATTTATTGTCGAAAACCCTTTACTCGTCGTACCAAAGAGTAGTATTATTGGTCAGTACGATACGAACATTTCTTGTCTATGATGGTCGCGTCTGAACTCGGTTCTTTTATAGCTAGTTATTGAGAAAAACTATTTATTTTGCGCAAAAACGACGAAAAACACACAACTTAGTTACTACAGTTATCCACGAAACGGGTAATTTCAATACCGACCAAATGTAAAACACACCGGTACCGACCTCGGTATCACCGCATTGCCAATAAATAGTTGCCAAAATAAATAGTTTCAATACCCGTTATCGCGTTTCAAACCAATACATAGTTGCGGTATTGCAAAAACACGTACCGACCCACCTCTAGCACTCGCGCCACTATCTACGTACCATTCCGTTTTGTTAAACTTTCCGTTTATAAAAACAACATTGAAAACAAATTTATTAGTGGTTTTCTTTAATAATGGGCACTGGTTACGATAATGTCCGCTAGCTTTGCATTTGTAACAAACAATCTCTTTTTCTTTTGTTATTGTTTCTGTCACCGATTTCTTATTTGTCGTAAATGAACCGCCATTTTTCTTTGACTTGATGTTTATTTCAAGCAACGAAAGCAGCGCCACCAACTTCCTCATTCGGAACTTCCATGTCAAGCAATTTTGACTTTATGACATCGGCTGTTATCGGAATTCCCGAATGTTCGATAGCCATTATCATCGGGGAATAACGTTCAGACAAACCAGCTAATAATAATGATCCCACCCATTCATCGGTTATTGTAAATCCTGTGCCATTTAACCTTTGAGCTGTTTCGACCATTTGTGTGACATAGGTAGCCATTGAGTCACAATTTTCCAATCTTATGGATATTAAATGTCGAAGCAAGGTTATTTTTCTAGAAAAGCCGGAGTCGTCAAACATGGTCTTTAACTTAGTCCATAATGCTGCTGATGTTTCCGTATTTCTAATATGCACGTACAATGCTGGATCAATTGTTAATATTAACTTTGCCTTCGTTTTTGCGTCTTCTGCTGATTTAACTTCAAAACCGGCGGGAGGCTTGATGTACTTGTCCGCGCCATCTAAGACCAGTAAGCTTTCAGCCGCAAAACACCATTCGTCGTAATTTTCCCTGCCTTTTAACTTCGGCACACTATTAATATAGTTCGAGTTCATGTTTCCGCGAATCAACAAGCACAATTTATCTATTTTAAACGTTAAAATATCTGATAAAAGCGGGAGAAGCCCATAACCTGTAATTAAACTCGTTGAATCTTCGCAACAGACTATATATTTTATTTCATAGAGAACAACTGTCATAACAGAGTAGATACCAAATTACTCACTAGATGGCGTTAGTAGTAGGCAATAAGAGTCTAAACTTTATTTTGATACAATTATTACTAACAGATATGAATGCAATAAAGATGATAGAGAGACCACCAGGAAACAAAATAAAAGTATGTACTTTGTGGTACGAAGTGAGGTGTGGTCGCATTACTGCTTCCAAAGCATATGAAGTAAGTGTTTGCCGTACACCAGATGGTACATTAGTTTCTGGGTGCTAAAATACCCGACATTGGCAGCTGCCTTGAAAAGATTAGGAATTTGGAGGAAATAGTAAGAAAGGCAATCGTAAGAAAAGGAGAAAAGATGATCGAAATAGTAAGAAAAGATGGTGCTGAACATTGGCCAACAGTAGGTGGGTCACTCCGGTGCAAATTTCCCAAATGTAAAGGCTATTCCACAATTTCGTGTAGTAAATGTGGCGTCAATTTGTGCTTAAATAAAAATAATAATTGTTTTTTAAATTATCATAAAGAATAAAGAAGATTGAGTAAACAATATTTTTTTTATTTATTTAGTACTGAGCTAAATATGTGACAATGCATGATGATGTAAATTTCCATCATATTGTTTTTTACATAATACATATTTTTATTAACATAAAGATTTTTTGAAATATTTTTCCTTTAATCTAGAACATTAATTACATCGCCCTGATTTATTTAAAAAAATGGCAATAATCATGCGCAAAGAAGGGTTAAGAAATTAAAAACTAAAATTGATTTGTGTGGTTTTATGTTAAATTATGCCATGTTTGCCTGATGGTTTAGCTAATGATGCCATAGTAGAAATAAAGTGCCCTAGTAAAGCAAAATCTATGAGTAAATACTTAACTCTTGAATTCCCAGTGTCACTTGTAGGTGACAGAAAGTAAAACATTTCTTCTACCACACCTAAACTTTATTTTTAAATCCTACCATTTTTATAGTAAAGTTAATTAGTAACACTATTCTTTTTTTTACTGGCAACAGTGACCATTATGTCATTTGCCAAATTCATTCATTTGTTTCACGCGGTCTAAAGCAGTTTGGGTTTGTGTGATTTCTTGCATTCTAAAGTGAAATAAAAATGCCTAAAAAGTACCGACAGTCACTTTAGGTACCTCCTATGTGCTTTGTATGGTGTGCGTAGTTATTGTTTCATTAGATATTTTATAAAATTATACGTTTTTAATTGTAGATGTCTAGATATGAATATCTCAAAAAGTACAGCCCTGATAGAAGCAATATTGCTTGAAGGCTTGCCCGATTGCAACGACGTTTCGGAGGTTGATACTTCGGATGAAGAAAATGAACATAATGTTCAACTACCCACACCAGGCGCCTCGAGAAACTTCGATGATATATTCGAGGAAGCTATCGAACAGGCCTTAGAAAATAGAACAATCATCACGACAACCATCTCCAATAGATCCGGTATCTCCAGTTCCTAGCCTCGTCTCTGACAATTCTCATTATGTCCAACCTTCAATGAGTGAATCCACAAAAAGAACCACGACAAAAGGGAATTAAAAGAGTGCACATGGTTGCACCAGAACACGCAGAAAACGTTACGGTAGCTGCTTGTGTTAACGCCTTAGGGTGTCCTATTCCTCCTATGATTATATTCAAAGGCAAAAGGTTGAAATCTGAGTTTACTGATAACTTGCCCTCGGGATCCTTAGTAAAAATGGCACCCAAGGGAAGCATGACGACGCAACTGTTTATCGATTTTATTCATCATCTAGGAAAATATATGCCTGATTTATCAATCAAAAAACCAGAAGCATGCGGTATTGCACGAGCCACATCATTTAATGCTGTTAATGTCAAGTCCTTCTTTGATAATCTTCAGGAAGTTTATAGACGATCTGTACAGTTTGGTGTCGGCACCAAAGTTTACAATTTGGACGAGACGTCTACCACTGCGGTGCAACGACCAGGCAAAGTAATCGCTCAAAAGGGTAAAAACATAGCAAAAATCACTAGCGGGGAGTAAAAAATAAACACAACAAACCTGTAGGACGTCCCACATGCTTAACCATGGATGAAGAGATAATTTTCAGAGATCACTTACTTGCGCTAAGTGATATGGGCATTCCAATAGTCTTGCAAGATTTCAGAGATATAGTTAAAGTTCCTGTATTCAAAGACAACAGCCCTGGTAAAACTTTACATGGAACGCCATCCAGCAAATCAATGTAACGGAACAAGGAGCAAAAGTACGACTTCAAGCTATGTTAGACGTAACTGTTTCTCGACTGGCACGTGTTTTAGATGTGGACCATTTAGCAGGAAAAGATCTGTCCCTAATTTCTAAGTGGGGTTTTGACGGTGCTTCAAGGTCAGAGCAACTACAAACAAAAACTGGCTGGAGATGCAGACGATTCAAGCATTTTTATGTGCTCATTTGTGCCTTTGCGTCTGATCTGTGGTGAAGATGTTATTTTATTTGGCAGAATCCAAAGCCGTCTTCGACTTTATTCTGTAGACCAATCTATTTCAAGTTTGCCAGTGAAAATAAATTGAATATAAAAGACGAGATGGCTAAAGTTGAGGCCGAGATTACAGCTTTAGAGCCGTCTGTCATTGGGAACAACATTAATGTGAAACATTCAATGACTATGATAGATGGTAAAATAACATCACACCTGTCGCAAACATCAATGCAGACCTGTGATATCTGCAAAGCTGTACCCAGTGAGATGAACGATTTGAAAAAGATACAAGAGTAAGTTGAATTAATACCTTCGTCTACTCAAAATGTTAACTAGCTAACTCTATGACAAATTATAATTTGTTTATTTTTTTTTTTTCAGAAAAACTATTGCATCTGACCATTATAAGTATGGTTTGAGCACTTTACATGCATGGATCAGATGCATGGAATGCATACTACATATCGCATACCGACTGGACTTCAAAAAGTGGCAAGCCAGAGATGAACCCAGTTGAAAGGATGCTACTTGAGGAGTTGAGTGAAACAAACAACGTTCGAGATTACACTGGTTTATTGTACCCAAACACACGGATTATATATGTTATAAGAGTATATAAGGTTAAGCATACAATATACTAATATCCAATATACGTACTTAGTTCTACACTATATCTCCCTTTTTCAAGAAAAAAAAAAATGATATCATACAAGTAACATTTTTTTTTTTTTTTAACTTATTAAAATAAATCCATAACAAAATAGTCACAATTATGTAATCTTAATTTTTAAACATTTTTGTTCGATTCTTATGTATTGTGTATTCCTTATTATTTTTCAGTATTTTTACATTACAATTTAAGTCCTCTAATACTAGATATGGTCCTAAATAAATAGGGTCCATCTTGTTATCTGATGGATTTCTTATTAATACATAGTTGCCTTTCTTATAAGTAATTGGATTAACATTATTGTTATATTTACTAGTACGATTGTGTTTACTACTAAGTAGGTTATTGTAAGCATCTTGTTGAGCTACCTGGAGTCTATATTTTAATTCTAAGGCATAGTTATCATGAGCGTATAAGGGATCTACCTTATTAACGAGATTACTTGGCAAAACACATTTCTTACCAAACACTAGCTCATGTGGAGTATACCTGGTTTCCGTATTATTATACGAAAAGCACCAGTATGGGATCCAGCTGCTCCAATGAGTCATCTTATTTTCACAATTAATTCGTAGATACGCACCCATGGTCTTATGTGAATTTTCCAGCGCTCCTATGCTCTCGTGGTGGTAAGCTGTTGAAGTAAGTTGTTTTATTTTTAAGAGTTGGCATATTTCCTTGACCGTGCTTGATAAAAATTCAGTTCCGCGATCGGTCGCAATTTCGCGTGGTATGCCAAATCTTAAAATAAAATTGTCAACAAAGGCTCTAGCTACACTTACCGTATCTTTTGATTGTAATGGATACGCTTCCGTAAACTTTGTTAGTTCGCATTGCAATGTGAGAACGTAACTATTATTTTGCTGATCTTTCGGAAGCGGTCCGACGATGTCTAAAAATATCTTCTCAAATGCTGAATTAGCTGTACTTGTCACTATCATTGGTTGCTTAGTTCGTATCGAGTATTTTTGTTTTTGGCATTGTTCACATTTAGAAACATATTCAATAATATCTTTTTGCATACTAGGCCAGAAGTAATATTTTTTAATATTATTTGTCATCCTCCTAATACCCGCGTGGCCACTTGTGGGCAATAGGTGGAAGTCGTTTAATATTACTCGCCTGTTGTCTACGTCATCTACACGTTGTACGTTATTTACTATACATATGCGTGGCCCGGACCACTCGTCACATTTCTGTATTTCTTCTATTAGTCCCGCTAAAAATGCTCTATTCGATTCATTTCTTAGTATACAAACGTTTTCTATTTTAAATTCTTTACAAATTTTTTCCAACTCCCTCACCAATCCGTCTCGCGTTATTGGTGATCGGATAGTTGTTTTTAAGAATATCTTATATCTACTTGGGACATAAATAAAGTATTTATAACTCTTTGTAAAAACATTACTTTTTAGCAACTTAGATAAATCTTTCTGATTAATTATAGAAATTTCAGTGAAATGATTTGGTTTTTTAATTATTTCCACGACTTTGGTTGATCAGGCCTCAAGTTAGTGGGAATATTATCAACCGAATCATTTCCTCTTCCATTTACGTTTTCACTACCTTGCAAGATCCGATATTGCGCTCGCGTCATAACATTGATGCTCAATTTCTCATTCATACTTTTTAGTTCGTCTGTTGTGATATTGATCCGTGATAATGCATCGGCAGCCGAATTTTGTGTTCCTTTTAAATAGTCTATTGTGAAATTATACTCTTCTAACTGTAATCGAAATTTTAATAATCTACTAGACGGGTCCCGCATTCCGAATAAATATATAAGTGGTCTATGGTCAGTCTGTATCTTAAACCGTCTGCCATAAAGATAAGGTCGAAAGTACTTCACACTCCATACTATTGCCAAAAGCTCTTTTTCAATAGTTGGATAGTTAATTTCTGCCTTATTTAAACTGCGACTGGCATAAGCCACGGGCCGACCATCTCCATTACATAGAACCGAACCAATAGCTTTTCCTGACGCGTCGGTTTGCAAGATGAATTCGTTTTCTTTCCGAAAAATTAGGATACTGCAATACGGGTGGTTTTACCAATGCCGATTTTAATTTTTGAAATGTGTTTTCACACTCGTCAGTCCAACAATACGTCATATTTTTACAACACATCCTATTTAAAGGTATAGCTATCTCCGCAAAATTCGGTATAAACTTTCTATAATAATTGGCGAAAGCTACAAAACGTTTAATTTCGTCAATAGTTTTTGGTCTTGGATAGTTGTTAAGTACCTTAATTTTCTCCGTATCCGGTTGAATACCATTTTTAGATATAATATGACCTAAATACAGAACTTCTTTTTGTAAAAATTGGCATTTTGGTGGGTTTAACTTCAAATTGACTTTACGTAATCTTGTGAAAATATCCATTAAATTTTGATTGTGTAAATTCAAATTTCGACCGAAACAAATCAAATCATCTTGGTATACCAAGCATTTTTCGTAATTTAGGCCGGACATCGCTATTGTCATCATTCTACTGAAGCTATTTGGACTAGACTTTAAACCCATTGGCATTCTAGTCATTTGGTATTGATTTTTACCTGTTGTAAAGGCTGTATAGGGTCTACTCTGTTGCTCTAATTTTGTCTGAAAAAATCCCTGATATAAATCTAAGTGCGTAAAATAAACTGCACCTGATAACGAATCTAGAATTTCTGTGATGTTAGGTAATGGGAATTTATTATCCTGAATTTGGTTATTTAACTTACGATAGTCTATGACTACGCGCCATTTTTTCTCTTTACCGGGATCGACCTTTTTTGGTACCAATAACAAAGGACTAGACCATGCGCTTTGTGATTCCTCGATTATTCCGGCTTCTAGCATACTCTCAATTTGCTTATCTATTTCTGCTTTACTGAGCATGTGGCAATCGATAAGGTTTTGTATACACTGGAGTACTACACGGTTTTAACTTAATCGATTGTTCATAAACAGGAGTTGTCGAAAGCTTATCTCCTGGCAAGTGGAAAATATCTGGAAATTTAGCACAAATATTCTCTATAGATTTTTGTTCCTCCACGTTTAAGTTTTTTAAATTTAATAAAGAGAATAGTGTTTTAACCCTATCAGCATTAATTTTAGGCTTTTCAAACTGGCAAATAAAGTACTCATTTAGTGGACTTGTTTTGACCTGGAAATAATTTAATACAACATCTGTTTCTCTTGTATTAAGAATTCTGATCACCATTTTTCCATTATTCGGCTTTGTAATTGAATTTGCTAGATACACTCCTTCACATAACTCTTGAGAGTCAATTACACAATCCCCTGTTATTTGTGAATCAATGTAATGCAGTGACTCGCACCTAGCTGGAATAGTCAGGTATGTATTTCCAGAAGGAATGATATAATCAAAGGGTAATGTTGTTACTTCATTATTCTCGTCAGTCAATATCAAAGTATTCAATTCGAAATTTAAAATTGCTTTATAATTATTAAGAAAATCTTGCCCTAAAATACCATCTGTTTGGCAAGGTAAATTTTTAAAAATCAAAAATTTGTGTAAAAATGAAGTATTATTATAATTTAAAGTTAGGTACACAAATCCCTCTGTAAATATCTCCCCTCCGATGCCTTTGATAGTAACACTCTCTTTATGGTATGGTACACGTAATCGTTGAACGCATTCGTATTTGATAGCTGACACCGACGCTCCCGTATCAATGAGTAATTCGTGATCATAATCGTCGATAGTGAATGACACTTTGTTTAAACTATTACACGCTAAGATGTAATTAGACTCGAAAAAAATGACTCAATGAATCTGTATTTGTTATGGGTGACTGATCCGTCACGGGTGAATGTCCTGTAACAGGTGCGGTTTCAGGTTGAAACGCTGATGTCATGTAATTCATGCTATTGTTACGTGAATAATTATGACCTCGATAATTTCGTGGCTTTCCTCTACCTTGAGAAACATTCCCATGGTAATTGTTCCTTGAGTAATAAGACCTCTGATGCCGCTGGTTGGGACCTCCACGGAAGATCTGATGTCCGCGCCCTCGGGATCTGTTGCTGTAAATGCGGTTCCCAAACTGTCTTCGTGGGGGCCCGTTTCCTCTGTAAGACCTATTATTGGGATTGTACATACCAATAATTTCCGCTGAAGTACATTGCTGCACCTCCTCGTCCTGTGCCCCCTGGATTGCTTCTGTTAACAAACTATAATTACGGGCTGAAATGATTGTGCTGAGACGACGATCCCGCAGTCCATCCGCAAATCTTTTTATTGCTTGTTTCTCGTTCAAAGGACGCAAAACATTATAGTTATTTGTATTCCCATCAGCCTGTGAGATCGTCAAATCCACAAACAATTCAGAAATTTCCTTACCAAAATCTGAAATAGTTTTATTATTTTGCCGACACTGTTGTAACTTAGTCTGTAGCGCAGTGTGACTTTTCCTAGGTAATAGGACTTTCCGCATATCCGTTATAAGCTCATGAACATGGTCATACATATTTAGGTAATAGCTGTAGCTTAGCCTGTTGCGATAACCTACTTTTCAACACAAACGATATTAATTTACTTTTACACGTTTGTTTTGACAATACAGAGTCGTAATATTCAATACCCTCTATGAGTTGTTTTGTGTTATCATCATTATCGGTCATGACTGGGAGTAAGCTCAACGCAATTCGTAAGTCAAAATTTTTCCTCAGCCATTGTGTTCGCAGCAGACAATACTTCTTCCTCGATAGTAATTGGAGAACACAATGAAATAATTTCAGAATATAAATTACTAAATTCCCTACTTATTTTAGTTATTAAAGTTGTTGAACCCAAATTTTGTAATGTTTCTAAACAAGAATTAAATTGAAATAAAATATTGTCTGCTTCACTTTTCTTTATAATTAATATGTTTCCTTTCCTACGACTTGGACCAATTTTTATTAAATACGTCCGTACATCTTTTAATTTATTTAAAAATAAGCTTAACTCCTCTGCCATAACCAAAACTACACTAAATAGCATCATTATTATTTTACCACAATAGGTAAGTAATCAGTAGGTAAGTACTATGCAATAAAAATATATGAAAATGATGCATTAGGTATTTGCTATTAAAATATAATATGTGTACATATTCCCTAGTAGTTTTTATGACTTATTATTATGAATAAATACTGTCCCTTAAATAAATTTACTCTACTACAAAACATACATGGTTTTTGCCTACTTACAGCTCGCACCAACACTTTACCGTATCACTTCACTCACTGGGACGCACGCACTACACGTTTTCAGTCTTTAACTGGTGTCGCCGCAGAATACTGGAATACCTCATCAGCCGCTCGTCATTTAGTCTCCGATCTACTTTGTTTATCGTGGCATTTCTTAGTTAACTTATACAATGCCCATAACGCTCCAATCAACATCACCGTACAGATGACAATCAATAGGTAGTTTGTCGTATCGTGTCTTTGCTGTTGCTGTACCTCCGCTGCAGTTTGACCAACACCGGTCGCTTGAGCAATAATTACTTGTTCCTTTGATTTAGTGGTACCCATTGCGAATAAATTGATTGCAACACGTCGATAGCGCACAGCCGATTTTTATGAATGTAATGCATGTTGAATCAACGAACCTTTACACCATCCGTATTTGGACGTAGCCCGCCACTGGCAGGGTCGCCATGAAAGGATGCTACTTGAGGAGTTGAGTGAAACAAACAACGTTCGAGATTACACTGGTTTTTTGTACCCAAACACACGGATTATATATGTTATAAGAGTATATAAGGTTAAGCATACAATATACTAATATCCAATATACGTACTTAGTTCTACACTACAATGTCCAGCAGTGGACGTTAAATTAGGCTGAATGCATGAGTTCGATGAGCAATTATGTGCTTTGTGTACGAGTGTACCCGAAAAGCTGTAGTCCACGACGATATGGCGCCAGATCGATAAATTTTTATTTTTCTATAAAATGTTTTGTAAAAAAATAATAAGTACCAAAATAGATATGAATAAGAAGATGTATTATTTCCAAAGGTGCTGGAACCACAAACGACGGCAACACGGCAAGAACATTCTTTAGATATCCTGAGAAGACTGCCGAAATTACCGGATTGAACCCTGAGCTCATCCAAAAATTTGCAGTTATCCTTCGTGTTGTATCATCAGGGCTACCTATTAATACTGATACGTTTGCTGATTTCGCGCAAGATACTGCTCGGTTGTATGTGGAGCTTTATGGCTGGTATTTTATGCCTGCTAGTGTCCATAAACTTCTGTTGCATGGTGCCGAAATCATTAAACATTTCAGTATTTTACCAATAGGTCAACTTTCGGAAGAAGCCTCTGAAGCTTGAAATAAAGACTTTAGAAAAATGAGAGAACATCATACGCGTAAATTTAATCGAGTAGTAACGAACGAAGATATTATATTCAATGGATTCATCATATAGTCAGATCCATACTTGTCAAGCATTCGTCCAGTGCTGAAAAAAAACGTTAAGAGACAGGAAACTGATGATATGAGGCTTCTTCTTTTATCTGATGGCAGACAGGATAAGGAAAACATTGAATTTGTCGACGTTGCAGATATAATGGACTCCGATTTTTCTGATACTGACGAAGAATAATCTTATTTTGTTAATTTTAGTACTGTGTTGATCTATTTAATTGGGTATTTGACTCATCTCGATTTAGTAAAAATATTGATACTCTATTAAAATATTGGTAAATAACAACCAATGGCCAACATTTTCAGTAAAAATGTATCGTCTAGCTGGTTTTGTGAGCATTCAAAGTTTCATAGGCACGTCCATTTTTTAAGTATAAAATTAAAAAATAATAATTATATCATTGAACTACCCGTTCATTTTCCACCAACTTTTATTATAAAACCATTTACTTAAACGAAACATTTGATATAGCTACCATACAAAATTTACTAGACGCGCATACAAGAGTTTGCGTTGTGACGTCACAATACAATAGCCATTGTATAGAGCGTTTTTGGGCTTGCCCAAAATATGTGCTCTTAAAGTTGTGATATCTCAGGTAATTCAAATGAGAATCAAGTGATTCTTTCAACGATGTTTCTTAAATTGAGGCGTCTTTTGATTAAACACATAAAAAAATTTAGTCAAATACCCAATTGTAGCTTGTATTGTATTTAATTGTGCTTGTATTGTATTTAATTGTAGCTTGTATTGTATTTAATTGTGTATTGTATTTTTTTTTAATGTTCATATTGTCCATTAATGTATTATTTATTTGAAATAGGTATTTCTTAATGTACATTATTTCTCCTTTCTTTTTTGTACTTCTAGTTTGTTTAAGTTCTTTAAGTTGAGAACTTCACAATTTTTTCTATGAAATAAATATTGATAGAGGTTATTTTATTGTTTTCATTACTTTTACTTTAATGATTTTCTGTTAAACAATAAATTATGCAACATTAAACACATAAAAATGCCAAAGATTTCGTTATGATTTTTCAAAAAGTTTGAAATCCGCCTGCGGCCAAAGCAGCGCGCATGGGCACGTGTGTCATACCTTGTGGGAATCAACTTTAGTAGGACAACATCCCATGCAAGCGGCAAGGTGGCAGCTCCAAGCAGTCGCGAGAAAAAAATATTTTTATATTTTCCTCCATACAAAAAATAAATCAATATTTTTTTTCTCTGGAACGACGAACCTCTTAATATTTAAACTTGCATGACTACACATGAAAAACAGCCCTGAACATTATATATTAAAAAAATTTATGGCCAGGCACGTTCAATTTGAACCACAATAAAAATATAATAGTTTACCATAAAATAAAATACGGTTCCTCATTAGGGGACCTTTGAATAAAATATGGTGCCTCGCTATGGGACCTAAGCAAATTTTCAGCTTTCGCTTATTTTGCTTATCACAATTCGCAATTGTTATTTACAAAAACAATTATTCCAATCTCTATTGGTATAAAATCCCTTTGTTAAGGAAGGATAACAATATGAATTGCTCGATTCTGATTTGAATCACCTGAGATATCACAACTTCTAGAGCACATATTTTGGGCAAGCCCAAAAACGCTCTATACAAATGGCTACAGGCAAGTGACGTCACACGCTCGTATCTTGTATGCGCGTCTAGTAATTTTGTTTAGTAGCTATATCATATGTTTCGTTTAAGTAAATGATTTCATAATAAGAGTTGGTGAAAATTGTACGGGTAGTTCAATGATATAATTATTATTCAAGTATTACGTAAGCAGATTCTTTGGGAAATTTAACCCCCCTCCCCCCCTTGTCAGCAAAAATTGGCGATAAAATATACTTTCTCTTCCTGATTTATCAAAAGTAAGCAGTGCCAAGACCCCCCCTCCCCCCATCGATGCTTACGTAATAATTGAACGGTCCCTTGCCCATTAAACTTTGAATGCTCATAAAACCAGCTAGACGTTATATTTTTAACTGAAAATGTTGGCCATTGGTTCTCCTTTACCAGTATTTTGGAAAAGTATAAATATTTTTTACTATAACGAGATTAGTCAAATACCGTATTTTCTATGGATCCTCCCGATTCCACGATGCAATCTTCATTGATTTACTTAATCCTTGAAAGGAACAATTCTTCGGAATGATGTCAGGGGGCAAGAGTCAAGATGAGAAGTTTCACTTACTCAGTTCGTTTCTCAAACCTTGTTTTTCTTCCTGAAGACTGGAAATATCCTACCGACTGCGCCAGTAAGGCTCGCACCGCGCCGTGGTCGGTTGCAGTTTGGGTTGCAGCGGCAGAGCTCGTTGTTTTCGAGGAAATGTCCGAGTTGAGAGATTCGAATGAAAGACCTTCACTTTTTAAATCTTGTATTCAAACTTTACAATATTAGAAGTACTGTCAACTACCAACTATGCGAGCGGGAAAGGTCTTGATCCTCGCTGCTTAAGCTTATATACTAATCGAGTTCCTACTTTGTAAGGTGGAAATAGAAACTCGTGTCCTAATCAGGCGTGAAGGGCAAGATGTGCGTAAAAATTGAATTTTCCGAGAAAATGGTCTCATGTGATACATCACATGTTATAATAGTTTTGCCTGACATTAATGTTTTAATATTGACAGGCTATGATAACGCTTCAATGTAAGCCTATTTTATGATCTAGAAAATTTATAGCTTTTTCATATCCTCGCCTTGGTGACCATGACATTAAGCACGTACCGCACCATAGGAATGTACTACCTGGTACTTGTGATATCATAAATGGATGATGTAAGGTCGGGTAACGTTACTACAGAGTACTTTTAGTTACAATAATCCCAAATACTTGTAATATCTTTTAATCACAGAAAGTCATTAATATTTACAAAAATATTTAATCGAAAAAAAAATTTAACTTCAATACATGGTAACCCGTCGGAGAGTTTCTAATAAATGGCCGATAGATATATCACCGTGCACAAATTCCATTAGCATTTCTTGTATAAATTGGTCTTTTAGCATGTGTTTTTTTTTCTTTCTGTAAAATAAATTAGCAAACGTTGTTCAATAAAGCATCCTTTTGTACCTATGACATTAAGAAAGTGTTATTATCGGCTTCTTTTTTCCAATTTCACGATTTAATTGTAGTGCTAGCCCTCTAAACAGTAGTTGTTCGATGCTGTTCTCCATAAACGTTCCACGTTTGAATCCACCCATCTTTCACCCATTGCTTTTCCATATACACACGAAACTTCTCCATGGCCTCATCTTCCGCTTGCTTTCGCGTTATGTATGACCAACAGTTTTTTACTTCAGACGGTGGCACTAAAGGAAGCACTGCACTTAATGCCACTTCGCGAAGTTTCGTTAGATTATTCGACTTAGTTAATTTCAAAATAGCATCCTTTATGCCAAACAGCTTTATTGTAGTGGTAGTAACATCCACTTACTATCACAGATGGGAACACTGTCGCTTCATAATCCGTTTTGTATTTACTGGGAATACTGTGATTCCAACCCGGTACTTGTGCTTTGATCATAGAAAATAAAACGACGTAAGTCGACTCTTTTCTGTCACTCATAAGACCGTATACAAGTGGAACAATATTTGTTTGGTGACAAGTACTAACTACATCACCATGTATGGTATAAACTCGCTGAAACGGAGCCGGGCAAAGTTTAAACGTCCCATCACTGTAATACTCTTTAATTTCCAGTAAAAATTTTCTTGAGTTTTTGGAACAATACAGGATAACTATTGTGTTATTGCAGTTATAATCTGCCATTAAGAAGTCTTCATATCCGGTAGGAATTTCTACTTGTTTTACTTCGTTGCATTGAATTTTATCAAGTCGTGCTGCTTTATTCCTGTATTTATACAGAGACAGGGCTGTCTTAAACTAGGCTGGGGCCCTTGGGCACACAAAAGTTGGAGGCCTTTTTGGAAAGTAAAAAATACGAAATATACAAACTAACTAAAATTCTTAAAATAAGTTTAATTGCTTGCTATTATTACCTATTATTTAATCATTTATTATAAGTTTATTATAAGACATTGTAGGTTCTTCGGGGCCCCCTTGGTAACGGGGGCCCTGGGCACGGGCCCGCGTGCCCTTATGGCAAAGACGGTATTGTACAGAGATGATTTAACACTTTTAAAGCATGGTATTTTACCCGTAGCTATGAGATCTAGTCCTCTATTTTCATACAAAGCAATCATTGTATTATTATAAAATAGACGTTGGATATAAGACAAACTTTTTTATACAGTAAATAAAAAAACATCGGGTAACATAATACCAGAAGATCGTAGAGGGCGCCATGGTAATACCGACACCTACTGGTATTACCATGGCGCTATTGTTGAACAAGAATGAATTAAGAGACAGACAAATTGATCCGAAAACTACAAATACAGCTTTATAACCTTCGACTATTCCTTACCTATTTTAAAACGAACATCTCTATTTTTTACTATACCTGATAAACTTACAGCATACAACTTGGCTGTACCCTGTTATAAAGACAAGTCAGCCACTAACGCTATCTGGGATGATAAAAGGAGCGACGAGATGGAGATGACATAGCCAGCGGGTTAACAAAACTTCATAAGAAAGGCGATTTGCAAAGCCGCTTGGCACCCCAGTATTTAACGCGCTTAAGATGAACTCTGCCCTCGCCACCAATACTTCATCATGGAGCTCTTTGGGACACCTTGAAAAGTCAGACGCAATCTTAGGAGCCATAACCCATGGACTCCAGGCCAAATAAAATCACACCGATGCGATAACCAAGGAATTGTTATGCACATATCGGAATCCACAAGACGTAGCTTATGCCCTCAACGAAATATACAGTCCTTGTCTCTGGTCTGCTTACTGATTCAACCTAGGATCGTTCGAAAATCTTATGATATTTTTTTCCGTTTTACCGGTTTTTTAATTTTCGATTTATAATATCAATTGCTGACTAAAAGTACGTTTTTATGAGTGTAATTTACAATCAGCATAACTTTCTTAATTCACAGTAGATTATAATAAAATTATGGAGTAATTCATATGGCGTGCGACTATTCTGTACTCTTCTTACCTACCTAAATTTTTGAACGATTCTTACTGGCAATGGAAAGCTGTCAAATAATTGAAATAATAACAATGTCAACATTGGTAGTTTTCTTTGCAAATATAATTAAATTAAAGATTAAAATAGTATTGTTGACATTATTTAAGTGCAATTTTTTCAATAGTTTTACTGTAAAATTAATGTAATAATAAAAACCGGGTTTATAAACTATTACACACAATATTAGTTTCCAACCACAAACTGAGATAAAAGGCAATGAATTCCTATTAGCCGAGCATGTAAGAAATGTGAAAGAACTGCGGCATAACGGCCAAAGCTACATAGTACGAGCCCACGTAATTCGTCAGATATCTGTGACACTAACACCATACAAAACCAGTTTAAACGTAAGTAATGTTTATGTGATATAATTATCTGTTTGTTCAATCTGCAGTGACCTGTTATAGTTCTTGTGAGGATCCTCAACTGTTCTCGAAATAGCATTAGAGTAATGTAATTAAGGCTTTAGCATGTGTCTGGCCTGTCGATCTCGGCCAGTGTTGCTTGCTCTGTTCAATCGACCACTCTTTTAGCAAGCGTCTGGTGGTGCAGCTGGGTATGCCGTACTAGTTCCGGGGATTGTACTTATTTATTACATGTAAGTCATTTCCAATTAACTGTTCTTATTATTTTTACAGATCAATGGTGCTTGTATCGTAACTGGTGTAAAATGTGACTGTGTCTATAATCAGAGCAGCAAGTGCAAGCATTTTAGTGCCTTAATATCCTATGTTAACATCACCTCCAGCTTGTCAAAGACCAGTAACTAACATCATTGGGGCAAACATAGTATTCGGCAATTTGTTCTTAATAAATATTCTAAATTCTTCGAAGATATGACTAATAAAGACTGATTTAAATTTATACAAAACCTGTTTTTATTTACCAATTTTAACAATAACATACTATTATTTGTAGAGAATATTGGAGGTTGTACTGCAATCAACACTTCTGACAGTTGACCATCTGCATTTCTTTATAATTTCTGCCGTGTTGTGCGCGGTCGTTATCTGTCCACCACTACTCGCTATGCACATAGCCAATTTCCCTAAACTATTGTATACCTTGTACCTATATTCTCTATATTAGTGAGTTATTAAATATTTTATACTAGTTTGAATATAAATACTAAACTCGAATTCTAAAGTCTTTTTTTAATTCTTTGATCTAACTACTTGAGAAGGTTTTATTACTTGTCACAGACCAATAAGTGTTATTTTTTCTGATTCCTAAGAATATGTAGTCTTCTTGTTGAAGAACAAAACCCCCCTTAACCTGGATTGGGCCTCTGATACCCTCACACACTCAGCGAAACACAGCGCAAGCACTGCTTCACACCAGTTTTCTGTGGGGACGTGGTATTACTCCGGTCGAGCCGGCCCATTCATGCCAAAGCCTGGCTCTCCCACTGTTAAAAAGTCTGCATCAGAATGGTCGAAAGTATGTCAGTATTTACTAACTACATAAGATGTAAGTGTAATTAAACTTAGAAATCACACAAACAGTTTTGGTTTCATATATTTATTTATTAACAAATCTATTGCATTTACAAATACATAGATAAAGGTATGGAACTATAATCATGAAATTTAAAACATAGGTAGTTCTTACTATGTAGGCGCGCACTAAGAGGGGTTTTGCGAAATTCACCCCCTAAAGGGGTGAAAGGGAAAGGGGTTTACGTGTATGAAAGTTTTTCAATTTTGATGTTAGAGAATGGAAAATTTGGATTATGGTTGTTTATCAAAAATAAAATTGACCTGTTTAGTTTTTTTTTAATTCAAGCCATAAAGGGGTGAAATGGGGTTAAAACAATGTATGGGAGATTTATTATTTTAAGCTAGAGTCTTGAAAATTGTAATTGGGTTTTCTATACAAATTAAATTAAAGTAATTTCAGCATTTATTTTTCTTCAGCTTACAAAGGGGTGAAAGGGGGTTAAAACGCGTATGGAAATTTCGTCATTTTTAAAAGCTAGAGCTTTGAAAATTGCTATTTGGGCTTTGCATGCAAATGTAGAAGAAATTTAATTCGGCATTTTTTTCTTCAACCTAAAAAGGGGAGAAAGGGGGATAAAACACCGTATTGTCAATTTTAAAGCTAGATTCTTGAAACTTGGTATTTGGGCTTTGCCTACAATGTAATGAAAGTGAATTCGTTATTTTTTTCTTCAACCTAAAAGGGGGGGAAAAGGGGGTTGAAACGAAAGTATTGTCATTTTTTGAAGCTAGAATCTTGAAATTGGTATTTAGGCTTTGCATAGAATTTTATAAAAGTCCCCCCTTCCCCTTACAGGGGTGAACGGGGGAACTGATAAAATTTGACAAAGTAAAGTTATAGAGTTTCCAACATTTTTTAAATGAAATCTTTTTGAGATTCCTTCATTAAGGTTTACGATCACCAAAATTATCAATCCTATAAGTATCAGTAAAATTTCTTTTTGCTAATTACTTTGATTGTTGTGAATTCTACTTCGTTCAAAAAATTAAAATACCGAAGCGAAGCGAGGGCGGGCCACTAGTACATAGATAAAGGTATGGAACTATAACATGAAGTTATTGTAATACAATTTTTTATATTTCCAGTACTGGGTAGACCTAAAGGCCAAAATAAAACGGAAAAAAATAGGCTCATCAATGCTCGTAGAAGGACGGGACAAGAAAACTTTTTGTACGATTACATTAAACATTTAGGTATTGTAAGATCAGCGACCTAAATTTCTATGCGCGCCGATTGTTTGTTTACAATTTTAGTCTTAACTAGTTCACGTTCGATTGTCACTGTGTGCACACATTATCAGAATAAATACAAGTCGAGATCAATCAAGGCTTTTCTTGCATCTACTATCAATGTATGAGTAATCAAGTACTCCTAGACTTTTAACTCCGGACCGGGGGACAAAAACACACTTAAACACAACCACAAAATAGGGAACACAGCGAAAAAATGCCACCATTTACAAGGCAAATCATTACCAATGTTGATAAAGCTGGTCTAAAAGTAACTTTTTCAAGATTTTATTTGACGTTTAACACGCTCAAAAGACGCGCAGTTTGACAATTATTAAGCGCTCATAGTATGAAAAGTTCATACAAAAAAGGTGAACAGTTTTCAAGACGTCAACGTAACTGCCCTGCCGTAAAGGATATCATAGTATAAAATAACAAGACAGTTCAAAAGCAGGACTACTTTAAGAGCTAGTAGTAAGGATCCTAAATTCATGAAGGTATCTAACAAAAAACAACTAATAAACACAAGACACACTGATGACTAAACGTTTCCCCGGGCGAAATCAACTTCGCGGAGCTGTAACCCAGGATCAAGATCAAGTGGATGAGGTCTTGGAAGAAGTTCACAGAGTCTACAAGTTCAAAGAAAATTTGCTAGACGAACTGCGATTCCAAGAACTAGGATTCCTCCGACAATACCTCTGAATTCAAGAAAGGTATCTGACAACCTTCAATATACTTGCGGAAGACGGGCCGAGGTCTTCAAAGCCCCCCCACCGAGACATACAAATGTCCAACAAATCTTCAATGGACTTACTGCACGCAAATACCTCCCTCCGAGACAGCATTTATTCCCAAAAGATAAGTTATCAGAAGTCTTCAAAAGAGCAAGGAGGAGCAACAAAGATCTTTCCGAGGGCGAACATTTCAACGTTTGCAAGCGTATGCGCATCAGTTGCCACTTCTGTTCCGTCGGGACGTATTTTTTTCAAAGTCTGATAGATCATTTCTGAGCGTAGAAAATAGGCGTCAGTGGGAAAAATAAAAATTGTTGTCCATGTTATTTGAGTGAATGTTTGATGAGGCCACCACAGTATCATAGTACATTAGAAAAAAGAGAATTCAGACAGTTATGTGTTTCAACAAAATATGTGCAAGATATATGTCTGCAACGGGGACCAAAAACTTTATCAGGACTTTTGAAACGATGTATTTTGACACGTTTAAATAGTCATTCCATTCCACCTGGGTGGAAGACAGCATTACTCCGGTGAATATCGATTTGATGGAAACTCTGTTTGACGGGGCCATCGGCTATATTTGCAGTTTGAAATGACCTACTGGAGAGTTGCGAATTAACTCTAGGCGAAGGACAGTGCTGTTAAACATTTTCAGCACTTGGTGGAAGACACAAAAATCTTGAACTTGCCCTTGAACAAAAAAAGGCAGGACCACGTAGAAACTGTTTTCTCAGTTATCCGAGCTCGAGGAGGATTGAATAACAACCCAAATGCGGTTCACTTTAAAGCCTCTTTTAAATTAGGGACGGTGGCTTCGGCAACTGCATGCCCTTAGAGCAAATAAGTATACTTAATTGCTCCAGCAAGGCAAAACCCTGTCGATAACTTAGATGATTTGACATCAAAGAACACATTCACTGAAGTGCCCGTAGATGACAGTCAGTTATATGAAGAGTACTTACATGGATTGCCTGAAAACACTCTATCAAGGTTTTCGGAAAGCGTTGTCACCTACATTGGTGGATTTAGTCGCAACGAAAGTTATCGCGAGCAATAAAATGCGACTAATGTGTTTTCCCTGTTATTTGGAGATCCCAATGAAAATCTCAAATCATTGATAACATGCAACACCGAGGTGGGATTGAAATATCTGTCCAACGAACCATCAGGAACTTACTTAAAAAATTACAAAGCGCATGCCTGTAATTTACATCCTACTCATTTTTTTATTTGCAATGGAACATTACTATGAACGTCCTAAAATATTATTTCGCCCTTTACCGCCAACAAATGGAAATGTAGGAATAATTATGCATTAATTACCCAGTAAAAAACCGGCAAGCGCAAATCGCGTTGCCAAGTTGTGCGTGATGTCTAAAATAGACGCCTGCGCCGTTTGGAAGTGCGACAACTGCGATATCAATTTGTGTTTACCAGTAGCGCTAAAAAATCTATGAAAAAGTGTACAGCGCCTCTAGCGGTCACTTGAGAAACTAAAATCTGTAGTAGTAGTTGTCGAATAGAAACCTATCGAAATGTATTCGCTAGCGAGTAACGTTTTCCTGTAGCGCTACGAGTTGACATCGAAAACTGACATAACGTAAACTATTGCTCTGTCTCTTTAAAATGCATCACAAATGTGGTATATTGTGTAAGTGGGACAGGGGATATCGCCCTCTCGCGCTTGGCTTTGGACATGGCGATGCGCGGTGCGCAAATAAACCGTGATTTAATAATGTTCGCGTTTTATTTCTAATATATTTCAGTGGCGACGAGTAAGTGGAACTTGACGCGTACAGTGAACTAAAAGTTTAAGCAATACAACAACAATTATCTGCAATAATCGGCAAGAAAATCTTTAGCCGGCGTGGCATCGGTGTGAAGTGCGTTACAAACCATAAATTTCACGCTGGCCGCCATTTTGCAACTGTGGCTAACTTCATAATATTTACCAGTTGTCAAAGAAAATAAATGTCATCAGACTCGTTCTCCGACGCTGATTCCGAAACCAGCTCAGAAACTCATCAAATAGTGATCTGGAAACTGCAGAAATCAGTGAAAACCTAGAAAAATTCAACTGAAAATTAGGTAAACGAAGTTACATTTAAGTGTACAAAAACTGAGTTACAACAAATATACCACAACAAAGAAAGAGACAAAGCGATAGTTTTCGATAGCGAGGATAATATTTCAAACTCATAATATTGGTGTCCTTTTTAAATAAAATAACTCATGGAAATACCACGAGTCACAAATTTGTCGGTAGGTATCGAAAATACCTTTACGATTATAGTTAAGTAACTCACTTGTCCCCGCGCTTGGCCTCACAGCGTAGGGAGCGTCCCCCGGGTGGCGGATGGGGGAACGGTTGGTAGCACAGCTAGCTAGCTACTGACTAAGTCCGATGGACTCGCTGACCAAAGTAGGATGTGGTCCTCCAGCATTTTGGGGGTTGTGCGGCGGGTTACACCCCTCCCACGTAAAAAGAACATCGTTACGAAACCGAAAGGTGTTTTGGTTTCACAATTCGCATTTTGAGTATAATGTCGGCAAAAAGATATTTAGCCTGGAATATGATTACGGCGGCGCATCTAAAGATGAACGACACTCACAAACAATTTCAAGCGGACATGAGAAAGAAGACTGGAATCCTCTTGAACACATCAGCGAAAATAATTTTATTAAAGATTATAGGCTTAATAAGGATGCTTTTGAGGATTTGTGTGATTTGCTAGCATATTACACAGATTTACATACCGAAGCGAAGCGAGGGCGGGCCACTAGTACATAGATAAAGGTATGGAACTATAACATGAAGTTATTGTAATACAATTTTTTATATTTCCAGTACTGGGTAGACCTAAAGGCCAAAATAAAACGGAAAAAAATAGGCTCATCAATGCTCGTAGAAGGACGGGACAAGAAAACTTTTTGTACGATTACATTAAACATTTAGGTATTGTAAGATCAGCGACCTAAATTTCTATGCGCGCCGATTGTTTGTTTACAATTTTAGTCTTAACTAGTTCACGTTCGATTGTCACTGTGTGCACACATTATCAGAATAAATACAAGTCGAGATCAATCAAGGCTTTTCTTGCATCTACTATCAATGTATGAGTAATCAAGTACTCCTAGACTTTTAACTCCGGACCGGGGGACAAAAACACACTTAAACACAACCACAAAATAGGGAACACAGCGAAAAATGCCACCATTTACAAGGCAAATCATTACCAATGTTGATAAAGCTGGTCTAAAAGTAACTTTTTCAAGATTTTATTTGACGTTTAACACGCTCAAAAGACGCGCAGTTTGACAATTATTAAGCGCTCATAGTATGAAAAGTTCATACAAAAAAAGGTGAACGGTTTTCAAGACGTCAACGTAACTGCCCTGCCGTAAAGGATATCATAGTATAAAATAACAAGACAGTTCAAAAGCAGGACTACTTTAAGAGCTAGTAGTAAGGATCCTAAATTCATGAAGGTATCTAACAAAAAAACAACTAATAAACACAAGACCCTGATGGCTAAACGTTTCCCCGGGCGAAATCAATTTCGCGGAGCTGTAACCCAGGATCAAGATCAAGTGGATGAGGTCTTGGAAGAAGTTCACAGAGTCTACAAGTTCAAGAAAATTTGCTAGACGAACTGGGATTCCAAGAACTAGGATTCCTCAACAATACCTCTGAATTCAAGAAAGTATCTGACAACCTTCAATATACTTGCGGAAGACGGGCAGAGGTCATTCAAGCCCGCAGAGACATACAAATGTCCAATAAAATCTTCAATGACTTACTGCACGAAAATACCTCCCTCCGAGACACATTTATTCCCAGAAGATAAGTTATCTGAAGTCTTCAAAGAGCAAGGAGGAGCAACTAAGTTATTTCCGAGGCGAACATTTCAACGTTTGCAAGCGTATGCGCCACATCTGTTCCGTCGGAACGTATTTTTTTCAAAGTCTGATAGATCATTTCTGAGCGTAGAAATAGGCTCAGTGGAAAAAATGTTGTCATGTTATTTGAGTGATGTTTGATGACGCCACACAGATCATAGTCATTAGAAAAAAGAGAATTCAGACAGCTATGTGTTTCAACAAAATATGTGCAGATAATATGTCTGCAACGGGGACCAAAAACTTTATCAGACTTTTGAACGATGTTTTTGACACGTTTTAAATAGTCATTCCATTCCACCTGGGTGGAAGACAGTAATTACCGGTGAATATCGATTTGATGGAAACTCTGTTTGACGGGGCCATCGGCTATATTTGCGGTTTGAAATGACCTACTGGAGAGTTGCGAATTAACTCTAGGCGAAGGACAGTGCTGTTAAACATTTTCAGCACTTGGTGGAAGACACAAAATCTTGAAACTTGCCCTTGAACAAAAAAAGGCAGGACCACGTAGAACTGTTTCTCAGTTATCCGAGCTCGAGGAGGATTGAACAACAACCCAAATGCCGTTCACTTTAAAGCCTTTTTAAATTAGGGACGGTGGCTTCGGCAACTGCATGCCTTAGAGCAAATGAGTATACTTAATTGCTCCAGCAAGGCAAACCCTGTCGTAACTTAGATGATTTGACATCAAAGAAACACATTCACTGAAGTGCCCGAAGAGACAGTCAGTTATATGAAGAGTATACATGGATTGCCTGAAAAACATCTATCAAGGTTTTCGGAAAGCGTTGTCACCTACATTGGTGGATTGTCGCACGAAAGTATCGCGAGCAATAAAATGCGACTAATGTGTTTCCCTGTATTTGGAGATCCAATGAAAATCTCAAATCATTGATAAGATGGCAAAACACGAGGTGGGATTGAAATATCTGTCCAACGACCTTCAGGACTTACTTAAAAAAGATACAAAATAATATAACTTTAATTACAAAAGCGCATGCCTGTAATTTACTTTCCACGCATTTTTTTTATTGTAATGGAACCAGGGATGTTATGAATATTCGCATTCGCTTATAGCAAGCCCCCCTCTTGCGTCTCGTTCGATGATTTGCGGAAACACGGCCTTCGCGCAATGCGTGATCAATTCGACCAATAGGAAGCGTTTATTTTACGCGGGTTGTTTGTGATTGCTGTTTATGTGATCACTCTGTTGCTTGGTTGATTTGTTTTGTTTTTGTTGTCAGTGTGCTGTAATTGGGTCAAAATCACCAAGTGGGCGAATTACCAAATTCCAATTTTTTGATAAATTGACCTAGCAGCTATTACTTTGTTGATCAGCCTAAATGATCACTACACTTGTGTTTTAACAATATTACGTTGGCAGAGCATATAATTGATTTACTACTCTTTTAATTTTATTTTAAAGTGAAGCTATCACTGAAAAAATCATTCCGGGAACGTTTTTGAGAAGTTTTAACTAATATTAAAATATTACATAAGTATTTATTTTTACCTTGTTCGATAGCGTATATATGTTATTTATTATTAAAACTAAAGAAATGTAATGAAATTGCCAACAAAGGACGTCAAAAAGCAAAATATAGTGAAAGTGGATCTATTATGACAATTTCTCTGTATAAATTATCTAAATATGAGAAATATCAGTGTCTATATATAAATTAACATGATGTAGGTCTAAAAAGTTCGCCTTACTTTATTATTTACCAGGGCCCTGTTTAATACCTAGATAATAAATTTATTATCTGTGATTTTAGTGATGTTCCGGAAATGATGAGGGTGTTCTCGGAATGATGCGTGTGTTCCCTAAATGACGTATAGATACAATTTAGGTTTAGGTAATAATGAGCAATGTGTACGTCGTACTTATTTATTAATTTTTGGCATAAGGATTCTTAATTAACAAAAACGGAACTTAAATCACTTTACCAGTCTTGTAATTTTCTGTTCACAGCCGATGAGATATTCTTAGTATCATATTAAACTTTTATTATGATGGTATTAATCAAACCACCTAAACATTATACTTTTTCGTTAGTTAATATTAAATAAACTTTAAATCAAAACACAGCATTCTAATATTAAATAAAACGACAAGAATATAAGAATAATATAAAAATGAAAAGAAACAAACATTAGAAGTTTTCATAAACATCAATATCAGTATCAAAGTAATAATACTCTCTATTATTTTCTTTTCTCCAGAAATGGCGTCGAAAATAATACTTATTATTTGCTCAAATGCAACGTAGGATACATCACTCGGATCTAGTTTAAATTTTTTTTGCTTATTACAACCGAATTCAAGAACGTAACTAGAATTTCTCCATCATCTTCAACACCTGTCTTACAGATGGCAACATATCTGTAATTTAGAGCTTTCTTTTGTGTAGGTACTTTAACTAAAACAAAGGTTCCAGGGGATATTAAATTTGGGTGTAGGTTTTCCTTGTCTTGATTGTAAGATGTACTAGCTTCAACAGTAATTGATTTTTTGCGCAATCTGCTGACGAAGAGAAATCGACATTAAATCTTCCTCATCATCGGATGATGATGAGTAAATGGTGTTGTAAATGCTCCTTTCTTCAATTGCAGCAAATCTTGTAAATCTATTGGCTCTTTTAGTTCTGGAGACTTATTTGAAGGTATTCCCTTGTCTTTTTGGTTCAGAGTTCGGATATAAACTTCCAGATAATACTGACATTCTTAGTTGCTTTCAAAACGGTCGTGTCGGTATGTTTTAATCGTAACTTCCGGTCCTCTTTGCCATGTAATTTTTGTAATATCATGATTACCTGGTATGGCATCTATGATATTTCGGAACCAAGTCTTTTGCTGTAGAAATGTTCATCATGAGGAATCTCTTTTACCAGTATAGTAGACTCCTTAAACAAATCCACTAAGTCTGAGTGATGTTTTAATATCGTGTCCCATTAACACACGCCTATCGGCAGTCCTTTTAAGAGTACCACCTACGCCATCCATGGGTCCTTTGCCATGGCCAGGTTCACTGTATGTCCAAGTAGCTTTTGTTATCTGTTGGAATTCCTTTATTAATGTTTGTAGCCAGAGATGTATGTTAGTTCGGTTACGGTTATTGTGACGTTGGCCCATCAGAGTAGATATGAATGGTGTTAATATGTTTATTTTTTCAAATTATTTTGTAGGATCGGTATCATATGAGCCCATACTGCATGGGCTGATGATCCAAATTTTCACTCACGGTAGCAAAAGATGTGGATTTTAAACCATTGTCAACGTGCGTGTATAAATATACACCTGTATGAATAGACAATTGATTTTTTGCAAAATGTGTCGACTGGATTTCACTTGCGTATTTAGTGGTATAATTCTCCCGAAAAGTCTTATCTGTATCATACCTCTTCTTCAGTTAGATTTTCTTTCATCTCCTTTTTCAGTTTGTTATAAATAATAAATGCCATACAGATGTTTTTTCATAACTGGAATATCTTCAATAAAGCCGTTTTTAATTCATTCACTGTACCTTGAAATTGCAGCCTTTTTGTGATCTTGAACTTCTATTCTCGCCTTTTACAATTTTTTTTCTTCAATAACAGATTTCCATTGGAAATATGTCACAGAACTCTGCATTATTAGCTGACTCAAGCTTCGGATTTTTACAAGTATCACAAATACCATTCATGCAGTCATAGGATGTTATGTCGCAACTATAATGCTCGATGGTTGTTCTCTACACTCGTGTGATTAACAAATTGTTGGTAAGTTTTTTTAATTTGTTCAGTTTAAATTCGAAGTTTTCGTGTTTGACACATAAACAAGATTCTCTGTCTCTGAATGTTGGAGCTACCACCCAAAACGGTTTTTGCTCTTAATAATGTGCATATGGTAAATTTATTCCAGTTTCTTGAACGAATTTTGACGTCAGTTCTTTAACTGTGTTTAAAGGAGGCGTTTTTTGCTTCTTAAACACCGTTCTCTTCACAAAATCTCTCTTGCCTGGGCACATCCTGCTGACATCATCTCTTTGGAAGAATCTTTTACTTTTTCACGAACTTCCGCCGTCAAAACAACCTCACGTATTTTAGTATCAGACTTCAGAATCGATGTACTAGTTCTCTATTTGGCAAAAAGTCTTAGCCCTATGAAGCAACTTATATTTCCGTAGCATGTTACCGCTACACACATTTTTTGGAAGACTTCCCTCGCTTGGAATTTTTTCTAAAGTACAGACCTTTTCTTTTAATTGTGTAGTCAGACTTCGTTAAATAAAACAGATTCTTGCGCACTTCTGGAGGGCACGTCGACATTTTTATCAATGCGTCAACTTTGCTGTTAGGAGTGTTGGTATCTGAACTTTTTCCTGTCCCTTTTTTCTTTTCTTCTAAGTCTTTTCCTATAAGTTTTCATACTTACGTTTTAGTTAGCAATTGTTTCTCTTGTTTTTTATTTTACGGTAGCTTTAGCTCTATCCTTCCGAACAATTTTTCTTCCCACTGTTCTTCTACTAAAGACCGTGCTTCAGCTAATTCATCATCAGAATGAGGCGGAGTATTGTTTACTATATCGATTATTGCCTTCTTTTTTTCTCTGTATTTTTTTGAAGATTTTCCAAATTTTTTCTCTGCTTCGCTTTCTCTCTTCAGTCATCTCATCAATATTTTTAACTTTCTTTTCAGCTTTTTTTTTCTGATAATACGCTTATCCTTCGCTCTTTTTATTCCTCTCTCCTCCTCCGTCATCTTATTTAAAAATTTCCCTTTTTCTGGCATTTGCTTTCTCTCTTTGACCGTAAGTAAGCCGAACTATTTTTTTTAACTTGCTTTTTTCTCGAAGTTGTTTTATTTTTTCCAGCCACAGGAGACTCCATATTGCTAAAAAGATTAAACGTATCACCCTATATTAAAATAGTGTTAGCACAACATCTACTGAATTAACCTAACCTATTAACTATTGTTATAACAGGGCGCGTTTATCAAAAAAAGTCATTTCGGGAACGTGATCACTCATTTCGAGAACGTTCCGTCAAGTCCCAGGAACGGTCCCCGAAATGACCGTTACCGAAAATGACTTTTTTTTAAATAAACGCGCCCTCTTTTTAGATGGCAACCATCTTTGACATCATGTTTTGGCTTTGTTATGTAAAATATTTGAGGTACTATTGTTTTTAAAACACTACAAACACTATTTTTTAATATTCCAAATTGAGAAACGCATTCCCGGTATGATGACGTATTGATGTACGCTCTCTATTTATTGAATTGAAAGATACTTACCACTATTTTCAATTGTTTTGGCGAAAACTCTCTCGACACACCGTTTATTTACATCGTTCACATCACTGCACAGTGGTCCCGGCTCCTAAGAAGGGCGGTCATGGGGATTGCAGGTCGGATTAAAAATAAGATAATATCTTTTTACCTAAGAAATTATTGTTTTGAGGTTTTAAGGGTAATGAATAACAAGTACTCAATTTTTTTTTTAAAGCAAGGTTTATCAACCTTGCTGATGTCAAAAAAAACATTCATCATACTAAAAAATAGTCACTGTATTTGCCTATCAGCTTAGAATTTGACCTCCCCAGATTCTTTCAATATGCAGCAAATCGTTTACAGAGATTATAAATTAAATCTTTTAACTTATCAGTCTGGATATTTTCAGTGCCCGGCAAAGAGGCTGCTGGCGATCCAAACACTTCACGTGATCTATCTGCCTCGTTTTTTTTATTCGTGGCAGATAACCAGATGTTTAGAACGTGCATTCGAGAGAAAGAGCACTTGATAGTGGTCCCTGCAGAATAAAAAAAAACATATTTACCTAAAGGTATCATATATTTACCTATATACCACCTAGTCCTTTCAATGACTTATAGCAATCCTCGGCGCAGTTTTGCGCAACTAAGCGTTACAGTTTTTTAAAACTAGACAAACAAGAGATTATTTTGATATATGTTACATCTATGGGAATTCGTTCCTTCCTAAGTAAAAGTTTAATTGAATATGGAAGAGTGGCGAAAATAAAGAAATCGGAACCTCTCTTTGACGGTGCTAATTACCGATAATGATAGGCTTAAAGTTAACACAATATGGTTAAAAATGTCGTACATACCTTCTATTTGAATATCCATGGCATAACAAATCACAAACAATCACTTCCGAGAACAACAACACTTTGAAACAATATAAATTTCGGTGAAAAGATAACGCTAATGAGCACTAATGAAATGTTACCACTTCGGTGCAAAAATTAAATGTTCCACGTATGTTCATTGCAATTTAATTCATACCTGGGGGTAGAAGGGTTATTTGTCTACCCTCTAAGATAAATGATGTCATAATTTGACCATCGACATTTCAGCCCTATGACCTATGGCGGGACCGCTGTGCACTGTACCATAGACAACTAAAGGTTACGTTCAAAAACTGAAATTTTTACCGAGAATTTAAGTTGCGTTCACTGAAATGACGCTTACTTTGCCGGACACAATATTTTCAATTGATTTCTTTAATTTGTTTTCTTTCTTTAATAACAACAATAAATAATTGATATAAGATACAATTTTAGGCCACTAAGTACGAAAAAACTTTTCATTTTATTTTACTTTAGATATTTACAAGTTAGTTTCTGAAGATGGCTATTAAGGACGCGTCCCGAAATGATTTTTTGTTGGTAATTGTTAGAATAATATATGAATGTGCTTTACTTTTCCTGTATAAAATATTATGTACAGATAATATGAACAGAGTTAAGTAATATTACAATAACGATTTGCTTAAATAAACTAAATTTTAACATTTATTTCCTGGCAAAGCTAATTCTCCACCTTGGTGATTTTGACCCAATTACTCAGTAATATAGTTTGTCGTGTTTAAGAAAGTATTTTGAGATAATTAGGCAATTTTTCCTTATGGCACCGGGAAAGAAAAGTGAAATATGGCGATTTTATACGCCTATAGATCGCGACCACGCAAAATGTAATCTCTGTGAGAAAAGGTTACTCCACAGTTGGACGCACGAATTCTGCTTTGCGAACGCATTTAAAAACCGTTCATTATAAATAATACGAAATGCTGATCAATAATGAAGCGGAGCTCCAGTCTTTCGGAAAAATTCATGTGCAACGAAGATTTAATGAAAGATGCCGCTTGTTTGGACCCGAAAAACTTCAATAAAATCAAAGAAAATGGAATTCCTAATGACGCGCTAAAGTCTATCGCATCAATTGCAAATGTCGATCGAGAGTTGCTGTCAAAAGAACTGGAATCTTTTGCAAATAAGTTTAGTGAACTGTCTAAAACTCTTTGGGATGAGCACATTTCTCTTAGGCAGCATAAGCAAGATTCACAAAGCGACGAAGAAAACGACGAAGATGTTTTAGATTTAGACCAGGCAGCAAAGGACGCCATGTGTTTTTCCAGAAGTGGTTTGGACGTCTGTCAAAGTTGCATGCCATGTGCATGTAAACTTTTATCACAGTATAATATGCATATCAGCACGTACACCACCTTATATGTTGCATATTGTGTAATTCTCACAATTTCAATCACGCAAGTGTTAGAATTACAAAATATTTGACTTGATTTTGTGGCAGAATGATTGAGACATAAGCCTTGAAATATTAAAAAAAAAAGAAAGTAATTTTATGTTGTCTCTTTTTTGTCTATGGTGAGAAAACAATAATAAACATGGCGGTCTTTTTCTATTCATTGTGAATGTGCCGGTTGTTCATTTAAGTACTGAAATAAATGTTTATATTTCATCTGGAGTTCTGATTTCTAACACAAGTGACTTGTGAGAGACGATTTTCAGCATTGAAGCGCATTAAAACGAGACTTCGTTCTTAACTGGGGCAAGAACTGTTGGATTCGTTGATTATATTAAATACAGAATCGGATCTAATCAAGGATGACGAAAACAACAGCTTTTACGATCGAGTCATTAACTGCTTAGCTGAGTTCTCCTCTTTTAAAAAAAATGTTGATTGGCTAGCTTTATAATTTGTTCTAAGTAAATACCTACTTACTATTGTATTGTATTTCAGTATAGTAATAATTGTTTTATAGTTTGTTTATCTCAATTTGTGTATCTTAGTATTTTTCGATAGTATCCCATCACCATGGACTAGTCTCGGGCCCCGGGATTGGGATCAGCCACCCGGGCCCTTCCGGCCCAGTCTGACCCTGACGACACTCACAAAATTTCAAGCGGACATGAGAAAGAGGCCTGGAAATATCCTCTTGAACACATCAGTGAAAATAATTTTATTAAAGATTATAGACTTAATAAGGATGCTTTTGAGGATTTGTGTGATTTGCTGGCATATTACACAGATTTAACATGCACACAAAGAGTCTCATTGGAGTCTAAGGTACAGATACCGGCAAACATCTTGACTAAATGTCATTGCCTGTGCAGAACCGAATTTAAGGTGTCATTGGGGGAAGGGTGCGGGGGAGGGGTATGGTACCGAGCGCGCGAACCCGCGCCATTGGTAGATCAGTCGACCCTTGCCTCCCGCACCGTGTCTACGTTCCGCTTGCTCCCGAGTACACTTCAGTGCAGTGCACGTTGTCTTATTTTGTTGTTCGTTAAGTTTTTTGTTGGTTGTTTAGTTAAAGTTTTTCGTTAGTTATTTTGTTATCGTTATTATTGTTTGTTAAGTTTTTTGTTAGTTGTTGAATATGTCACGACAACCTAACGTTGTTTTGAAAAGGCAAGCCAGAAAAATGGTGTACGACGTTTATTGCTTTATGCAAAAAGGTGGAAAGAACGACAAGGAAACAGTAAAACAAACAGCTGAGGCAACGAAAGTTTCGGAGAGTACGGTTAGGCGTATTATAAAGGAAGCCAAAAATTCCGACTTGCTTACAGTGTTCCGCACTCCGGGCAAAAAAAAGAAATGGAAAGAAGAGAGTTACGGGAATTGATAGCTTCGACCAATCACTAATAAAAAGATGTGTGTATCAACTACCACAATACAAACAACGAACTTCCTACCGTGGAAAGGCTTCGTAAAAAATTAAAAGAAGATATAGATTTTAATTGCTCGGAACGATCCTTACGGCGAATTTTAAATTCTTTGGGCTTCCGATGGAAAAGGACGGAAAATAATAGAAGCCTGTTAATTGAAAAATCGAACATACGATTACTACGGATTGAATATCTGCAAAAGGTGAATAAATACAGAGAAGAAGGAAGACCAATAATATATACCGATGAATCATATGTTGATTCTTCTCACTCTTCCAATAAATCATGGTCAGACGGCTCTACTAAAGGTCTAAAAAAACCTATATCAAAAGGACAGCGTGTTGTCATTGTGAACGCAGGTTCTGAAGCTGGGTTTGTACCCAATGCGCTTCTTTTATTCAAAGCTGGAACAAAAACGGGTGACTACCACGATAATATGAATTTTGATAATTATGAGAAGTGGATACGATGTCAGTTACTACCAAATCTACCACCGAATTCGGTTGTTGTTGTTGATAATGCTTCATATCACAACAAACAGTCCGATCCTGCCCCAACTGCTAATGCTAGAAAAGGCGAAATGAAAAAATGGTTACAAGAAAAGGGCATTCCATATAGTGAATATATGCTGAAACCACAACTGCATAAAATAATTAAATTGCACAAAGAGCAGCACAAAACGTATACCATCGATAAGATTTTAACTGAACACGGGCATACAGTGCTTCGGTTGCCTCCATACCACCCCGATCTCAACGCCATTGAGATGGCTTGGGCATCTGTTAAAGGGTATGTTGCAAGCAAAAATGTCAGTTGGAACATCAACAAAGTAATGGACCTAGTGAAAGAGAAGGTGGCAACAATGGGTGCAAGCGAATGGCTAAAATTATGCCGAAAAGTCCAAGAAACTGAAAAAGAATACATAAAAAGTGATCATGTGGTAGATTTAGTCACTGACGAATTCGTATTTTTTGCTGATGATGAGAGTGATTCGGATGATGACGAATACGAAGACGATGTTGATTGTGATGACGATGACACTAGTTACATGGATGAAGAACCAACTCCTAGCACTAGCTCTGCTAATGACACCCTAATGGAGGGAGTGGCTGTATTACCTCAAGATTAATTAGTTTTTGTACCTGGCTTAATAAATTTTCTGATATATTTTTCTTACATTATTGCAACTCATTTTTATCTTCCATCAACCCTTGCGTAAACTTTTATGAAAAAAATGTTGTGATTTAGTTTAATAAATTCAATTTCAATATCATCTGAGTAGATATTAATATTCCTTATTTTTAAACTCAAGGACTCGTGGCAATCCGTGTCATATTTCATCTTTCTATCAACATCATATCACCTACTCTGTCAATAAAGTCGTGAAAATAAATGATGGCACCACTGCCACTTACGTCATAAGGTACGGTATCGTATTATTTGGCTTTAAAACTATGGAACTCTGTATTAGTTCTTTTAGAATACATTTCACGACTTATTTCGCAGAGTATACCGCCATGAGCACTTGGCTCAAGTACATAATAATTACAGTTATTTCACTTTAAACCTATCAACCATTTTCAACAACTTACCTGTCGGTACATACAAACATTAAACAACGTATTAATAAATGAAATAAAACACCGACTGCCACGAGTTTTTGCATTTAGTATAATCAGTTATTGCATTTAGTAAAAATACATTTTACATACACCACAAACGCAAGAAACACATTTAGCCATATCAACATTTTAAATTAAAGGATACTATTTTTTGGCACGCAAGTGTACATGCGCGAACTCTCCCCCACTACATCACCCGATAGTCAAGATGTTTGCCGGTACCTGTAAGTCTTATTGGAATTGAAATTTCTTAAATAAAACTTTATGAATCTTACTGAATATTGCATTATGCTGTGATTTACACATTTCTTATTTACAGGTTTTATGTGCATTACTATTTTATGCACACGGCAGTTACCAGCGAAGTACCGGAAAAGCGAAGCATTTTTAATGTTCTAGAGATGAAACATTGCTCCTGTACAACCTCGTAGGACATGATACTTACGGCCGCAATCAGAGACGTCACTTAACCCTTAATTACTCGCATGGGGTCAAAGCATTTTCGGGTTAAAAAATCGGGCACTTGGCGCGGTCCGATTCCCCCCGCGCCCTCGCTAGCTTCATAACGCGCGTCATTGCTTGTATTTTAGTAGCGACCGAGACAGGGAAGTGGAAGGACGCGTCGCTGCGCTCTTGAGCGGTGACCCCGTGCGAGTAATTACGTAACTTTTTTGGAAGAGGTAAGTTGTTTATTTTATGTACTTTTTTTGTGTATTATGAATTGTATTTGTACTATATGTCTATATTATGAATTAATGTTTGTTATAAATATGTTTTTTACAAGTTATGTCTATGAAATCATCCAAAAATTCCGTTGTACTACGAGTTTTGTTTTTTTTTCTCAGATCCAGTCATGGATAGTAGAGAACTGCAAATTACGCAGTGGTTGGCAGAGGCTTCTGATGAAGATGAAGTTGGAGGGTCTGGCTCTGAGCCAGAGTTAGAGGAGATAACACAAAGTGATCATGATAGTGCGAGTGAAATCGAGCAATCGTCCGCACAATCAAGTGAATCGTCAGACAACGAGGAAGACATTTCTGCAGGGCAGTATAACAATTACTATTTTACCAGACATAATGGCAGAAATGGTCCTAAGCAAAAATGGTCTAAGTCCCCACCATCAAATGCTGTAAGAACACGAGGCCATAATATTATTTTACACTTACCAGGTGTCAAGTCAGCAGCAAAATCAGCAAAAACTCCTTTGGAATGTTTTAGTTTATTCTTTGCTGATGACATTTTCAATTTGCTTGTAACATGTACTAATAAATACATCGAGGAGGTCAGAAACAAGTTTCATAGAGAACGTGACGCAAAGGATACAGACGTTGAGGAAATAAAAGCATTGCTGGGTTTGCTGATTATGTCTGGAGTGTTGAGAGCCTCACATCTGAATTTCGTAGATCTCTGGGCAACTGATGGAAGCGGTGTAGAGATGTTTCGACTCACAATGAGTTATCAACGATTTCTATTTTTACTAAGATGCCTTAGATTTGACGACAGAACAACCCGAACTGAACGTTTGCAAGTTGATAATTTGGCAGCTGTACGCGAGATTTGCGACATGTTACAAGCAAAATTTCGAGAAGCCTATACGCCGTATCAAAATGTGACGATAGACGAGCTACGAGCAGTTGATTGGGTTTCGTGGCCGTTTCAAAGGCAAAGTTTACATGCCAAGCAAACCAAATAAATACGGCATAAAAAACCAAGCATTGGTAGACTCTAAAACATTCTATATGCTGTCTTTCGAGGTTTATTCTGGCAAACAGCCTGCGGGTCCTTACCAAGTCTCAAACAGCCCTAATGACATTGTAAAACGTCTTGTAGAGCCGATCAAAGGAACTAATCGTAATGTTACCACGGACAACTGGTATACAAGCGTAAAACTCGCAAATGAGTTATTAGACCCATCCCACAAACTTACTATAGTAGGAACACTAAAAAAAACAAACCCGACATACCTAAAGATTTTTTGCCAAACAGATCTAGAACTCAATTCAGCTCCCTTTTCGGTTTTCAAAAGACAATGACCATGGTTTCTTATGTTCCAAAACCAAATAAAGCTGTTGTGTTGTTATCTTCCATGCATCATGCAGCTCATATCGACCCAACCTCAACTGACAAGCAAAAACCAGAAATTATTACAGTACGCGCACTATAAGTTGGCCGGCTTGAAGTTGGCTTCAAGAGGTTGCGCAGAAACGTTTTTTAGAACTAAATGGTGACACGAGACGAGTGGTGCGGGGGTGTCAGCTAGAGATGTCATAACGATTCATTATCTACATAAATACAATATCGATTATGATTCTAGATATTAATAAAATTATGAATTATTATTTATTCTGGTTATTTTATTAATGTTATGTGTTGTGTGTTATGGAAACATTTTTATTTTAAATCGACATGGACCAAGTACTAATTCCACGCGGACGAAGTAGCGGGCGGTGTTTTATTAATTTACGTAAAATATTTCCATTGAAATAAAAACACATCCTTTCTTCGATTAAATACAAATGGCAAATTATTACGGCAAAATTACTTCAATATAATATAAAACAATCCTCAATATCCTTATTTTTTTGATTTTAACAACGAAAATATAAATTAAAATGACTAATTTGACACAATTATTTAATTTCGGGAACAAGCATTATAATTTCTATTGTTTTGAGATTGAAATAAGTATTTATTTAAGGTATATTCAGTACAATTAAGTAAATATAGTATTTATTAAATCCATCGATTCAATAGAAATTCCTATTCCATAATCTATTGACATCACATCACTATTGACGTTCCGCCATGATTGTTTGCCATTTCAGTCACTCGTCAGCATTCGTTTGTTGTTCGCGTCGCTATCTCTCTCCTCCGTACAATCGGTTCCATTATTGTTTTGTTACGTTATTTTTTTGTTTAAAGTTTAATTTTGTTGTTACATTGTTTTTGTTATTGTTATCGATTGTTACATTCTTGTTAATTAGTGTTAATATTGTTATTTACTGAGTGTAAACTCTTTATAAGCATGCCGAAGCGTAATACTGTTCTTCGCCGGCAGGCAAGAAAGATTATTTTTAATGTGGCACAATATATGATGAAAGAGAAGGAGGAAGGCGTAACAAATGTTAACGCTGCCCATTTACGAGCGGCCAATGCCACTGGATTGTCGGAGAGGACTGTTCGTCGAATTTTAGCGGAAGGCAAATCCGACGAAATGATTTCTGTGTTTCGCACTCCTGGCAAAAGCCGTGTAAAGGAAAAACCAATTACAAATATTGACAATTTTGATCAAGGCGTCATTAAACGGTGTATCCATCACTTCCATGAAACGGAAAAGGAACTGGTCACCATGAAAAAGCTGTTGGACAAATTGAAAAAGGATATGAATTTTGAAGGTGGGGTTACCAGCCTGAGGAAAGTTGTAAAAAAATTGGGTTTTAAATGGAAAACTACAGAAAATAACAGACAGATTTTAATTGAAAAAATTGACATTCGTTTGAAGAGAATCAAGTATCTAAAGGAAATACAAAAATACAGAGAGGAAGGTCGCCCAATTGTATATTTAGATGAATCGTATGTTCACTCCACGCATACGAAATCAAAGTCGTGGTCAGACAAGTCAGCGAAAGGACTGAAACGGCCAATAGCTAAAGGCCAACGTATTGTTATTGTGCACGCCGGCTCCGACGATGGATTTGTCCCAAATGCCTTGCTCATGTTTAAGTCGGGAACAAAAAGTGGTGACTATCATGATGACATGAACTTTGTAAATTACGAAAAATGGGTGCGCACACAATTGCTCCCTAACTTACGCCCAAACTCAGTAATCGTCATGGATAATGCACCTTATCATAATAAATTATCCAATCCTGCGCCCACGTCCAATTCAAAAAAAATTGAAATGCAAACATGGTTGACGGAAAAGGGTATAGTATTTGAAGAAACGATGCGGAAGCCAGAGCTTTACGATTTAATAAAAAAAAATAAAGATGCTCATAAAAATTATATAATAGATAATATATTCCTTCGAGCCAACCACAGCGTCTTAAGATTGCCTCCTTACCACCCGGATCTAAATCCCATCGAGATGGCGTGGGCAGCTATAAAAGGATATGTAGCAGCAAAAAATGTGAGTTGGAATACAAATTCCATTATGCAACTTATTAAGGAAAAGGTGGAGTTAATGGGGCAACAAGAGTGGGGAGCTTTGTGTGCAAAAGTAGTTAAAATTGAAAACGAGTACAAGTTAAGTGACCACGTCGTTGATGATGTCACCGAAACTTTAATTATAAGGACAGGGCAAGACAGTTCGGAATCGGATAGCGTTTCCGAGAGTGAAGACGAAAAAGAAGAAAGAGAAGATAATCTGCCATCCTGCTCAAAAACTGTAGATACTTTCATGGAAGGAATATCAACCATCGCTACAAGCGACAGTAGTAGTGATTAATAAATGTTATGAATTATTTTTGTGATTTTAATTAATTCAATCAATTATCAACTATTTATCTATCTATTTTATAGAGGAAGACATTATCTATCCAAAATAATAACACCTATTAGAGTTGAGTACAAATTTAATTTTAGATTTTATTCGCGACTGTACATGCGTGAACGATGACTAATGCCTAACTTCAAGCCGGCCAACTTATCGTGCGCGAATTGTACATATTATAACAGCACTAAAGGAGGAGTGGACACCAATGATCACTTGTGTGGTACATACAATGTAGGGAGACGAACCAAACGATAAATGCTCTCATTGTACATCGAGCAAATACCGACAAATCACGTACTCACGTGAGGCGTAATTTCTTGCGGCAATTGTCTGTTGCACTAATTCAAAATCACCAGAAACGACGACTTAAAGTCAGAGCAACTCCTAAGGTGATAAAAAAACGTCTGATGGAAGTGCATGAGTTGGAAAATCGCGTCCCACCAACCACTGCAAAACGTGGACGTTGCAATAGCTGCCCGCGGAAATGTGATCGCAAAGTACCAACAAAGTGCAATAAATGTACAAGATTTGTGTGCAATGATCACTCTGAAATATACTGTCAACAGTGCAACAAGAGTGATTCGGATAGTTCCTAAAAATACAATATTAGGGGAGACCTAGGAGGGTTGTGACAATTTTAACTTCAGAGGCCATATCTCGATCAAGAAACATTTAACAGTTATGACCTATATAAATAAGTTTAGCGTCATTCCTTCTCTTTTTAAAACAATTATCAAAATTAATTTAAATGTACTGGTTTCTGAGAAAATCAACGAAATCAAGGACTACTCCCCCTGTCACAACTCTCCTACCACCGAGGTAAGTTGTGACAGGTACCGAGGTAAGTTGTGACAGCATTGTATATAATATTTTATTTGATATATAAATAGCATTGGGCTTAAATTAAATAAATCAAACATGCTTTTTTACCAAAATAATATTTAATCAACTTTTAGAACCAAATTAACAATTAAAATTCCCGTAACAAGTAATAATGTAACAAGTAATAAAAATTATGGACTAACAACAAAAGAAACAAGGGCCATTGCATATAAGTTAGCCAAAAAATATAAAAAAATAATATAACAACAAACAAACACTTAAAATCAGTTAAAAAAGATTGTGGTGATAAGTCAACAGAAAAATTAAGTAAGATAGGAGAGTTGTGACAGGCTGTCACAACTCGCCTAGGTGTATAAAATGACGACTAGGGCCGAATAATAATTCATATTTTGGAAACACGATGCGCAAACAAAATATTAGTACAACCGTTCGAGACCTGAATACCCGTGCAAATTAAGAAAAAACAACACAAGGATGCACTTATACTCAGACATTAAATAAATTCTTACAAAATTTTGAAGAAAATCTTACTTTTCGCATTTTTTTGTGCACAGACGTCAGATCAACGAAGCCACGCCTCGTGCGCCGCCGGCAGGTTCTGACTGGAGTAGCCCGTCTGGATGGCGATAAACACGCGTTGTTTGCTATCTTGCTAACTCTTATAGGTAGAAAGAAATCGTCATTGTCACAACTCACCTCTGTCACAACCCTCCTAGGTCTCCCCTACCTATGATCTCAGTATACCTAAGTACAAAATTGTTATTAACTGATATTTTTTTAGTTTATTTTGTTTAAAGCATTTGAATAATATAATGGTTTCTTTTACTTATATATACTTATATATTTCAATATATAATAAAAACTACCCATACTATTTGGGGTCACCTGTGACCCCATGCGAGCAATTATGTAATATTCTTTGTGCGAGTAATTAAGGGTTAATCTGATGTTGAATATCGATTTTTTGGAAATGGTCTTTATGAAAATATATTTTAATTATTATATTTTTACTTTCAGGTGAGCATTTTGTTCAAGAGGTATTAGAAAATGAAAGTGCCAGTACAGCCAGTGACTTACTATTGGGAAGAGCATTACGCGACCAATTGGCAGGAAGACTAAAATCTCAAGAGAAACAAGATATACAGGAAGGTTTTTTAATCACTATCCAAAATTTTTCGAAAGGAACCCTCGTGCAAGTACTCGAGATGCAGCGAGACGCTTCGAGGTTAGTCAGTACGCCGCACTATAGGCTAGAACCGAATTTTAGCGGGAATTAAGTCTAATTGTCAACTATGCCCAATATTGACTAACTTAATTTTATTCGACAGTTTATGAGTTGGACTATATTTACTAATAAAAATTGGAAGTATAGATAAAAAAATTCTTAGTTAAATTGATGCTCAAAATGTAAGTACCCACAAATTTACTTACAACGGCTATTTTATCTGCGGATAGTTATTCGCATTTTGTGAGTGTTTTAAAAGATTCATTACGATAAATTTAGTGTTTTCGCAATGAGTGACGTATCCCAAAGTAAGTTCTGTTATTGTTATTTGTTATTATGAAATGGTTTAGTGTAATTTTATTTTTTAGTTTGATATTATCGCAAAATAGTCATACTACGATTGTTTCTAAGGTTTTAAAAAATGGCAGATGTTTGCATACTTTGATTTTGCTTTTACTTGATTAAGTGACTACCTAAATTTATTTTAAATGATGATTTAGAACAGCCCCATGTAGCCTACATTTTATACAAATTATTTTCAGTAATTACCCGTATGAAGCTATGATATCTATTCTATACTATTTATAAAGAGATAACTTCTATGGACAACGACAAGGCTTATAGGTAAACCGAAAACACGAAACGCTTGCGCGATGTAATTGGACACAGCGCCATCTATTGGTTCATTTCTGAATTACGGTCCCGAAGCGAAGTGAGGGCGGGCCAAGGAAACGTTTAATTAAAGACCAATTTAAAAGAGAACTAGGAATTCTTGTTGACCACCCAAAACCTGGATACGGATCCACTAATTGCAATACTGGAAATACAGCCAGAGTGTTTTTTCAAAATGCAGGAAAATCTGCAGAAATAACTGGGGTGGACCATAGCATTATTCATAGATTTCACGTAATACTGCAAACAATATCTTGTGGATATGCAGTCGATCTTGAATTATTTAAAACTTATGCCATGGTAACAGCAAAAAAGTTTATTTCCTTATATCCTTGGTTTTATATACCCACAAGTGTACACAAGGTGCTAATACACGGTTCAGAAATCATAAAACACGCAGTACTTCCTATAAGCCAGTTAGGAGCTCAAGAAGCAAAGAACAAAGATTTTAAGTATGTAAGAGAAGGAGAACCGACGATCTGGTGAAGGTCGCGGGAGTCCATTGGATGCGGGTGGCACAGGACCGATCTGTGTGGAGAACTTTGGGGGAGGCCTATGTCCAGCAGTGGACGTCTATTGGCTGAAATGATGATGATGTAAGAGAACATCGTATTAGGAAAGATTCAGCGATTCATACAAATGAAGATTTATTTAACTACTTTTTATTGTCATCAGATCCTGTTATATCACACATTTCCTTCAATGAAAATATATCAATAAAAAAAACTGGATATTGAAGCCCTAAATCTGCTAAAAGCACTCCCAGGACCCTCTAGTTCATTTTCAGTTCCGTCCGAATCCGACACGGAATAATATTATTTATTTATTTAAATAATCATCCAGATTGAACTTATTCTAAGTATTCTACATGAGTTTTTTCTTGATTAAAATTATGCCTAGGCATGCATTGTTTCCTTGTTATATCATCTCACAGCTATTTATTACTTCAGTAATAGTTACGGTAAGTTAAACATAGCGGAATAATTAATTCCCTCTAAAATTCGGTTCTAGCCCATAGTGCGCCGTCTGGAAGCTGCTCAACACCGCTGGCTTGCACCCTTATCACTTCCAAAAAGTGCAGACACTAAATGATGCAGATGCTGCGCCCCGTCGAGCCTTCTGCGAGTGGTTAATTGCGCACCCGACGGCCGTTATTATGTGGACCGATGAAGCCCTATTTTCACGCATTGGATTGTACGAGGTCTAAGAAGTTCACAGAGACCCGTCTACAAGTTCAAGAAAATTTGCTAGACGAACTGGGATTCCAAGAACTAGGATTTCTCGACAATACCTCTGAATTCAAGAAGGTATCTGACAACCTTCAATATACTTGCGGAAGACGGGCAGAGGTCATTCAAGCCCGCAGAGACATACAAATGTCCAATAAAATCTTCAATGACTTACTGCACGAAATACCTCCCTCCGAGACACATTTATTCCCAGAAGATAAGTTATCAGAAGTCTTCAAAGAGCAAGGAGGAGCAACAAAGATCTTTCCGAGGCGAACATTTCAACGTTTGCAAGCGTATGCGCATAAGTGCCACTTCTGTTCCGTCGGAACGTATTTTTTTCAAAGTCTGATAGATCATTTCTGAGCGTAGAAATAGGCTCAGTGGAAAAAATGTTGTCATGTTATTTGAGTGATGTTTGATGAGGCCACACACTATCATAGTCATTAGAAAAAAGAGAATTCAGACAGCTATGTGTTTCAAAAAAATATGTGCAGATAATATGTCTGCAACGGGGACCAAAAACTTTATCAGACTTTTGAACGATGTTTTTGACACGTTTTAAATAGTCATTCCATTCCACCTGGGTGGAAGACAGCAATTACTCCGGTGAATATCGATTTGATGGAAACTCTGTTTGACGGGGCCATCGGCTATATTTGCAGTTTGAAATGACCTACTGGAGAGTTGCGAATTAACTCTAGGCGAAGGACAGTGCTGTTAAACATTTTCAGCACTTGGTGGAAGACACAAAAATCTTGAAACTTGCCCTTGAACAAAAAAGGCAGGACCACGTAGAACTGTTTTTCTCAGTTATCCGAGCTCGAGGAGGATTGAATAACAACCCAAATGCGGTTCACTTTAAAGCCTCTTTTAAATTAGGGACGGTGGCTTCGGCAACTGCATGCCCTTAGAGCAAATAAGTATACTTAATTGCTCCAGCAAGGCAAACCCTGTCGATAACTTAGATGATTTGACATCAAAGAACACATTCACTGAAGTGCCCGAAGATGACAGTCAGTTATATGAAGAGTACTTACATGGATTGCCTGAAAACACTCTATCAAGGTTTTGGGAAAGCGTTGTCACCTACATTGGTGGATTTGTCGCACGAAAGTTATCGCGAGCAATAAAATGCGACTAATGTGTTTCCCTGTTATTTGGAGATCCCAATGAAAATCTCAAATCATTGATAACATGCAAAACACGAGGTGGGATTGAAATATCTGTCCAACGACCATCAGGACTTACTTAAAAAATTACAAAGCGCATGCCTGTAATTTACATCCTACTCATTTTTTTATTTGCAATGGAACATTACTATGAAACGTCCTAAAATATTATTTCGCCCTTTACCGCCAACAAATGGAAATGTAGGGAATAATTATGCATTAATTACCCAGTAAAAACCGGCAAGCGCAAATCGCGTTGCAAGTTGTGCGTGATGTCTAAAATAGACGCCTGCGCCGTTTGGAAGTGCGACAACTGCGATATCAATTTGTGTTTACCAGTAGCGCTAAAAAATATCTATGAAAAAGTGTACAGCGCCTCTAGCGGTCACTTGAGAAACTAAAATCTGTAGTAGTAGTTGTCGAATAGAAACCTATCGAAATGTATTCGCTAGCGAGTAACGTTTTCCTGTAGCGCTACGAGTTGACATCGAAAACTGACATAACGTAAACTATTGCTCTGTCTCTTTAAAATGCATCACAAATGTGGTATATTGTGTAAGTGGGACAGGGGATATCGCCCTCTCGCGCTTGGCTTTGGACATGGCGATGCGCGGTGCGCAAATAAACCGTGATTTAATTAATGTTCGCGTTTTATTTCTAATATATTTCAGTGGCGACGAGTAAGTGGAACTTGACGCGTACAGTGAACTAAAAGTTTAAGCAATACAACAACAATTATCTGCAATAATCGGCAAGAAAATCTTTAGCCGGCGTGGCATCGGTGTGAAGTGCGTTACAAACCATAAATTTGCACGCTGGCCGCCATTTTGCAACTGTGGCTAACTTCATAAATATTTACCAGTTGTCAAAGAAAATAAATGTCATCAGACTCGTTCTCCGACGCTGATTCCGAAACCAGCTCAGAAACTCATCAAAATAGTGATCTGGAAACTGCAGAAATCAGTGAAAACCTAGAAAAAATTCAACTGGTAAAACTAGGTAAACGAAGTTACATTTATAAGTGTACAAAAACTGAGTTACAACAAATATACCACAACAAAGAAAGAGACAAAGCGATAGTTTTCGATAGCGAGGATAATATTTCAAACTCATAATATTGGTGTACCTTTTTAAATAAATAAACTCATGGAAATACCACGAGTCACAAATTTGTCGGTAGGTATCGAAAAGTACCTTTACGATTATAGTTAAGTAACTCACTTGTCCCCGCGCTTGGCCTCACAGCGTAGGGGAGCGTCCCCCGGGTGGCGGATGGGGGAACGGTTGGTAGCACAGCCTAGCTAGCTACTGACTAAGTCCGATGGACTCGCTGACCAAAGTAGGATGTGGTCCTCCAGCATTTTGGGCGTTGTGCGGCGGGTTAACACCCCTCCCACGTAAAAAGAACATCGTTACGAAACCGAAAAGGTGTTTTGGTTTCACAAATTCGCATTTTGAGTATAATGTCGGCAAAAAGATATTTAGCCTGGAATATGATTACGGCGGCTGCATCTAAAGATGAACGACACTCACAAACAAAATTTCAAGCGGACATGAGAAAGAAGACTGGAAATCCTCTTGAACACATCAGCGAAAATAATTTTATTAAAGATTATAGGCTTAATAAGGATGCTTTTGAGGATTTGTGTGATTTGCTGGCATATTACACAGATTTAACATGCACACAAAGAGTCTCATTGGAGTCTAAGGTAAGTCTTATTGGAATTGAAATTACTTAAATAAAACTTAATGAATCTTACTGAATATTGCATTATGCTGTGATTTACACACTTAGGTATTATTTACAGGTTTTATGTGCATTACTATTTTATGCACACGGCAGTTACCAGCGAAGTACCGGAAAAGCGAAGCATTTTTAATGTTCTAGAGATGAAACATTGCTCCTGTACAACCTCGTAAGACATGATACTTACGGCCGCAATCAGAGACGTCACTTAATCTGATATTGAATATCGATTTTTTGGAAATGGTCTTTATGAAAATATATTTTAATTATTATATTTTTACTTTCAGGTGAGCATTTTGTTCAAGAGGTACATATTAGAAAATGAAAGTGCCAGTACAGCCAGTGACTTACTATTGGGAAGAGCATTACGCGACCAATTGGCAGGAAGACTAAAATCTCAAGAGAAACAAGATATACAGGAAGATTTTTTAATCACTATCCAAAATTTTTCGAAAGGAACCCTCGTGCAAGTACTCGAGATGCAGCGAGACGCTTCGAGGTTAGTCAGTACGCCGTCTGGAAGCTGCTCAACACCGCTGGCTTGCACCCTTATCACTTCCAAAAAGTGCAGACACTAAATGATGCAGATGCTGCGCCCCGTCGAGCCTTCTGCGAGTGGTTAATTGCGCACCCGACGGCCGTTATTATGTGGACCGATGAAGCCCTATTTTCACGCATTGGATTGTACAACCAACATAATGAACACTGGTGGTCATTCCGGAACCCACACATGATAAGGGAAACCCATCACCAAGTGCGGTTTTGTGCAAACGTGTGTGCCGGGGTTGTAGGCAACCAAATACTTGGGCCGTATTTCATCGAGGGACGCTTGACTGGTGGAACGTACCTCGATATGTTGCGTACGGTAATCTCAGACTTTGTGGACGACGTACCTCTAGTGCATGTTTTTTTTTATTTGATAGGTAGCAGACGAGCAGGCGGATCACCTGATGGTATGCAAGCGACACATGCAACACCAGTGAAGATCCAGAAGATCTGCATAGTGTAGCTGCATGGTCTAAAAATAATTGTTTATCACTTAACCCAAGTAAATCCAAATTTTTAATTCTCGGTTCCGAGCAACAAATTTTAAAAATATCCTCTCAAAATCCAATTGTCAAAATTAATAACGAACAAGTTTCTTACTCTCAAGAAGCACGCAACTTAGGCGTTGTAATGGATTCCAGACTAAGGTTTGAGAGTCATGTTAAGGAGTTGGTGCGCAATTGTTTTTATCGTTTAAAAATACTTTATCAGATTCGTAAATTTTTAAGTACCAAACTTCGTATTGATTTCGTAGAATCCTTAATATTATCTAAATTTAATTATGCAGACAGTGTGTATGGTCCCAGACTTTCAGTTAAAACTAAGGGTCTAATACAAAGAGTTCAAAACGCATGTGCCAGATTCTGTTTCGAGATTCCTCCGAGAAGTCATGTGTCGCCATACATAAACAAAAATAAAATACTAAATATGGAATCTAGAAGATCATTCCACTTCGCCACGCTTCTATTTGGAATAGTCAAAAGTCGCAAGCCTCTGTATCTTTATGATAAAATTACCTGGTCCTCACGGACACGACTCGGCCGCATGCTTGTCCCTTCACATCGTACAACAGCATTTAAAGGAAGTTTTAAATATACTGCCGCTAAAATTTGGAACAATATACCTCCCCCTGTACTCCACTCACCTTCAATTAATATGTTTAACCCGCCAGTAGTCGCGCGTGGGTCGAAAAGACCCAGAGGTGCAGAATTTGATCCGTAATTCCTTTAATATTATTAGTTTTAGTTTGCCGCACTAGATACCTTCAAGTGACTATATAGTGAACTCGTACCCCCCACCTCGGCCATTTCGCCTGCGGCGTTTGGACAGGACAGACGTGTCAAGTGAGTATGGGTCGTTTAGACCCTTGCGCGACCGTTCATGTAAGTGTTTTTTGGTTACTATCAAAAATATAAATTATTATTATTATTGTTTACAGAATGTCTCGTATGCGATTAGATGCCACGACTATTGAAAAAATATTACATGAAGATGAAATCGAAGGGGAGGAATGTTCAGAAATCGAAGATTACTTAGAAATCGACGAACATGATTCTAATTCTTGTCAAAGTTCGGAAGAGGAATCTACTGAGTTTGTATCTTCAAATCCAGTACCTACATCAGATAATTTATTTCAAAGAAGAACTGACCTACATGATGTACCATTGATCTACATTCGTCAAGGACACTACCTCTCTAAAAATGGCGCTGTAAAATGGAATATTGAAGAACCTCCCAGATCAGTACGGACGCGAAGCCACAACATTATCAGAGAGCGTCCTGGTCCGATCAATGAGGCTAAAGATGCCCAAACACCTGTAGACTGCTGGGTTTTGATGTACCCTGATAATGTATTAGAGCAAGTCGTGGTTTACACTAATATTTACATTTCTGCAATTCAGAATAAATTTCAAAGAGAAAGAGACTGTTTACTAACTGATTTGATAGAATTGAAGGCTCTATTGGGTTTACTTTATTATTTTGGAAAGTTACGTGGTGCACACTTGAATACAAAAGATTTTTGGGCCACAGACGGTACCGGATCGGACATTTGTATAGCTACTATGTCTCGCCAACGATTTCACTTCTTGCTTCGATGTCTTAGATTTGATGACATAAATACTCGTGAACAAAGACGGCAGAGTGATAAATTAGCTGCAATAAGGGATTTTTTTACGAGTTTTGTTACAAGAATAAAGAAGCATTATTCTTTGGGTGATACAGTTACAATTGATGAAAAACTTGAACCGTTCCGTGGACGCTGTCCATTCAGACAGTACATGCCAAATAAACCGGCAAGGTATGGGATAAAAATATTTGTTATGGCTGACTCGAGGACCTATTATACAGCTGAAATGGAAATCTATGCTGGAAAACAAAATGCTGGTCCATTTGATGTCAGTAATAAGCCTTTAGATCTCGTCAAACGTATGGTGGAGTCAATCAAAGATTCTCATCGCAATGTTGTTATGGACAATTGGTTCACAAGTTTTCCTTTGATCACAGAATTGTATGAAAACTATGGCCTTACAGTTTTAGGTACTCTTCGAAAAAATAAACCCGAAATACCACCTGTTTTTACTTCAACAAAAGGACGCGAATTAAAATCAACATATTTTGGATTTCAACCTAATTGTACTTTATTGTCGTACGCCCCAAAGAAAGGAAAAGTTGTGCTTCTCGTTTCAACGATGCATCATGATGCAATGATTGATCCAGAAACGGGTGACAAACTTAAACCAAAAATGATAACGGATTACAACATGCATAAATGTGGTGTAGATGTTGTAGACGAAATGTGTGGCACATATTCTGTATCAAGAGTAAGCAAAAGATGGCCCCTCACCATATTTTTTGGACTTATGAATGTAGGAGCAATAAATGCGTATGTAATTTATAATGCGAACATGACACGCTTGCAAAAAGAAACTGTTGAACGAAGACACTTTCTAAAAGATTTAGCTCTGGGTTTGGTGATGCCACAAATTGAAAAAAGGTCTTCCATCACTACTTTACCTAGGCTCATCCGTAGCAAGATGTCTCAAATACTTGGGAAACAAGAAATCCCAGAAAGATCTCAACCATCAGAGGTGTCCAGTAATGTTCGTGGTCGATGTACACTCTGTCCCCCTAAGAAGGATAGGAAGACCAAGACTCAGTGCCATTTCTGTCAGGTATTTATTTGCCGAGATCATACAATGTTTGTATGTGAAAATTGCAAACAAAAAGATTAATTAGAGTGTAAAAAACATACCAAATATTTGTCTAATTCTAAGATTGATAATTTTATAGGACTTTTTTTGTGATACTTTTGAGGCTGATTGTGATAATTCTAAGATTGTCTAATTGCTTATAAGTTTTTTTTTCATACAAAGATACTCATATACTGTTATAAAAAAATAATTATAGTTGTTGATTATTGATAAAAATAAATAATTACCTAAGTTTTCTAAACTGCTATGATAAAAGTACCTTTTTTCTAGCACATTTTTAATAGTATAGATAAAGTTGATTGTTCCAGTAAAACAAATTAAAATGTTAAATTACATTACTTGTTTTAGTGTCAAATTTATAATAAATACATTTTTTTATAAAAAAATATATGCCTTGTCATTTAAATCATCTATATAATATCTGGGTCTTATCGACCCGGACGCGACTGTTGGTGTCCCAAAATGAAGCGCGAGTACTGGCGGGTTAAGGTAAATTTTAAAAAGTATATCCTTAAAACACAATTAGGCGGTTAAGGAATATACACTCGCACACACACACACACACACAAATATTCACACACACACACACAAATATTCACACATACACACACACAAATATTCACACACACACACACACGCGCACGCACACACACGCATGCACACACACACTCGCACGCAGACCATTCTCTCACACACACCATTTACTTACATTCCATTTACTCACATACCTACACACACAATCTGCTCTCGTATTCCCCACTCAAACTTACTATGCATAATATTCATACACGCATTCATACACAATTAATTTCATTACAATAATTTAAGGTAGCAAAGAAAGAATTTAAAGTACATAAGAAAGATTATTATATACAATATTAAAAATAAGTGCAAATGTTTAGTTTAAGCGCGAAGCGCATTTAAAATAACTTATAATACTTAGAAATCGACTCGGTCCCTACTGAAAATCAGCGCTATGGCTCAGGCCATAGCATAATGCTGAGTAGGGTCCGATTCGACACTTAGCTCATTGTTTTATTGGTGAATTTGTTTCTCTTGTAACATTATGTATTTGTTAAGTGTCGAATAAATTATTTTCATTTCATTTCATTTCATTTCAGTGGAGTCACAAGTGCGCTGCTAACCCATTATCCCCTTCCCACCCGATGGGCCTCCGGTACCCTCACTCACTCGGCGAAACACGGCACAGGAGCTGCTTCACGCCGGTTTTCTGTGAAGCAGTGGTATCACTCCGGTTGAGCCGGCCCATTCATGCCGAAGCATAGCTCTCCCACATTGTAAACGCATGTGCGCGACTTTTACTACCAACAAGACGGTGCCCCGCCTCACTACGCCGCCGCGGTGCGAGACCATCTCGACGCCGAACACGACGACCGCTGGATCTGCCGCGGAGGCCCCATCCCGTGGCCAGCGCGTTCACCGGACTTGACTCCGTGTGACTTTTTTATGTGGGTATTTCACCCCGCGTGTATGTAGAGGAGGCCCAAAGCCTGGACGCATTAAAACTGCAAATCATCCGTGCGTTTGATGAAGTGAAAAGGGACACTGTTGTGCATAATAAATTAAAAGACAATGTGCAGAAACGTGCAAGACTCTGTTTAGAGAAAAATGTTTTTTTGATGACCAAACAAGTTTATTTTTTTTAAGTAGATCAAAAATTTAATAACTTCTGTTTTTTTAGCCCAGAAAACGCTCAGCGTTAAAAGGAGTCCGAACAAGATTCATCAACCAGTTCAATCAGTTGAGCGTTGGAGACATACCGCTAATAGGACTAAAAATATAAGAAGAGAGGTTAAGAGCTCATTTGAAAAGTATGAACAAGTCCGCATAGACATCTGCGCTCTGAACCCAGAAGATGATGATTTCTATGCAGTAGACAAGCGCTACGTGGGGTGTCCACGTATCGCTTTTCAACGCTTTGAGACACCTAATGGAACAGTAAAATATGTCACCGACTGCTGCCTGCACCGCCAACCGCGAGAAGAAGGTATACACGAAGTCACGTAATCAGCATGGAATACAGACGCGGCTGCCTGAAATACTCGAGCCAGTGTTCAAAGGTAAATATTCAGAGGATAGAGTCTATCCTTTACCATTTTGTGCTTAAATATTTGAACTTCAAATATTGAGGCACAAAATGGTGCAATCCCATAAAATTACGAGGCTGGCGACAAGACGACTGCAACAGGACCCAATCGAAAACCTTTTTGGTTGTATTCACAACAACTGTGGGTCAAACACCAACCCAACTGAGTCAAACACCTACCCAACATGTGGCCAGTTCACAGCTGCTCTTAAAACAGCAATTTTATCCAATTTATCCCACATTGGAATCAAAGGTCATTGTGAAACTGACAACAACCAAATTATTGATAATTTAAAAACTATGTTGTCAGTTTCACAAGCTGCACATACCACACAAGTATGTGTAGAACCTGAGACATTGCACATTGTTATTTAGGCGAGCACAGTATGTGTGTGGGTTTATCCTAAAGAAGATAAGTGGCTGTGAACAATGCATGAAATCTTGTTTGTGGAGTGTAAAGAATACAATGATAAAACTAAAAATCTTAATTATGCTACAAAAGTTATGGCGGTTTGCGTAGAACAATGTGCATCCATTATAAACGATTTTTAAAAGAAAAATGCCACTGAACTAATCTAAGATTAATTATTGTAGAAAACCTAAAAAGCCAAGTAAATTTTGAATTTTTAAATAGCTGCATACTCCACAAACAAAAAAATATATTGAAAATTGTCACAAGTGTATTTTTTCTATGTGTAAAAAGATTTTGTGTTTTACAAAACAGAAAATTTGCTGAAGAAGCATCAGCAGGTTCCTTGAAAAGAAAATTGAATATCATTTGTCATAGATAGATCTAAATTTAAAATGTAATGTAAATTTTAGAGATAAATTATAAAGTTTGGTATCAACCTTTGAATAGGTAATTAATAAATTAAACTACCTCTGAGTCCTCTGAGTATAGTGAAAAATATCATCTCTAAAATAACATGTTGTGTAAACAGCAAAATTATATTAACTGAACCACCGCGGATCACTCTAAACACTTAGCACCGGAATTCGCGTATCAAGGAACCTCTAACCCTAATAACTTCAATCCATACGTCACGAGCGCGACTACATTTAAGGGTTCTTACTTACCCCGTAAAATGGGGCCGGATTCAGTGCTCACCAAAAATTAAGAAACTGCATTGAAAGACTGGTGTACAGCATTAGCGAAATGTGGATTTCCATTAAAACGAGATGATCTCCTAAATACCGTCCATAATATTATATCTGAAGATCAAAGACCTAACCCATTTGTAAATAATAGACCAGGGAAGGTACCAATCATTTCTTAGAAGAAATCCCGAGTTGAGTGAGAGGATACCCGAAAATATATCTAAGGGTCGAGCTGCTGTAACTGAAGAAAGTATTCGGAAGTGGTTTGCTGAACTTATTAAGCATTTAGAAGACATAAACGCAACTGATATTGTGACCGACCCTGACCGAATATGAATGGTGATGAAACTAGTTTTTATATATGCCCTAAGACTGGAAAAGTGATTGCACCAAGAGGCTACAAAAATGTCTACCAAATTGTAAAAGGCAAAGAAAAAGAAAAATCGTCCGGAAAAAAATTACCTCCTTGTGTAATTTTTCCGTATGTAAGACCACCAAAAGATGTTATTAACAGTATGCCTTATGGATGGTTATTGGGAAAGTCAGAAAAAAGTTGGATGAAATCAGAAATATTTTATGATTACATTGATAAACGTCTGAACTCATGGGTGGAAAAAGAAAAAAAATAAAAATCTGTTTAACCCCTAAACGCGCGGTGTTGTTTTTAAACAACATACTAAAAACCACAGGTAAAACTGACCTTCCTTTGATTTGTTATTAATTTTGAGAACTAGTGGTCGTTTCTGAACGAATTTTAATTATCTTTTTAAAGTTGGCACTATGCAATGTTTTTAGACATTGAAAAAATGTTAATGTCAAATGTCACTTTGAAGAAAACTTTTTATATGGCGCGAACTAAGTTTTATAGCTGTGTTTGGACTTGGATAAAATATCACGTAAGTTTACAAAATATTTTTATTTGCTTGATTATGTCCTCAACTGCATATTTATGCTGTAAAACAGTATAAATCAAATGATGCTCCTATAAAAACAACCATAAACTGGTATGTTGTAGGAAAACTACAATGCGCATTGCCTGCTAAATAAATGCTTGTTTGGTGAAGGGTTCTTCTTTTGCTTTTCAACATGCCGCTTAATTTCACTCTCTAGTAATCGAGAGTGAAATTTATAAGTATTTAGAAAGTCTTGAAGATTCAGAAGATGGTTTAGATGGGTCAGACTCAGAGGTAGAGGATGAAGGGGTCCATTATCAACCGCTCGAGATGTTCTTCGAGACCTGGAAAATAGTGACGAAGGTGAGAATGTTCAGCCTGATGAAATAGATCCTGATCCTCCTCTCGTAACCGACGACCTGGATATGCAAGACCCTCCTATTTTAGAAACCGAAGATGCAGCACCCCAGAGTACATCACAAGGGAATTCGAGACGACAAATAAATAGACCTCTGATCTGGCGAAAACGGAACCTTGTAACTGTTGAAGACAGTCTTATTTTTAGGGGAGAAAATCAGATACCTGAAGCATTGATGTCCTGTAACACGCCATATGACTTTTCGAATTCGAAAAAATAAGGTCCATTCTCCATTTTGCCGACAATACGCAATGTTTGCCTACAGATCATCGAGACTATGACAGGTTGTTCAAAATAAGACCTCTTGAAGAAACGCTCAACTGCCAGTTTGGGAAGGTTCCCTTAGACCAAAGGCTTTCTATAGATGAGCACATGTGTGGCACCAAAATGAGCCATTACATAAAACAGTACATGCCCAATAAACCACACAAGTGGGGGTTCAAATTATACCTCATTTGTAGTCTACAGGGGTATGCTCATAGATTCGAGGTTTATTCTGGAGGGGGCTCCAAAAATAACATCTTACCTGGTGAGCCAGAATTGGGAGAGTCCGGCAATACAGTTGTCAGGTTAGCTAGAATGGTACCACGCAATGTGAATCATATTATATACTTCGACAACTTCTATACATCTGTGCCTCTGGTCACTTATTTAGCTAAGGAGGGAATTTGTGCCAAAAATGTCGTGTATCCCTATGTGATACGAAAAAAAGTAATTGTTTTTATAAATATCACAATGACCCATAAATATATACATTTCAAAAACAATATCCATTTCTTATTTTACCCATACTTGCAAAAGCTCAATCAATGCGCAATGTTGTTTGTAAACCACAGACATATTTTTCCAAAAAATATATAGTAAATGAAAGTCTAGATTTTTTTTATTATTTTTCCTACGCAGTATAGCATGTCCTTTATCAGATATATTTTATTCAAACGTTTTAAAAAAATCGTCCATTTAAGGGTTAAATACTAGCTGAGAATTTGCTACATGGTTCTCAGATAAATTATGGATTGACAACCAGAGAAGTACGAAAAATTGCATTTCAATTAGCAATTAAATATAATAAAGACATTCCCTGCTCATGGAGGTCCAATGAGTGTGCTGGTGAGGTGCCGGCGCGGAGCGTGCACAGGTCGTCCGCAAACATGTAAGCCGAACAGTGCTGTAACACATTACATCTGTTGACGTGCTGTAAGTAGCAGATGGGGCCACATCCGGAGCCCTGCGGAACTCCGCACGTCACCTCCGCCGTCTCACTGAGCGCATCACCAACCTTTACGCGGAAGCTGCGTGATGTGAGATAGTCCCTGATCCACTGGTTCAGGGGCTGCCCCACACCACACTCGCCCATTCCATTCAAAAGTGTTTCCGTTTCTAGGGTATCAAATGCTACAGACTAGACAGGAAATAATGGATATTGAGTCTAGTACCATCGGTCAGCATGAAAATGAATTGTATAATTTGCACATTATGTTGAAAATAAACATAAACGCTAAAATGGGTTCATTTCTTACCCATTTTAGCGTTTATGTAAAAAAAAAAAAACAGAAAATCCTCGCTCCCCAACATAGTCGCAGCCATAATAGTAAGAGCCTGGCCCACCATTGCCACCAGGGCACGCTGCGCAGCCCAAGACTGACAAACAGCGTGTGATCAGCTGTGTCCTCTGTGGCGCCGCAGTGATGGCACGACGACGTCTCCTCCCTCCCGATCCGGTGCAGGTAGCAACCGAAACATCCACGTCCGGTTAATACCTGCACTAGACGAGGAGCCCTACTTCCTGCCACAACCATGTTAAAGAAGTTCTTTACAAAAGGAGGTTTGCTGGTAAAGACAGTCTTTGGTCAACAAAATGAAAATGTGGCATGATATTTGTTTATGACAACATGTCAAGAACATGTAGTAGTATAGGATCCCGCTATACAACGACCTTCACCGAGATGCTTATTTGATGAGACGTATTTTTTATGTTATTAAATATGCCAATAAATATATCCTATATGGGTTGCCTAACAAATTTCAGTCCAGAGTATTTTTAATTAATAATTAAAAAAAATTTTTTTTTAAACATTGCACCGGTGTGATTATTTAATAAATTTGATACCAATCGAAAGTTTGAAGCCCATAGAATATGCAAACGTTAGGTTGCCTATTTTTATCCGGTCACAACCACGGGTTGCCAGGTGTAAACAGGTAAATCCATACAAGCATTTTGCAACGTTCTGATTATTGAATCAATTTTAAATAAAATGAAAGATTATTTCATAAGGAACACGGTGGTATAGGGTTGCCTGCGAAAAATCAGTCCCGAATTACGGTTGTCGAATTTTAAATAATAAAATATCGCTGCAAGTGAATGTGTGTGAGAGAGAGGTCCCAGACCAACCATCCCATGCGGTAGAAAAGAACGCAGCGTAGCAGCTGTTTAAAGCCGCCCATTTAAAGAAGGAGAGTGCGCATGCTATTTGTGCTTGGAAATGAAAAGGATAGCGATAGACTCGTATATGCTATACATTATTTTGGAGTAGTTTGTCGCTATAGATACAAGTGAAAAAACGTGCTGCTATTTATTGTTGGAAAAAAATGGCCAAAAAGTGTTTTTTTATGTGATTCGGATGACGGAATAATTGATTTTGATGATGAAACTTTTGAAAACTGTGCATTAAAGTTAGCTTTTCGTAAGAAAAAAAATTTTAAATACAGTTTTATTGTGCTACCCAGTGCGTCACTCCAATTTGTAGGTTATCATACCACGTGCTACAAAAAAGTGACTGTTTTGAATAAAAAATATAACGAAGAATTTCTTAAATTTATCGCTGAATATACAGTAAGTACATAATAATTTAATCTTAAAAATTATCTAAGCTAATACATTTTCTATATTTTTGTCATGTTGAAGTAATTGGTAGTAAAACTCACTTATGGTTTTTACCCGACTACGGCAAAGCAAAAGGAGGGTTATGATTTTGACAGGCTATGTATGTATGTATGTATGTATGTATGTATGTATGTATGTATGTATGTATGTATGTATGTATGTTCATCTGTTTCCACGTAAATTCTTAACTACTTATCAGAATTTGCCAGATTAGTAATATATATGTATTACTCTGTCTTTTTTACTAAAGATGTGTATATACTTTAGTGTCACATAAACAATAAACATAGATAAATAATTAATTGATTAAAAAATAAAAAATTAAATAACTATTTCTCTATATTAATAATTAAATACTCCAAAATAATGTATAGCATATACGAGTCTATCGCTATCCTTTTCATTTCCAAGCACAAATAGCATGCGCACTCTCCTTCTTTAAATGGGCGGACTTTAAACAGCTGCTACGCTGCGTCCTTTTCTACCGCATGGGATGGTTGGTCTGGGACCTCTCTCTCACACACATTCACTTGCAGCGATATTTTATTATTTAAAATTCGACAACCGTAATTCGGGACTGATTTTTCGCAGGCAACCCTATACCACCGTGTTCCTTATGAAATAATCTTTCATTTTATCTAAAATTGATTCAATAATCAGAACGTTGCAAAATGCTAGTATGGATTTACCTGTTTACACCTGGCAACCCGTGGTTGTGACCGGATAAAAATAGGCAACCTAACGTTTGCATATTCTATGGGCTTCAAACTTTCGATTGGTATCAAATTTATTAAATAATCACAACGGTGCAATGTTTAAAAAAAAAATGTTTTAATTATTAATTAAAAATACTCTGGACTGAAATTTGTTAGGCAACCCATATTGGATATATTTATTGGCATATTTAATAACATAAAAAATACGTCTCATCAAATAAGCATCTCGATGAAGGTCGTTGTATAGCGGGATCTTAGACTATAGGTAACGATTATCGGAACTTTTCATTCATGAAAAATGGGTTTTTAGGAGCAAGCCCTGATGGTAAGTTTCCTTTTATTTTAGGTACCTACCATGGCAGTCAATCTTCATAGACCAAAGTCTAAGACATAAGACTTTTGCTTGTCTATGGGTTCAAGTTTCGTTTTGACAGCTCCCCGCTCCCTCTCTTCACCTCCCACCCCGCAGACCTCCAGTTGACATCTGATAGTAAAGATTGTAATCACGCCCAAATGCGATTATTACCGAAATTAAATGATGAGCATGTCATTCCAGAGAAAATTAAAAGATGAAGGTAATTTTATTAGTTTATTATAAGTGTACTTTAATTTGAGGTGTAACTCTAGGCTCAAAGTTCTAACCACATGCATTATTTGATTGTACTGATGCTTAAAATTTTTTTTTTCTTTTTAGGTGAAAAATTGTGCCCGAGTATTCAGCAAGTCTGTGGCAGCTACATTGACTTACACCTCTGAATTTGGTAAGCCTTAGTTATATTTTTTTTGTTGTAAAAACCAAGATGGTTTGATTTCTATAAAACTAAAACTTAAAATTATTTATATATTTTGTTTTAGCCCAATATGCAGATGGAACAGCAGTAAGTTCCAGTTTGAAAAATACTGCAGAGGTGGTGTCATTTTTCGACGACCTGTTTGATTCGGTTAATGGAGCTGCTATACATAGCAAAGGAACCAAAGGCAAGCCTTTAAGAAAAGCGGTCACAGCGAATAGCGGACACCATGCCTTCTGGAAAGAGTGTGGAAAGTTACCAAAGGGTGTGGCAATTTTTGAAAAGTAAAAACATCAAAGTTATGCGCCCTCGATATTTCAACTCTGATCCGATAGAAAACTTTTTTGGACAGGTGAGGGCGTATAACTTTAGAAATAATGACCCGGATTGCCACACCTTTAACTGCACATTTAAAGCACTGCTAATAACGAGGTTCATAAAGTTTCATTCAACCTCTTTTAATTGTGAGGATGATTTGGGGGACCAACTTTTAAAAATAAAATCTTTATTTGCTAGCAATGTCCCCCATGAAGATCCCCAAGACAAACCAAAATATGAAATAAGCAATGAAACGAACTTTGACCCAGAAGTTCTATTACTTACCGTGAGAGAAGAAAGACTACATTCTAGAGCATATACTGCAGGGTGGGTGGTGCGTAAAATATTAAATAAAATAAAATGTGGATTGTGTGAAAATAATTTAACGAGCATGAATGAAGAAGCAATCCACAAATGGATATCCTGTCGGGAATATAAATCTATAAAGAAAAGGAAACTGTCGTACCCCAATGAATATGCTCTGAGATTATTTTCGAAGGTGATTGAGGAAGCAAATAAATATCTAGAACATGAACCGCATCGGGATAACATATTAGCAAATATAAAAGATGCGGTCATGTCTGGATATTTATTTGACTTCCTTGAATGTGAACAACATAAAAATATTGTTTTAAATGACTTTCTGGGTTTTTCAATCCGATTAGCAGTATTTAATTGGTGCAATATAATAAATCGAATTTTAAAGGGTACTGACGTCTCTCGATTAGATCGATCGATTGCCGCCCATGCAATGTAAAGCATTACAAAAATAAAAGACAAAATTAAGAAATAAAAAATTTAACAAATGATACATAATGTTTTTCATTTATTATTTGCCCTCTAATCTTTTAAGATTGAAAAAATCTTCAGAGGAAATCCTATGGGGAGCACGAGTGCAGCGCTACCAAACCTGGCCAAATGCACGGAAGCCAAAGCCATGACTTAATTAAAAAAAAAAAAAAAAAAAAAACACAAAACAAAATGTCAAAATCAAAACATGAGGCCTAGAGATGTAGATCGCGAGTTGTTCGTCTGATGCGTAGCATCACTATATAGTTTGTGGTACCTACAAACGATTTAAATCTTTGCCTACAAAGCATTTCGCTGCGTGAATCCGGAACGAGGTGATCCGGCAGAGAACCAAAGTTATCGACATAGCTCACCGGATTAGTAGCAGTGGGTGGCCATACCTGCCGCAGAACTGACAACCGTTGGGGTAAACGAGTTCTGGAGTGGAGAACGCGTCTTGGTAAACGTAGTAAGACAACCTCAGGCCAGATGGAGTGACGATCAGCGCAAGAGGGCTGGCTGGAGCTGGATGCGAGTAGCCGAAGATCGATCAAAGTGGCGAGCGATTGGAGAGGCCTATGTCCAGCAGTGGTTTGCAACAGGCTGATGATGATGATGACCTACAAAGCAATAAAGCAGCATCATGGTTTATACAAATGTGGCTTCCAATTTTTTTTTATAGGATAGGGGGCAGACGAGCAGACGGATCACCTGATGTTAAGCGATTACCGTCGCCCATTAACACCTGCAACACCAGCAACTGCAATATTATTAATTTCAGACATAATTGAAGAAGATAAGGCAACAATAGAAACCAAATGCTTCCCTTCCTTGGCTCAGGCTGGCCTTGACGTGATGTCAGCAGCAAAAGAGAAGAAAAACTTTCCTTTGCAATTCTACTAGATGATGAATTAGTAATGAACAAAAAACACGATTATTTTTATCAGGTCTGAAGAGTTAAAATTATTTCTGCTATAACAATTTAAAAAATTGTAAATACATACGTATTATTTAAGCTTTTAATTCAGATTCAAGGGCAGTTAAGAGTGACTAAAATGACAAAATGCTATTTTGTTGCATTCATTTCACTCAATCAACCCCTGACTATATTGGAAGTAAGCCGCGATGACGAAGTGCTCCACATTATGTTGCCTAAATTAAAAGAGTTCTTCAAAAATTGGAATGTTGTGTGTGAAAGAAATGGATGACAGGGCTATCTCTCTCACACTCTCTCTTGGGCCAACATGGCGAAAGATGTAGGACGCGATTAAGATGTAACTGTATTTTTTTAAATAAATTACGAAGTATTCGGTACTCTGAACCCACAACTACAAACACTACACGGGATATAAAAAATCAGCGGATCAGGGAGTTTGCGGCAAACACCATCCGCTGGGTCAGGTCAGTGATCGTTGGGTTGAATTATTCCAGCACTTTCGTACCAATAATCTTAATCCAATAATTTCAAGGGCTGCTGCTACTTTCGGACGACTGAGCGATCGTGTTTGGAAATCGCATGATTTAAAACTTCATACAAAGCTTTCGGTATATAAAGCCATGATTGTTCCCATATTACTTTACGCCTCAGAAACCTGGTGCTTGTATAAAACAGACGTTCGAAAGCTGGACTAGGGATGGCGATCTGAAATCGATTAATCGAAGAATCGATTTTTGGAGCCAACAAGATCGATTTTTTAAATCGATATGTAGTACTGAATCGATTCGGTGAATCGATATTTAACCCTTGAAAATCGACATTCGATTTTTTTTTGGTATAAATAAATAAATAAATAAATAAATAAACCATAAAACTATTTACAATTAATTGAATGTATCCATCCGTATTATAAGAGTGCTGCTGAGAATTAATTATTCAAAAACTCGCGAGATGGCTGTATGTTTAGATTCCTTCGCATCTCTTGAATAAAAAAAAGTTACGTTCGTAGTCTATGACTTTTTGTTAACGTCGCCCTAGTTGTAATAAGTCATAACTCATTTTTAAACCTAAACCTAACTGACATTTTTCGATATTTGGGTAGAGCGAAGTAAAATACATATTTCTCTTTCATTGCTTAGATGGCTTTGTATGAAAAAAGCGAGATAAATGATCTTACGCAACACGTCGCAACTTGTGTTGCGTGATGAAGAAAATTAGTTTTTACCGCGTCCTGAAAACTTGTCAAAAATGAGTTATAACTTATTACAACTAGGGCGACGTTATGTTTGTATCTGTGACTGAACTGAGTTGCGTCATTCCAGCCATATTTTATTTTTAGTATTTATTTCATTTGTTTATTGTTGATTCATTGAGTGATTCTCGTAAAGCGATATAAATACTAATTTTTATGTAGTGTTTGTTGCGGAATAATAACTAATTGAGACTAAGTAGGTAAGTGAAGCGCTTTATTTTGTTTTTTACTTTCGTGCTATTATTTTCAGTTGAATCTATTAGTCGTGATCATTAAATCTAACCATATACGTAATTCATTTACGTTTAGATACGAATAATCAATATTGGGCATTGAAGTAACTAATAAGTCATATGTGGAATTCCTTAAGGAGGTGTGCATACTTCTACTATTATGTCCATTTATCTATATAACCTCAAATTGTTTATTTTGTTTACATAGAAAGTATCTGCCTGATTATCTTTTTAAAAATAAACTACCGAAATTACTTGAATCTTATTTTTATCAAGTAAAATCGGTCTGCGGTCACATATAATACATACATATTTGGTAGGTAAGAACGCCAGGCTAGGGATGGGCAATTCTTTCCGAAAAAGATCGATTTTTAAATCAAATCGAATTATAACCTGATAAACCTATAAAGGTTTTTTTTACACAGAAACTATTATTTCTATTTAACTGTTTTACTATGTAAATGTTTTACTAATCTTTCATATAAAGTCTTCTTTTATTTTTTTTAGGAATTGATGCTAATAGGATTTTGAATATTAACTAGTAAGTAACTAATTACTAAAAAGTGATATTTGGAATCATTTCATAAAAAAAGACTCAGGAGGCAAATGCAAATATTGTCACCAGGAAGTAAAAACTAAGGGAAACACAACAAACCTGCGTAATCATTTGTTAAGACGTCATCCCACAATTCAGACCGTAAGTCTCAAAAAGAGAAGTGCAAGTGGTGGTGGTAATTGTAGTAATGCACGAGATGGTGATGGACAAGTGAGTGGAGTGGAGCCTGTATTTCTTATATCACATTCTTTGTTTTCCAATATACTGAGTTTGAACAAAATAAGAATTAATGTTCAATAAATCAAAGTAATATATTTCTTATTTTAGGTTTTTGATGACATGGCTTTGGGCATCATGACAGTTCCAGATTCTCAAAATGTTGATAATTCGGATACTGAAAGCGTGGCTTCTTCTTCTGCCTCTGCATCAGCCTTAAAACAGCCAACATCTTGCTTCACAAATATAAAATCATTTCGAGGTAAGACAAGAAACTGAAATATTTTTTTTTAATAAATTTTCATAAAAGTGAGATGTATAGATACAGAATCGAAAATCGTAACTTTTTTTTTCAATTTTCAGATAATGGTGTTAAAAGTGGTCAACTAGCCAATGCAATAGTCTTCATGATAGCAAAGGATGGCTTGCCTCTAAATACTGTGGAAAAAACAGGATTTCAATATTTGATGAAAGTAGTGGCACCGCTATATAAAGTTCCAGCCAGAAAAACAATTACCCACATGATTGATGATAAATATGACGTTCTTTCAGCACAACTGAAATTAAAATTACAAGAAGTAGAAGCACTATCTTTGACTGCAGATGTTTGGACTAGAGATGTGTAAGTAATGCTTGTAATATGACGCGGGTGATATCACGCGGCCAAGTAATATTGCATTACTTATTACCCGGCGATACGAACCATCACATCATTACTCGAAACATTACTCAGTACATCGTATCAAAATAAATGTGAAATAAATAATTTACGCCCGTATTTCATAGTGGTTAAAGCCGTTTCTATAAGAACACATTACTTACGCGCGCGGTATAATACTTTCTTTCTCTTATAATGCTCGAGTGAAAGAGATGATCAGAGATATATTGGATGTTCGGAACAACGATTTGCTACGCAGTTTAGACCTTAATTCCATAGAAATAAGGTTTTTTTTTGACATGTGTCATTTGTATCGACGGCGCTCTGTTTTGGCGCCAAAGTGCCTCAGATACGAATACGAGGTCAGTGGAGGTCAAGGAATGAAATGATGCAAATTATATCTATACTAGATGCAAACCCGGCTTCGCTCGGGGGAAAATGTGACTCATCATAATATAATGCATCAAGAAAGTATGTGTAATGTAGTGTACCTAGATATTTATGAGCAAGGTGGGTATAGATAGGTAAACAGTGGGAGAGCCACACTTCGGCATGAATGGGCCGGCTTGACCGGAGTAATACCACGTCCTCACAGAAAACTTGATTGGACCCATTGACATCCTTCCATTTGAAATAATAATAGAACCTAATAATTATAAATTTTATAAAAATACAATATTCAGTACCGTTAATACCACTTTTTAATGTAAGCATTAAATATTTCCTCTACAAACATTAATTACTTACATTGCAAAACTAACGCGTCGCAAAGTAAAACTGTTTTCGTAATTCGCTACTTGACAGATTTCTGAAATATATTTTATAATATCTATAGACTTATTTATTTTAAACCCCCCCTACAATTATATTTTTTTCAAAAAATATTTATTTTGGCTTAGCGAAATATTTTATTACATCAGCCCAGAGTAATATTCATTCATAGTACAGTAATTTTCATACACCGAGACATAACAATTGCTCAACACTATCGGGTGATGTTTCGAGTAATAGTAATATCACCAAGTGATATCACTTTTCTGTCAGTGTGATGAGATATTACATTACATTTCAGTGCACTGTTATTCTCATCTCGAGTTTGGACCGACACGCATAATAGTCAAAGCTACATGGGCTTAACTGGTCACTGTATATATGAAAATAAATTAATGAGCATAATTTTCGGTGTAACTGCTCTCACAGAACCACATAATGCTGACTACTTAGCACAAGTAATTATTAATATGACAGAAAAATGGGACATCACAAGTGACAAAGTGGTAGCGCTTATCACGGACAATGGCGCTAATATCGTTAAAGCAGTCACAAATGTTTATGGCAAAAATAAACACATGCCATGCTTTGCTCATACATTAAACCTAGTAGCATCAAAACCATTTGACAATAAGGATGGACTAGACGAAGCCAAGAATTTATTAACAGCTGTTAAAGATATTACAAGATATTTTAAGCATAATACAAATGCTGCTGACTGTTTAAAGAAAGCTCAGGATCACCAAACAAAGCCTTTGGGGCTTATTCAATCTGTGTGTACCAGATGGAATTCAATTTTTTATCAATTAGAACGATTTGTTGAGTTATCCGAAAAAATTGCGCCAATATTACTCAAGTATCCTAAAGCTCCAACAATGCTTACTGCACAGCAGTTAGAATTCATAAAGGATCTTATAAATATATTGAGACCATTAGAAGTAGTAACAAAGGAAATATCTGGAGAAAACTATGTTACAGCCAGTAAAATTATACCAATCGTATCTTGTCTGACTGAAACATATAATACAATGGAAAATTCAACCGATATTGGTGCTAAAACACGGACGGACGGCCTTAAAAAAAGATTTGGAATGGTCGAACAAGTTCATTTGTTAGCTGATGTTGATGTGATGTTACTGACCATGTCGCCTGTTCTCGAGCAATAAATAAAATAAACACTTCAATTTTAGATATTACGCGGCAACAACTTCCACAAAATAATAGCGAAGAAGTCGACGCCACTGAAGAGACTGATATGAAAAAAGGAATTTGGGATTTTCATAAGTTGCTTGTGAAAAAGCAACTCTCTTTATATACTGCACATGCACAGGAAAGTGAAGGCTTAAATGAAGAATTTAAACACTATTTATCGCAGGCAGTTGTGCACCTAAATTATGATCCTATACTCTATTGGCAAGAACAAAAAAAATCTATTTATCACCAAGTTCACTCAATAGCCGTGACGTATATGAGTATCGTAGGATCATCTGTTCCTTGTGAGCGCCTTTTCTCGATTGCCGGAAACATCGCAACAGATGAGCGAAACCGCTTGGATCCCTGTAGACTGTTGTTTTTAAAAAGTCTAGATATTAAGCATTGGGAACTATAAGCTACAGTGCCACCAAGTTATCTGTGAAATGGCAAGAAATGGAACTAAAACCGCCATGTTGGAAATTTAATTCGACTGTCAGTTTAAAAAGTAAGGTTGTAAGTACTTTTTAAATAAAATCTACATTAGAGGGAAGTTTTAAAATAATTTAATGATTCAAAAAGTAAGGTTACTTTTACCTTACTTTTTGAATCATTAAATTATTTTAAAATAATTAAATAAGTTTAATTAATTAAATAATTAAATAAGTTTTTAAAATTAATTAAGTTTTAAAATAATTTAATGATTCAAAAAGTAAGGTTACTTTTACCTTACTTTTTGAATCATTAAATTATTTTAAAACTTCCCTCTAATGTAGATTTTATTTAAAAAGTAGCATCACTGAAGCGAACGCAGCGCCGCCCCGCAGTTTACAGATAACTTGGTAGCACTGTACATTATCTATTAACTCTGTAAAATTTCTTAATGTTGAAAATAAATGTCTTATTTTATACTTTATCTGTTAGTTTGACATGGTAATGAAAATCTTTTTTATTATCGAATTACCTGATTTTACTGATAAGAGATCGTTAAATTATAGTATGTACCTTGTTTTTAATAAAATATTACATTATAATGTAATATTTTATTAAAAACAAGGTATAAACGAAAACTTGAAAAAAGATCGATTTTTCGGAAATCGATATTATACACCTCGATTTTTTTGTGAATCGATTCATTAGGTCACGATTCGAATCGATTTAATAATCGATCTTTTTCGAAAAGAATCGCCATCCCTAAGCTGGACACCTTTCACATGCGGTGCCTGCGATCCATCATGCGAATAAAATGGGAAGATCGAATTCCAAACACGGAAGTGCTACGTCGTTCTGCGATGGTTGGTATTGAAGCTCTTCTCATGAAATCTCAGCTGCGTTGGTGTGGGCATGTATGGCGAATGGATGACTGTAGACTGCCGAAATCTTTGCTGTACTCAGAACTTGCACATGGCAAGCGCAATCAAGGTGGACAGTATCTTCGTTACAAAGACGTGCTCAAACGCCATCTCAATGCATGCAATATCCCGATAAGTGGATGGGAGGAGCTTGCGTCTCAGAGACCTGAATGGCGTCAACGCGTTAAAGATGGGGTTCAAGACTCTGAAAACGCTCGTCTTTTAGAACTGGACGCAAAACGCCAGGCGCGGAAAATGCGCCCCAAGCCCTCCTACACATACACCTTCAACACCGCCGGTCAGCTGTACTGCCAAGCTTGCGACCGGGTCTTCAAGACCAAGTTCGGACTCGCAAGCCATATAAGAGCACACGCTCGTAATAAGTAAGGGTCGCCATCGCCGAACACGGCTAGGAGGACCATATATACCAATAATTTGAATTTAACAAACTTTTCCACGATTATATACATTATGTGTCTGCCTGGCAGTAACGCACCTGTGAAAAGAGTTTTTTCGCAAATGAACAATGTATGGACGAGTGATAAAACAATGTATGGTTGAGTGTCGCAGTACTAAAAGCTATTTTAATTACGAAGATAAATATAAATAAATCATGTACTGAGTTCCATACTTTTCTAAAAACAAAACCCGATATTTTAAAACAAATTTGTTCAGCCGATAAATATTGTTACATAATAAAAATTTAGAAAATTTAAAAGAAGAGAGCGATCTACAGGTGAATGGGTACTGAAATAAATACAAGATTATTTTGACAAAAAGATGTTTTATTGCTGTTAATTAATTTTAGAATAATGCAAGCATCCTATGATTTTAAATTTAAAATTACCATTATACAGTGCCGGCTAGCATTTTACAATATCAGGGAGTTGGGCGAATTGGGAACGGAAGTTTGTTTTCTCTGTTTAAATAACTAATTATGTTGGGCGCCGTAAATTAAAAAAAATGGGTACTTGACATGTCCGGGCAAGCCCGCGGACATAATTCAGTGTGGAGTGGAGGGACGGTCCAATCCCCGGGTAGTCACCCGGCTGCACGACCTCTCTAACGCCTTTGCATACTGCGTTGTGGCGGGGGAATCAAAGACCTCCTGCAAATCAGGAGAAAAGGATTCTTCTTAGAGAACCTAACCTAGAAGGGTGTCTCCGTAGAAGACAGAGGGAAACTACGTCTGCGCGACAGCACGCGTGGTGGTTCCACGTGGCGAGGGGGAGCGAATTATGTGCCAAAATGTGGAAAAATACATGAAACCAACATGCGTGCAGCCGCCCTAACCACAAGGGACGTTAGATAGAAGCAAACCTGAACGGAATACTCACCGATGGGGGAAATTTAGGGCTGCATGAGGTCCGTCTCTAACTGCCAACCCCACGGAGGTCTCTCAACCGGACATCATAGAATGGGCCTGGAGAAAATCGGGACGATTGTAAAAATAACCTCACTTGACACTGACACGAATATCACAACTCAACACTGCACTGGTAGACTTACCAAAAAGCCATTGAAAGGGCTTACGAGTGCTTTTACTCCGTTGCCGAGACCATGCACCTGATCGGGCTCGAGTTCCGAAAAAGAAAAAGCTCATTAACTCCGCGTCATTCCCAATGTCAGGCCGCGGTGTTAACCGCTCGAAAAAATGCAATGACGTTCAAGAATGAAGTGAGTAATTAAAGGGAATTAATTACGAAGAAGGTTATTTAAAAGGGGGAAAATTATAGAAATACAAATTTGTATTTAAAACAAATTTGGGTTAACAAATTGAATTACAAAACATTAATTTCCCATCTGTCATTCATCATTCATCAAAACATTTTTTAGCTATGGCAGCTCCATGGTTTAGTGATGAGGTTGAATTAGAGATGGGACACGCCAAGTCGAAAATCTACGAATCGAATCAATTGAATATCAAATCGATAGATTTCTACCAAATAATGATAAATAAAATTTTATATGTAACAATATAAAAATACAAACTAGAATTGCCACTTCTCATTTGCTTTGATTATTTTGAGTTATTCTATGTTCTATAATAAAAAACTTGTAACACAAATATTTTTTTTATTACATAATTTCGCAGATGCCCCACTCTGACAAAAAAAGTGGTCACGTTATGTTTTCTGGAATGTTCCACGAACGACAACGAAGACGCCGCGCGGCACGCGGCGCATAACGTGGTGAACGTGGTAATTTCCACAAAGACGACAACTTTTACGACGCAAAATCCTAAGTTATGATGCCACAAACCAAGACGAAAGACACCAATCATTGCGTAGTTTTTTTTTTCATGTGATAGGTAGCAGACGAGCAGGCGGATTACCTAATGGTAAGCAATTGCCGCCGCTCATGGACACTTGCAACACCAGTGGAGTTACTAGTGCCCTGCCAACCTTTTATCCCCTTCCCCCCCCCCCCTCCCGGGTGGGCCTCCGGTACCCTCACTCACTCAGCCAAACACAGCACAGGGGCTGCTTCACGCCGGTTTTCTGTGACCTCGAGGACATAGCCGAAATATTCGGGGAGAGTATCATCAACCATTTCGCAGTATTACCAATTGGACAACTTTCAGAAGATTAAGAATCTCACAATACTATAAAAATTTTCGCTTACACCATGCTCGGAAATGCTCTCGAATAGCCACAAACGAAGATATCTTTTATACACTACTTTACAGTTCAGATCCATACATAACGAGCATTAGAAAACCATATGCAAAAATGTAAAGGAGCTCGATGAAGATATTTTACACTTTCTCAAGGTCAAATGGTATCAACAGTCAGTGAATTGCAATCAAAGCTTGACTCCTTGGAACAGCAGGCCAGGCAACAAACATTGAAATCTGCAATGTACCTGAAAGTCGCAATGAAAACCTGCAAAGCATCTTTGAGGCTATCGCAAATACAATACGCTGCCCACTCAGTAAGGGAGACATTGTGTCTATTCATCGAGTTCCACACGCACATAGGTTAAGTGATAAACCAAAGAAATCATTGTTAAGCTCAGCACACGTATTCAAAGGGATAATTTGCTAGCAGCGTATCGTAAAGCCAAAGCGCTCAAGACTGATCAGATCGGAGTCCAGGGAGCGTCCTCATTAATCTACCTAAATGAACACTTGACTTTACAGAAGAAGCAGTTATTTCGGAAATGTCGTGAGGCTGCCAAAGAATCTCACTACAAATATGTGTGGGTTAAAAATGCGTCAATCCTTGTTCGCGAAAAGGATGAAAGCCCAGCTTTTATCATCCGTTGCGAAGATGACCTCAAAAAACTCAAGATCAAAACCAATACAAGTAACTGAAAAGTTATGTAACTACTTAGTGTTTTCCAATACTCTTTACAA
>CM026292.1:9325746-9416657 GCA_014851415.1 Cnaphalocrocis medinalis
ATTTACGGTGACGTTGGATATAAGACAAACTTTTTTATACAGTAAATAAAAAAAACATCGGGTATCATAATACCAGAAGATCGTAGAGGGCGCCATGGTAATACCGACACCTACTGGTATTACCACTGGTGTAAAATGTGACTGTCTATAATCAGAGCAGCAAGTGCAATCATTTTAGTGCCTTAATATCCTATGTTAACATCACCTCCAGCTTGTCAAAGACCAGTAACTAACAACATTGGGGCAAACATAGTATTCGGCAATTTGTTCTTAATAAATATTCTAAATTCTTCGAAGATATGACTAATAAAGACTGATTTAAATTTATACAAAACCTGTTTTTATTTACCAATTTTAACAATAACATACTATTATTTGTAGAGAATATTGGAGGTTGTACTGCAATCAACACTTCTGACAGTTGACCATCTGCATTTCTTTATAATTTCTGCTGTGTTGTGCGCGGTCGTTATCTGTCCACCACTACTCGCTTTGCACATAGCCAATTTCCCTAAACTATTGTATACCTTGTACCTATATTCTCTATATTAGTGAGTTATTAAATATTTTATACTAGTTTGAATATAAATACTAAACTCGAATTCTAAAGTCTTTTTTTAATTCTTTGATCTAACTACTTGAGAAGGTTTTATTACTTGTCACAGACCAATAAGTGTTATTTTTTCTGATTCCTAAGAATATGTAGTCTTCTTGTTGAAGAACAAAACCCCCCTTAACCTGGATTGGGCCTCTGATACCCTCACACACTCAGCGAAACACAGCGCAAGCACTGCTTCACACCAGTTTTCTGTGGGGACGTGGTATTACTCCGGTCGAGCCGGCCCATTCATGCCAAAGCCTGGCTCTCCCACTGTTAAAAAGTCTGCATCAGAATGGTCGAAAGTATGTCAGTATTTACTAAGTACATAAGAGTGTAAGTGATATTAAACTTAGAAATCACAAAACAGTTTTGGTTTCATAATACATATTATATTTATTAACAAATCTAATTGCATTTACAAATCTTCTATATCTATATCTATACTATTAATAAAGAGGTAACGCCTGTGACTGACTGACTGACTGACTGATCTATCAACGCACAGCCAAAACTACTGGACCTAAAATCATGAAATTTAAAACATAGGTAGTTCTTACTATGTAGGCGCGCACTAAGAAGGGGTTTTGCGAAATTCACCCCCTAAAGGGGTGAAAGGGGGGGTTTACGTTAGTATGAAAGTTTTTCAATTTTGATGTTAGAGAATGGAAAATTTGGATTATGGCTGTTTATCAAAAATAAAAATTGACCTGTTTTAGTTTTTTTTTTAATTCAAGTCATAAAGGGGTGAAATGGGGGTTAAAACAATGTATGGGAGATTTATTATTTTTAAAGCTAGAGTCTTGAAAATTGGTAATTGGGTTTTCCATACAAATTAAATTAAAGTAATTTCAGCATTTATTTTTCTTCAGCTTACAAAGGGGTGAAAGGGGGTTAAAACGTCGTATGGAAATTTCGTCATTTTTAAAGCTAGAGCTTTGAAAATTGCTATTTGGGCTTTGCATGCAAATGTAAAGAAATTTAATTCGGCATTTTTTTCTTCAACCTAAAAAGGGGAGAAAGGGGGATAAAACACCGTATTGTCAATTTTAAAGCTAGATTCTTGAAACTTGGTATTTGGGCTTTGCCTACAAATGTAATGAAAGTGAATTCGTTATTTTTTTCTTCAACCTAAAAGGGGGGGAAAAGGGGGTTGAAAACGAAGTATTGTCCATTTTTGAAGCTAGAATCTTGAAAATTGGTATTTAGGCTTTGCATAGAAATTTTATAAAAGTCCCTCCTTCCCCTTATAGGGGTGAACGGGGGAACTGATTAAATTTGACAAAGTAAAGTTATAGAGTTTCCAACATTTTTTAAATGAAATCTTTTTGAGATTCCTTCATTAAGGTTTACGATCACCAAAATTATCAATCCTATAAGTATCAGTAAAATTTCTTTTTGCTAATTACTTTGATTGTTGTGAATTCTACTTCGTTCAAAAAATTAAAATACCGAAGCGAAGCGAGGGCGGGCCACTAGTACATAGATAAAGGTATGGAACTATAACATGAAGTTATTGTAATACAATTTTTTATATTTCCAGTACTGGGTAGACCTAAAGGCCAAAATAAAACGGAAAAAAATAGGCTCATCAATGCTCGTAGAAGGACGGGACAAGAAAACTTTTTGTACGATTACATTAAACATTTAGGTATTGTAAGATCAGCGACCTAAAGGAGAACGCGACCGTTGCATACATTTGTGGGCCGAATGTTATACAAATCAAAGATGCCTTAATTTAAAGGATTCATAATAACAATTCACCACAAAAATTTTGGGAAGATTAGGCAATCCAGGAATCGAGATATTTGAATTAATAGTAAAAGTGAGGTTATGTAACCTGTAATAAAACGGCTATTTGCAATGGTGTCTGCACAATGTTTTTAATCGCTTTGAGACTAAATTATGCAAGTAGGTAGAGGGCCGTTAGACTTATTTACTATTTTGGTACCTACTCTGTACATTCCATAGGTATATGTCACACAATAAGAACCCAAAATAAGCGAATAATTATCATCTCATGCACATTTTTGGGCTCTGTCTTGCGTCCCTCAGTTTTTTTCAAATCGCAAAAGGTTTCAGTAAATTAATTAAAAATAAACATACTTGCATACATGCTTATATACACCACTATTTTTTTATTAGTGCAAAGAATGAAATGGTATGTTCTCTATCATCTACTGATCATATATGGCTTGTCATAATTTTTTTTTATTGAAAATCAGCTAAGCTATCGGCGTTTGTTTTTATCCCAAAAATCCGCTTGATTTATGGACGTATTTTACTATTCCATTCTAAATGTATCAACATTGACCTGTCTCGTTCCCACCTCCGCGCGCTCTCTCGCTCGCACTTGCCATTAATGAAACTAGACAACAGCTGTTATCATAATTTACCTATTTTAAATTAAGGAATGAAATAAAAGATGGAAATTGAAAAATTTAGTATTAATTCTGATATTCTAACTTCTCCTTCATACTTTAACCGGGCTTAGGACCGGCAAAATTACTTTTTAACTTTAGAAATACCTACTTAAGACAATAAATTTATTAATTATTTATTCGGAAAACCAACAGCAGCTGGCGAAACAAAATTAAATTCTACTAATAAAACATAAAAACAAAAAGTAATTTTGGCGTATTTAAAAAGTTAGAATCAGCTGCTGTTTACAATAATTACCTACTTATTTACAAAACTAATAACTTACAGATATTTCAATTGTCCTTCAAAACATCCCCCATTATCAATGCACACACGAGCACGTTTTAATGAATTGTTTTTTAAAGAAAGAAGTATTGACTTCTGTTGCTTCACTCAAAGGCGTCCATAATGCGCTGTTTTAATTGTTCTAATCTAGTAGGCTCACTTATGTAACACTCCTCGCTTAATTTCACTCCATAAATAAAAGTAAATAACACCGAAATCCGAAAGTACGCGTAGTTCGCCGGCGTGCGTGCACACAATCCCGGAAGCAAAATGGCACTGTTTGTTGTTCATTTTTGAGCAAGGATCGCGGGCCAGGGAAAGGGGCGTGGCTTGAGCTTCGACGCGAGTTTGCCGGGATTTATCAATGAAGTCTCGAGGCGGTCGAATACGCAAATCGATACTCTCTACGCTTTCTATCTAGGTGTGCGTGTCACACATTAATAATGAATTGTTTACCAAAAATGGCTTAGTTAATGGATAATTTTGGGAATTCGACTATTTTAATTTTGACTAGCTATAAATGATCAGGAGTCGATACTGAAGTACCAAAAAAAATTTATGTAGTAAAAAAAAAATAGGGGTGTATATACCTCATCCAAGCGTGTATCCCGGTTGCCGCCATTAGGTATGGAGACCCAGAGTACGCTTCAACTATGATCCTGATTTGACGAGCCTGGTTAATTGCAATGGGAAGATTGTTATCTGACCTGACTCGGACCATAGTCAGGACCAACTGCTTTACGTGTCTTTCCAAGCAATCAAGTAATTCAAGCCTGCAATGTCCTAACCAAACTAGGAAAACCTTACAAACTGAGTGTTCCCCGCAGGAATCGAACCCACGACCTCCTGGTTTAGAGCGCAGCGCTCTAACCACTACACTACGGAGGCAGATACATGCTTACATTTATCAAGTCTATACCCCCTGCGAGGCAGACAAAGCCTAAGGTTATAAAACCATTAGAAATAAATCAAAGAGAAAAGAAAGCAAAATAAAACACTATTATAAGATTACATATAACTTTAATTATTTTACTACATTACGTATTGCAGATTCCCGCATAGTATCAGTGAGTTTGAAGTGAGTTCAGAAGAAGGTGAGTTTGCCGCTGGCCCAACAAAGAACGCCCACAGCGGACACAAACACTAGAATGCCCCGACTTGGTTTTGTGTTTCTATTAGTTGTCTCCCACTTATTACATCCTGGGCCATATTCAACATGCATGGCAAACATAGTCCTGATTGGTTACCTGCAATATGGTCAGTATTAATTTATGTTTAAACAATACATATTGATTAGGTACAGAGCAATAAACTATTTGATTTGATTTGATTTAGTTAAAATCGTTAGGTACTCACTGATTGAGGGGCACGCCACTGATTGATCACCAATAAAACCGCCTCACTATCCAAAACCCTTCTACCAATTGTATTGCAACGGTTAGTTGCAATGTTGCAATTTACACAGCGATCCATATCATCAAAATCCAAATCGTAAAAGCGTTATTTGTTAGTCCAAAATACAAAGCCAGGTAATTCACATTTGCAACATCGATCAGATAGTCCGTATTATAGCCAAAGTCGTGAGAAAATCCATAAAACATAAAAAGCATAAGAGCTCCAAACGAAAGAAAACGAAATTCTCAATATTTTTCTTGACAAACGTTTTATTGACATTTGTCAATTCAATTTTTCTTTTTAAAAAGAAAAATACATCACCTCATACTTCATCTCGAAAGAGTTCTAATTAATCCGAGTGTTTCATAGATTAGGGTACAATATCGATTATCAATTTCTTACACAATTTTCTTGCGATTTTCATACATTTTAACGATTATTGTGTTGTCATCAAATTAATTTTTTATCGATAATTTGTTTTTATACGATGTTTTTTAAGTTTTCTAATATTCTGGATTGTAAAATGGTCTAGTATTTTGTGAGTTTCTTTACAAAAATATAACCGATTTTTGAAGATGCTTTTCATCTTGATAACTTTGGGCCCAGAGGTCCCCTCCTCCTTTCTATGCGCGCCGATTGTTTGTTTACAATTTTAGTCTTAACTAGTTCACGTTCGATTGTCACTGTGTGCACACATTATCAGAATAAATACAAGTCGAGATCAATCAAGGCTTTTCTTGCATCTACTATCAATGTATGAGTAATCAAGTACTCCTAGACTTTTAACTCCGGACCGGGGGACAAAAACACACTTAAACACAACCACAAAATAGGGAACACAGCGAAAAAATGCCACCATTTACAAGGCAAATCATTACCAATGTTGATAAAGCTGGTCTAAAAGTAACTTTTTCAAGATTTTATTTGACGTTTAACACGCTCAAAAGACGCGCAGTTTGACAATTATTAAGCGCTCATAGTATGAAAAGTTCATACAAAAAAAAGGTGAACGGTTTTCAAGACGTCAACGTAACTGCCCTGCCGTAAAGGATATCATAGTATAAAATAACAAGACAGTTCAAAAGCAGGACTACTTTAAGAGCTAGTAGTAAGGATCCTAAATTCATGAAGGTATCTAACAAAAAACAACTAATAAACACAACACCCTGATGGCTAAACGTATCCCCGGGCGAAATCAACTTCGCGGAGCTGTAACCCAGGATCAAGATCAAGTGGATGAGGTCTAAGAAGTTCACAGAGACCCGTCTACAAGTTCAAGAAAATTTGCTAGACGAACTGGGATTCCAAGAACTAGGATTTCTCGACAATACCTCTGAATTCAAGAAGGTATCTGACAACGTTCAATATACTTGCGGAAGACGGGCAGAGGTCATTCAAGCCCGCAGAGACATACAAATGTCCAATAAAATCTTCAATGACTTACTGCACGAAATACCTCCCTCCGAGACACATTTATTCCCAGAAGATAAGTTATCAGAAGTCTTCAAAGAGCAAGGAGGAACAACTAAGTTCTTTCCGAGGCGAACATTTCAACGTTTGCAAGCGTATGCGCATAAGTGCCACTTCTGTTCCGTCGGAACGTATTTTTTTCAAAGTCTGATAGATCATTTCTGAGCGTAGAAATAGGCTCAGTGGAAAAAATGTTGTCATGTTATTTGAGTGATGTTTGATGAGGCCACACAGTATCATAGTCATTAGAAAAAAGAGAATTCAGACAGCTATGTGTTTCAACAAAATATGTGCAGATAATACTGGGTGGCGCAAAAGTACTGGCACTAAAGAAAATACTTTTATTTTTTTTATATGACATTTTCTGTCATTCTGTTGTTGAAAATTGTGTAGTGAACAAATGTAAAATACACTGAAAATAAACATGGACCGTTTTACTCCCCAAGAACGTGGAATAATTGTGTCAATGTTCTTACGGAATAATTCATCCGCTTTTCCAGGCCGAGTTATCTCTCGTTTTGGCGATTTGCCTTGGCCCGCAAGATCACACGATCTGACCAGTCCAGACTTCTTTCTTTGGGGTTTTTTGAAATCTCGGGTGTATGTGAACAAGCCACAGACTCTCGCAGCTCTAAAAGAAAACATTCGTCAAGAAATAACGAACATATCGCAGGAAGTGTTACGGCAAGTTATGCAAAATGTCATAAATAGGGCTCAAATGTGTATCAACTCTGGAGGTCACCATTTAAAAGACATCATCTTTAAATCCTAATGGTACGAAATTTAATGGCACAAATATACATTTAAAAAAACCTAAATCTAGTTTTCTAATTTAGAAAAAATGTTATAGCTGAACCAAATAGGGTCTTTACTTTTGCGCCACCCGTTATGTCTGCAACGGGGACCAAAAAGTTTATCAGACTTTTGAACGATGTTTTTGACACGTTTTAAATAGTCATTCCATTCCACCTGGGTGGAAGACAGCAATTACTCCGGTGAATATCGATTTGATGGAAACTCTGTTTGACGGGGACATCGGCTATATTTGCAGTTTGAAATGACCTACTGGAGAGTTGCGAATTAACTCTAGGCGAAGGACAGTGCTGTTAAACATTTTCAGCACTTGGTGGAAGACACAAAAATCTTGAAACTTGCCCTTGAACAAAAAAAAGGCAGGACCACGTAGAACTGATTTTCTCAGTTATCCGAGCTCGAGGAGGATTGAACAACAACCCAAATGCGGTTCACTTTAAAGCCTCTTTTAAATTAGGGACGGTGGCTTCGGCAACTGCATGCCCTTAGAGCAAATGAGTATACTTAATTGCTCCAGCAAGGCAAACCCTGTCGATAACTTAGATGATTTTTGACATCAAAGAACACATTCACTGAAGTGCCCGAAGATGACAGTCAGTTATATGAAGAGTACTTACATGGATTGCCTGAAAACACTCTATCAAGGTTTTCGGAAAGCGTTGTCACCTACATTGGTGGATTTGTCGCACGAAAGTTATCGCGAGCAATAAAATGCGACTAATGTGTTTCCCTGTTATCTGGAGACCCCAATGGAAATCTCAAATCATTGATAACATGCAAAACACGAGGTGGGATTGAAATATCTGTCCAACGACCTTCAGGACTTACTTAAAAAAGATACCAAAATAATATACCTAATTTACAAAAGCGCATGCCTGTAATTTACTTCCCACGCATTTTTTTATTTGTAATGGAACCAGGAGACCTATTTTTGAATTGTCGTCTCACTAAAAAATGTGTGACTCGCATGATTTTTGACATCCGCATTTTTGAATCATTCGAAAACGAGCGATTTGCAACGAGTGGTGTAAACCACTCGTTTCCGCTAGGCGAGTGGTCGCATTTACGTCAAATATTAACGAGTTAACACTATAAAGTCCATTTTACGAAAAAAGTCCCCTGGGAGCGGCGCCACTTGTCATACAAATAGGCTTTCTATCTCTTTCCCACTCATTACGTAGACTGCCATGTCATTTTAGTTCATCAAAAATCCGGGGGACTCTTTCGTGAAAAGGACTATACTTTGACAAGATTGGCGACACACTAAGCGAGTGATTTCAAAAATAGGGAAAATTATGAATCATGCGACTCACGAGACGACGTGACTTGCAAAACGAGTAGTTTTGTTTGGACGAAGCGAAAATTCAAAAATAGGTCTCCTGGGATGTTATGAATATTCGCATTCGCTTATAGCAAGCCCCCCTCTTGCGTATCGTTCGATGATTTGCGGAAACACGGCTTCGCGCAATGCGTGATCAATTCGACCAATAGGAAGCGTTTATTTTACGCGGGTTGTTTGTGATTGCTTGTTTATGTGATCACTCTGTTGCTTGGTTGATTTGTTTTGTTTTTGTTGTCAGTGTGCTGTAATTACTCAGTAAAATAGTTTGTCGTGTTTAAGAAAGTATTTTGAGATAATTAGGCAATTTTTCCTTATGGCACCGGGAAAGAACATTTTATACGCCTATAGATCGCGACCACGCAAAATGTAATCAGATAAGATTTACAAAGCGACGAAGAAAACGACGAAGATGTTTTAGATTTAGACCAGGCAGCAAAGGACGCCATGTGTTTTTCCAGAAGTGGTTTGGACGTCTGTCAAAGTTGCATACCATGTGCATATAAACTTTTATCACAGTATAATATGCATATCAGCACGTACACCACCTTATATGTTGCATATTGTGTAATTCTCACAATTTCAATCACGCAAGTGACTTGTGAGAGACGATTTTCAGCATTGAAGCGCATTAAAACGAGACTTCGTTCTTTACTGAGGCAAGAACTGTTGGATTCGTTGATTGTATTAAATACAGAATCGGATCTAATCAAGGATGACCAAAACAACAGCTTTTACGATCGAGTCATTAAGCTTAGCTGAAAGTTCTCCTCTTTTAAAAAAAATGTTGATTGGCTAGCTTTATATAATTTGTTCTAAGTAAATACCTACTTACTATTGTATTGTATTTTAGTATAGTAATATTTTTTTTATAGTTTGTTTATCTCAATTTGTGTAACTCAGTATTTTTCGATAATATCCCATCACCATGGACTAGTCTCGGGCCCCGGGATTGTGATCAGCCACCCGGGCCCTTCCGGCCCAGTCCGACCCTGACGACACTCACAAAATTTCAAGCGGACATGAGAAAGAGGCCTGGAAATCCTCTTGAAACACATCAGCGAAAATAATTTTATTAAAGATTATAGGCTTAATAAGGATGCTTTTGAGGATTTGTGTGATTTGCTGGCATATTACACAGATTTAACATGCACACAAAGAGTCTCATTGGAGTCTAAGGTAAGTCTTATTGGAATTGAAATTTCTTAAATAAAACTATGAATCTTCCTGAATATTGCATTATGCTGTGATTTACACATTTTTTATTTACAGGTTTTATGTGCATTACTATTTTATGCACACGGCAGTTACCAGCGAAATACCGGAAAAGCGAAGCATTTTTAATGTTCTAGAGATGAAACATTGCTCCTGTACAACCTCGTAGGACATGATACTTACGGCCGCAATCAGAGACGTCACTTAATCTGATGTTGAATATCGATTTTTTGGAAATGGTCTTTATGAAAATATATTTTAATTATTATATTTATACTTTCAGGTGAGCATTTTGTTCAAGAGGTATTAGAAAATGAAAGTGCCAGTACAGCCAGTGACTTACTATTGGGAAGAGCATTACGCGACCAATAGGCAAGAAGACTTAAAACTCAAGAGATACAAGATATACAGGAAGATTTTTTAATCACTATCCAACATTTTTCGAAAGGAACCCTCGTGCAAGTACTCGAGATGCAGCGAGACGCTTCGAGGTTAGTCAGTACGATGTCTGGAAGCTGCTCAACACCGCTGGCTTGCACCCTTATCACTTCCAAAAAGTGCAGACACTAAATGATGCAGATGCTGCGCCCCGTCGAGCCTTCTGCGAGTGGTTAATTGCGCACCCGACGGCCGTTATTATGTGGACCGATGAAGCCCTATTTCACGCATTGGATTGTACGAGGTCTAAGAAGTTCACAGAGACCCGTCTACAAGTTCAAGAAAATTTGCTAGACGAACTGGGATTCCAAGAACTAGGATTTCTCGACAATACCTCTGAATTCAAGAAGGTATCTGACAACCTTCAATATACTTGCGGAAGACGGGCAGAGGTCATTCAAGCCCGCAGAGACATACAATGTCCAATAAAATCTTCAATGACTTACTGCACGAAATACCTCCCTCCGAGGACACATTTATTCCCAGAAGGTAAGTTATCAGAAGTCTTCAAAGAGCAAGGAGGAGCAACAAAGATCTTTCCGAGGCGAACATTTCATTCGGGAATTCACCAAATACTGTCGTGAAAGACATATTAATAATGCATGTAACAAATTAATTCAAACACTAGACATTTTATAGACAAAGGCTGTTTTTTTTAATTATTTATTTTTGAATATTTTTATTTTATTCCTAAATAGGTACAACTGACATCTCTAAATCTTGACATTGTGAATTATTGTTTTTCTTTATTAATTTTTTATGTTTTTTTTTTTTTAATTTTGACATTTTTATTTATTCCGTGCATCTTCTGACATTTAATTTTTTATATTGATTTACTGTATTCATTAATTTAGAAATGGAAATTTTATTGTAATGTAGGTACTTTTAGAAATTGATTAATTTTATTTTGAATTGTTAATAATCAGGACGGACTTATTTGCTTGTCGATAGATTGACTAAACATGCGTTACTTAATATAAGTTAACTATAAGACCAAAAATGTACCATGTTTTATGCAAATAAAGAATTTGAATTAAAAAAAAAAAAAAAAAAAAAACGTTTGCAAGCGTATGCGCATAAGTGCCACTTCTGTTCCGTCGGAACGTATTTTTTTCAAAGTCTGATAGATCATTTCTGAGCGTAGAAATAGGCTCAGTGGAAAAAATTTTGTCATGTTATTTGAGTGATGTTTGATGAGGCCACACACTATCATAGTCATTAGAAAAAAGAGAATTCAGACAGCTATGTGTTTCAAAAAAATATGTGCAGATAATATGTCTGCAACGGGGACCAAAAACTTTATCAGACTTTTGAACGATGTTTTTGACACGTTTTAAATAGTCATTCCATTCCACCTGGGTGGAAGACAGCAATTACTCCGGTGAATATCGATTTGATGGAAACTCTGTTTGACGGGGCCATCGGCTATATTTGCAGTTTGAAATGACCTACTGGAGAGTTGCGAATTAACTCTAGGCGAAGGACAGTGCTGTTAAACATTTTCAGCACTTGGTGGAAGACACAAAAATCTTGAAACTTGCCCTTGAACAAAAAAGGCAGGACCACGTAGAACTGTTTTTCTCAGTTATCCGAGCTCGAGGAGGATTGAATAACAACCCAAATGCGGTTCACTTTAAAGCCTCTTTTAAATTAGGGACGGTGGCTTCGGCAACTGCATGCCCTTAGAGCAAATAAGTATACTTAATTGCTCCAGCAAGGCAAAACCCTGTCGATAACTTAGATGATTTGACATCAAAGAACACATTCACTGAAGTGCCCGAAGATGACAGTCAGTTATATGAAGAGTACTTACATGGATTGCCTGAAAACACTCTATCAAGGTTTTCGGAAAAGCGTTGTCACCTACATTGGTGGATTTGTCGCACGAAAGTTTATCGCGAGCAATAAAATGCGACTAATGTGTTTCCCTGTTATTTGGAGATCCCAATGAAAATCTCAAATCATTGATAACATGCAAAACACGAGGTGGGATTGAAATATCTGTCCAACGACCATCAGGACTTACTTAAAAAATTACAAAGCGCATGCCTGTAATTTACATCCTACTCATTTTTTTATTTGCAATGGAACATTACTATGAAACGTCCTAAAATATTATTTCGCCCTTTACCGCCAACAAATGGAAATGTAGGGAATAATTATGCATTAATTACCCAGTAAAAACCGGCAAGCGCAAATCGCGTTGCAAGTTGTGCGTGATGTCTAAAATAGACGCCTGCGCCGTTTGGAAGTGCGACAACTGCGATATCAATTTGTGTTTACCAGTAGCGCTAAAAATATCTATGAAAAAGTGTACAGCGCCTCTAGCGGTCACTTGAGAAACTAAAATCTGTAGTAGTAGTTGTCGAATAGAAACCTATCGAAATGTATTCGCTAGCGAGTAACGTTTTCCTGTAGCGCTACGAGTTGACATCGAAAACTGACATAACGTAAACTATTGCTCTGTCTCTTTAAAATGCATCACAAATGTGGTATATTGTGTAAGTGGGACAGGGGATATCGCCCTCTCGCGCTTGGCTTTGGACATGGCGATGCGCGGTGCGCAAATAAACCGTGATTTAATTAATGTTCGCGTTTTATTTCTAATATATTTCAGTGGCGACGAGTAAGTGGAACTTGACGCGTACAGTGAACTAAAAGTCTAAGCAATACAACAACAATTATCTGCAATAATCGGCAAGAAAATCTTTAGCCGGCGTGGCATCGGTGTGAAGTGCGTTACAAACCATAAATTTGCACGCTGGCTGCCATTTTGCAACTGTGGCTAACTTCATAAATATTTACCAGTTGTCAAAGAAAATAAATGTCATCAGACTCGTTCTCCGACGCCGATTCCGAAACCAGCTCAGAAACTCATCAAAATAGTGATCTGGAAACTGCAGAAATCAGTGAAAACCTAGAAAAAATTCAACTGGTAAAACTAGGTAACGAAGTTACATTTATAAGTGTACAAAAACTGAGTTACAACAAATATACCACAACAAAGAAAGAGACAAAGCGATAGTTTTCGATAGCGAGGATAATATTTCAAACTCATAATATTGGTGTACCTTTTTAAATAAATAAACTCATGGAAATACCACGAGTCACAAATTTGTCGGTAGGTATCGAAAGTACCTTTACGATTATAGTTAAGTAACTCACTTGTCCCGCGCTTGGCCTCACAGCGTAGGGGAGCGTCCCCCGGGTGGCGGATGGGGGAACGGTTGGTAGCACAGCCTAGCTAGCTACTGACTAAGTCCGATGGACTCGCTGACCAAAGTAGGATGTGGTCCTCCAGCATTTTGGGCGTTGTGCGGCGGGTTAACACCCCTCCCACGTAAAAAGAACATCGTACGAAACCGAAAAAGGTGTTTTGGTTTCACAAATTCGCATTTTGAGTATAATGTCGGCAAAAAGATATTTAGCCTGGAATATGATTACGGCGGCTGCATCTGAAGATGAACGACACTCACAACAAAATTTCAAGCGGACATGAGAAAGAAGACTGGACATCCTCTTGAACACATCAGCGAAAATAATTTTATTAAAGATTATAGGCTTAATAAGGATGCTTTTGAGGATTTGTGTGATTTGCTAGCATATTACACAGATTTAACATGCACACAAAGAGTCTCATTGGAGTCTAAGGTAAGTCTTATTGGAATTGAAATTACTTAAATAAAACTTAATGAATCTTACTGAATATTGCATTATGCATTTTGTTCAAGAGGTATTAGAAAATGAAAGTGCCAGTACAGCCAGTGACTTACTATTGGGAAGAGCATTACGCGACCAATTGGCAGGAAGACTAAAATCTCAAGAGAAACAAGATATACAGGAAGGTTTTTTAATCACTATCCAAAATTTTTCGAAAGGAACCCTCGTGCAAGTACTCGAGATGCAGCGAGACGCTTCGAGGTTAGTCAGTACGCCGTCTGGAAGCTGCTCAACACCGCTGGCTTACACCCTTATCACTTCCAAAAAGTGCAGACACTAAATGCAGATGCTGCCCCGTCGAGCCTTCTGCGAGTGGTTAATTGCGCACCCGACGGCCGTTATTATGTGGACCGATGAAGCCCTATTTTCACGCATTGGATTGTACAACCAACATAACTTAAAATAATAACTCTATAGAAGGAGAGTCTCCATACTAGAGCTCTGTCAAAAATGAGACACAAAAAAATTCACGCAGCCTACTGCGCACCGTACTGACACTTTTGTAATGTTGCTAGTGAAGGTGAAGTTTCCCCGAAAACGGGGAAATAAATCGGACGCCTCAATAGTGTTTTCTAATGTGTCGTAAAATGTTGGTCGGTGTGGTATGAACAAGTAATGTAAAGTTTATTGCGAGATAGATCTAATAATATAATATACGTTCACAAAAACTACGACATAAGCACTAGGTATTATGGAAATTTAACGTACAATTTCGGTGGTACATTGGTATGTGTATGTTGTGTGGTCACAACCTTTAGGCAAACACAATTAACCCTTTGATGCATAGTGATGTAGATTTACATCAGTTAATTTATTGATAAATAATTTTGAAATGGTAACCCAGGCATAATGTGTTTATTTTTTTTTAGATGCTTACTATATTTTTCTCGGGTTCGGAACGCATCCTTTTACACTTTGACATCTAGTTTTTTTTTTTATGTCATAATTTCGAAGTTTTAGCGCGCTAATTCAAATACTTGATTTTGGCGGCGTTACAAATTTATTTTTTATTGATAATACATGATAAAACAGCGTAAAACTGTGTTTTATGAAGAGTTGAAGGTAAGCATGATGGATTATTTTAGTTTTTGTAGTAATATAACAATAATTGTTAGAATTATCGGATTTACAAATTTGATGTAGAAATACATCAGTATGCAAAATCGGTAATTTATATCCGTACTGTCATCCGCATAACAATGAATGCCACTGGTATGTAACATGTCATTGATATGCAGGAGGAACAGAGTTGGGGATAGCACACAGCCTTGGGGTACACCAGCATTCACAGGTTTTAGGCCTGAGCATGAGCCGTCAACTACAACTTTGATGCTACGACCCGTGAGAAAGCTGCATGTGCACCCATTCGCACAGTTTCTCAGGCAACCCATAAGCAGGAAGTTTCGAAATGAGCGCTTTGTGCCAAACCCGATCAAAGGCCTTCGCAATGTCCAGGCTTACTGCCAGGGCCTCCCCCTTGCTTTCAATGGTCTCCGCCCATCTATGCGTCAAATAGACGAGAAGATCACCAGCCGATCGACCCCTACGGAATCCGTATTGGCGGTCATTGATGAGCTGGTGTTCCTCAAGGTGGCTCAGAAGCTGACGGTTAATGATGGACTCCATTATTTTTGAGAGCAAGGAGGTGATTGCTATGGGCCTGTAGTTACCAGGATCAGAGCGGTCTCCCTTTTTAGGGATCGGGTGCACTAAAGCCGTCTTCCAAGACTTGGGAACCACGCCCAGCGAGTAAGAGTGTCGGAAAAGGCGCGTTAGGACTGGAGTCAGCTCAGGAGCACATAATTTTAGAACGACAGGAGGGATTCCGTCAGGGCCGCTGGACTTATGGATATCGAGGGAAAAAAGTGCCTTGCGGACAAGTTTTTGGGAAAAAACTATATCCTGGAGGGGTGGAGCACACCGCGGGATGGTAGGCGGTTGTTTTCCCTGATCATCCAAAGTCATATTGGATGCAAAAAGAGAACCCAATAGGTCGGCTTTCTCTTTTGCATCGTTGGCCAATTCGTCAACACCTCTGCGTAAAGGAGGAAAGGAAGGCTGACAGAAATTCCCCTCGACAGCTTTGGCAAGTGCCCAAAATGCACGTGTTCCGGAGGGGAGCCGAGCCAGTTTCTCACCTATCCTACCTATATGTTCTGCCTTTGCTCTGGCCGCCGCTCTTTTGAACGATCTGGAGGCGAAGTTATACTCCTTTTTTAAGGACTTGGCCGAAGGATCCTTTCGCTGCATTGCATCGACCCATGCGTTATATTTCCTCTGCTTTTGGTCAGAAGCCTGTTTGCAGGGGAAAACAAACCAGGGTTGGGACCTACCACCAACGGGTACATGGGAATTTGGAACAAAGAGTTCCATACCCTGGAGCACCACGTCAGTTATAGAGTCGGCAATACTGCTGGGATCCTCGAGCGAGAAGCAAACTCGCCTCCATGGGTAGGACGAAAAGAACGCCCTCATCCCATCCCAATCTGCTGACCTGAAATGCCAAACACGACGGAAGCTCACGCCTAGACGGTTTAGAACATTGGCCTGTATTTGCTAGCCGATTACGATGCAAGATGCCGAATTGTAAAGGTACGACACAGTGGTCGTGTACGAATTGTAACGTGCCTTTGTGTCTAAACCAGAGGAACAACTGCTTCAAAGATTTTCACACATATTAGTGAGCCATTTTTTTTGTAAATACCTTATTTCAGAGAATTCTTATAATACACAGTTCAATGTAAAGTTGTTGGCTTAAATGCATAGTGATGTAGATCTACATCATTAAGATTTTTGTGTAAAAACCTACTTTTTTTTTTAAATATATTTTTTTTCACTATTTTTCCCAGAATGTATTTTTATTTTCCCCCCTGTTACAATTTATCATACAAGAAAAGGTAAAATCATGCATCTAAGGGTTAATAATAGTGTGGCTTGGGGTAGGTAATGTTTTTATGTGGTATAAATAGAATATATTATTAAACTGATATGAATAGAAGATAACAAAAGATTTTTTTGTATAATTTATTTTGTGAGCACTCGACATTGAAGTCGAATTATGAAATTTATCGTCAATACAACTGTATGTCGTAGGTACTTACATTAGGAAAATATGTTAGCAATAATTGTTTTAAAAAATAATTAGCTGGATAAAAGTCAGGAAAACATGGGAAAATATTTTTCTCAATTGGGCAACACTGAACATTGAAAATAATCGTTTCTATTTTGGATTAAAAAATTACAAGATACAATGAAATATTGAAAGCTTACTTGTGAATAGTGATAATATTATTCTTATTCTCCCTTTAATTTCTATTGTGACACGATTTAACCGCACAAACCGTCGTAATTATTTTTATTTCGGGAGACACGTTCGGGTCGCTGTCACATTTGACTCTACGAAGCGAGTGGGTACCGTGCGCCAATTAGGGTACCACCTACTAAGCTTAAAGCGAGCGGACGCATTAGGTTTCTATAGAGTTATTATTCTAAGCAACATAATGAACACTGGTGGTCATTCCGGAACCCACACATGATAAGGGAAACCCATCACCAAGTGCGGTTTAGTGCAAACGTGTGAGCCGGGGTTGTAGGCAACCAAATACTTGGGCCGTATTTCATCGAGGGACGCTTGACTGGTGGAACGTACCTCGATATGTTGCGTACGGTAATCTCAGACTTTGTGGACGACGTACCTCTAGTGCATGTTTTCTTTTTTTTATGTGATAGGTAGCAGACGAGCCGGCGGATCACCTGATGGTAAGCATGCAACTGCCGCCGCCCCTGGACACATGCAACACCAGTGGATTCACAAGTGCGCTGCTAACCTTTTGCCTAATCGGCCTCCGGTACCCTCACTCACTCGGCGAAACACAGCACAGGAGCTGCTTCACGCCGGTTTTCTGTATCACTCCGGTTGAGCCGGCCCATTCATGCCGAAGCATGGCTCCCCCACTTTGTAAACGCATGTGCGCGACTTTTACTACCAACAAGACGGTGCCCCGCCTCACTACGCCGCCGCGGTGCGAGACCATCTCGACGCCGAACACGACGACCGCTGGATCTGCGTGACTTTTTTATGTGGGTATTTCACCCCGCGTGTATGTAGAGGAGGCAAGCCTGGACGCATTAAAACTGCAAATCATCCGTGCGTTTGATGAAGTGAAAAGGGACACTGTAGTGCTTAATAAATTAAAAGACTATGTGCAGAAACGTGCAAGACTCTGTTTAGAGAAAAATGTTTTTTTGATGACCAAACAAGTTTATTTTTTTTAAGTAGATCAAAAATTTAATAACTTCTGTTTTTTTTAGCCTAGAAAACGCTCAGCTTTTAAAGGAGTCCGAACAAGATTCATCAACCAGTTCAATCAGTTGAGCGTTATAGTCCATTTCAGCTAAGAAGAGCCCTGTGACACTTCATCGCGTTCTGAACTACGCATTTTATGTTTGACAATGAAAAATATTTTTATTGTTTATCTTTTTCATTTAATTGCGGCATCATTCGAAAAAATATTCCAATAAAACATCTCAAAGTTATAAAACAAAAACAGTATCATTTACTTTAATTTAATGGAATAGAAAATAACAACATTTTTTAAAACAATCCTATGCACATCGTATTACTTGTAACGGAACGTGGAAAAAACATAGAGCTGCGACATGTCATAATCGGCGGCCATGTTGCGATTACTCGATAATCGGATTAGTATGAGTGCATCAGCCTTGTATGCGAGTTGTATTTTCGTTGTATTTGCGTGGTGTTCGGTTATTGTTACTTTTTGTTGTTGTGTTTGTTATTGTTGACTTTTATTGCTGTTGTTTGTTGCTGTTTTTGTTATTTTTTGGCAAAATGTGTGTTGCTGTTAGTATAAAAAAATCGATTCCGTTTCCTTAGGTAGTATTATCGATTACCAGAAACAATCGCAATCATTTCATTATAGACATCTCTAAAAGTGTCAAAAATCGAAGTGTCACAGGGCTCTTCTTAGCTGAAATGGACTATAGAGACATACCGCTAATAGGACTAAAAATATAAGAAGAGAGGTTAAGAAGCTCATTTGAAAAGTATGAACAAGTCCGCATAGACATCTGCGCTCTGAACCCAGAAGATGATGATTTCGATGCAGTAGACACCCCACGTAGCGCTTGTCAACGCTTTGATACACCTAATGGATCAGTAAAATATGTCACCGACTGCGGCCTGTACCGCCAACCGCAAGGAGAAGGTATACACGAAGTCACGTGATCAGCATGGGATACAGACGCGGCTGCCTGAAATACTCGAGCCAGTGTTCAAAGGTAAATATTCAGAGGATAGAGTCTATCTTTTACCATTTTGTGCCTCAATATTTGAACTTCAAATATTGAGGCACAAAATGGTGCAATCCCATAATATTACGAGCCTGGCGACAAAACGACTGCAACAGGACCCAATCTAAAACCTTTTTGGTTGTATTCGCAACAATTGTGGGTCAAACACCAACCCAACTGAGTCAAACACCAAACCAAACATGTGGCCAGTTCACAGCTGCTCTTAAAACAGCAATTTTATCCAATTCCAAACAAAAACAACAATCAAATTATTGATAATTTAAAAACTATGTTTCACAAGCTGCACATACCACACAAGTATGTGCAGAACCTGATACATTGCTGTTATTTAGGCGAGCACATATTATGTGTGTGGGTTTATCCTAAAGAAGATAAGTCGCTGTGAACAATGCATGAAATCAATGAAATCCAAGGCTGTGGAAGGCCACCACTTGTTTGTGGAGTGTAAAGAATACAATGATAAAACTAAAAATCTTAATTATGCTACAAAAGTTATGGCGGTTTGCGTAGAACAATGTGCATCCATTATAAACGATTTTTAAAAGAATAATGCCACTGAACTAATCTAAGATTAATTATTGTAGAAAACCTAAAAAGCCAAGTAAATTTTGAATTTTTAAATAGCTGCATACTCTACAAACAAAAAAATATATTGAAAATTGTCACAAGTGTATTTTTTCTATGTGTAAAAAAGATTTTGTGTTTTACAAAACAGACAACATCATCGATCGTCTTTTTTTACATCGTCGTCATCTTTTATTCGCCTTTATTTCTCCTTACTTCTTTCTTGTCGCCTCGGGATGGTCTAGGTGCATCCCGGACGAGCCCCCAAAAATGTAGGATGGTGGGGCAAGGAAACAAGTTCTTCATATAACTTCTTGTATTTAAAATAATCTTCATAACGTCTTCACATCTTTACGTCCTTCGCGGCCATTCGTCTTCTCTCTCACTCTCACACGTCATCCTAATTCAAACATCGTTCTCTTACACGTTCCTTATCATGCATCTACCGATCACACATTCCACATAAACAGCAAAATTATATCAACTGAATCACCGCGGATCACTCTAAACACTTAGCACCGGAATACGCGTATCAAGGAACCTCTAACCCTAATAACTTCAATCTTCCAGACTTACCCCGTAAAATGGGGCCGGATTCAGTGCTCACCAAAAATGAAGAAACTGCATTGAAAGACTGGTGTACAGCATTAGCGAAATGTGGATTTCCATTAAAACGAGATGATCTCCTAAATACCGTCCATAATATTATATCTGAAGATCAAAGACCTAACCCATTTGTAAATAATAGACCAGGGAAGGTACCAATCATTTCTTAGAAGAAATCCCGAGTTGAGTGAGAGGATACCCGAAAATATATCTAAGGGTCGAGCTGCTGTAACTGAAGAAAGTATTCGGAAGTGGTTTGCTGAACTTATTAAGCATTTAGAAGACATAAACGCAACTGATATTGTGACCGACCCTGACCGAATATTTAACGGTGATGAAACTAGTTTTTATATATGCCCTAAGACTGGAAAAGTGATTGCACCAAGAGGCTACAAAAATGTCTACCAAATTGTAAAAGGCAAAGAAAAAGAAAAATCGTCCGGAAAAAATTACCTCCTTGTGTAATTTTTCCGTATGTAAGACCACCAAAAGATGTTATTAACAGTATGCCTTATGGATGGTTATTGGGAAAGTCAGAAAAAAGTTGGATGAAATCAGAAATATTTTATGATTACATTGATAAACGTCTGAACTCATGGGTGGAAAAATAAAAAAAATAAAAATCTGTTTAAATACTAGCTGAGAATTTGCTACATGGTTCTCAGATAAATTATGGATTGACAACCAGAGAAGTACGAAAAATTGCATTTCAATTAGCAATTAAATATAATAAAGACATTCCCTGCTCATGGAGGTCCAATGAGTGTGCTGGTGAGGTGCCGGCGCGGAGCGTGCACAGGTCGTCCGCAAACATGTAAGCCGAACAGTGCTGTAACACATTACATCTGTTGACGTGCTGTAAGTAGCAGATGGGGCCACATCCGGAGCCCTGCGGAACTCCGCACGTCACCTCCGCCGTCTCACTGAGCGCATCACCAACCTTTACGCGGAAGCTGCGTGATGTGAGATAGTCCCTGAATCACTGGTTCAGGGGCTGCCCCACACCACACTCGCCCATTCCATTCAAAAGTGTTTCCGTTTCTAGGGTATCAAATGCTACAGACTAGACAGGAAATAATGGATATTGAGTCTAGTACCATCGGTCAGCATGAAAATGAATTGTATAATTTGCACATTATGTTGAAAATAAACATAAACGCTAAAATGGGTTCATTTCTTACCCATTTTAGCGTTTATGTAAAAAAAAAAAAACAGAAAATCCTCGCTCCCCAACATAGTCGCAGCCATAATAGTAAGAGCCTGGCCCACCATTGCCACCAGGGCACGCTGCGCAGCCCAAGACTGACAAACAGCGTGTGATCAGCTGTGTCCTCTGTGGCGCCGCAGTGATGGCACGACGACGTCTCCTCCCTCCCGATCCGGTGCAGGTAGCAACCGAAACATCCACGTCCGGTTAATACCTGCACTAGACGAGGAGCCCTACTTCCTGCCACAACCATGTTAAAGAAGTTCTTTACAAAAGGAGGTTTGCTGGTAAAGACAGTCTTTGGTCAACAAAATGAAAATGTGGCATGATATTTGTTTATGACAACATGTCAAGAACATGTAGGTAACGATTATCGGAACTTTTCATTGATGAAAAATGGGTTTTTAGGAGCAAGCCCTGATGGTAAGTTTCCTTTTATTTTAGGTACCTACCATGGCAGTCAATCTTCATAGACCAAAGTCTAAGACATAAGACTTTTGCTTGTCTATGGGTTCAAGTTTCGTTTTGACAGCTCCCCGCTCCCTCTCTTCACCTCCCACCCCGCAGACCTCCAGTTGACATCTGATAGTAAAGATTGTAATCACGCCCAAATGCGATTATTACCGAAATTAAATGATGAGCATGTCATTCCAGAGAAAATTAAAAAGATGAAGGTAATTTTATTAGTTTATTATAAGTGTACTTTAATTTGAGGTGTAACTCTAGGCTCAAAGTTCTAACCAACATGCATTATTTGATTGTACTGATGCTTAAATTTTTTTTTTCTTTTTAGGTGAAAAATTGTGCCCGAGTATTCAGCAAGTCTGTGGCAGCTACATTGACTTACACCTCTGAATTTGGTAAGCCTTAGTTATATTTTTTTTGTTGTAAAAACCAAGATGGTTTGATTTCTATAAAACTAAAACTTAAAATTATTTATATATTTTGTTTTAGCCCAATATGCAGATGGAACAGCAGTAAGTTCCAGTTTGAAAAATACTGCAGAGGTGGTGTCATTTTTCGACGACCTGTTTGATTCGGTTAATGGAGCTGCTATACATAGCAAAGGAACCAAAGGCAAGCCTTTAAGAAAAGCGGTCACAGCGAATAGCGGACACCATGCCTTCTGGAAAGAGTGTGGAAAGTTACCAAAGGGTGTGGCAATTTTTGAAAAGTAAAAACATCAAAGTTATGCGCCCTCGATATTTCAACTCTGATCCGATAGAAAACTTTTTTGGACAGGTGAGGGCGTATAACTTTAGAAATAATGACCCGGATTGCCACACCTTTAAATGCACATTTAAAGCACTGCTAATAACGAGGTTCATAAAGTTTCATTCAACCTCTTTTAATTGTGAGGATGATTTGGGGGACCAACTTTTAAAAATAAAATATTTATTTGCTAGCAATGTCCCCCATGAAGATCCCCAAGACCAACCAAAATATGAATTAAGCAATGAAAGGAACTTTGACCCTGAAGGTCTATTACGTACCGTGAGAGAAGAAAGACTAAATGTACATTCTAGAGCATATACTGCAGGGTGGGTGGTGCGTAAAATATTAAATAAAATAAAATGTTGTGTGAAAATAATTTAACGAGCACGAATGAAGAAGCAATCCACAAATGGATATCCTGTCGGGAATATAAATCTATAAAGAAAAGGAAACTGTCGTACCCCAATGAATATGCTCTGAGATTATTTTCGAAGGTGATTGAGGAAGCAAATAAATATCTAGAACATGAACCGCATCAGGATAACATATTAGCAAATATAAAAGATGCGGTCATGTCTGAATATTTATTTGACTTCCTTGAATGTGGACAACATAAAAATATTGTCTTAAATGACTTTCTGAGTTTTTCAATACGATTAGCAGTATTTAATTGGTGCAATATAATAAATCGAATTTTAAAGCGTACTGACGTCTCTCGATTAGAAAATAAAATTTTGCCGCCCATGCAATGTAAAGCATTACAAAAATATAAGACAAAATTAAGAAATAAAAAATTTAACAAATGATACATAATGTTTTTCATTTATTATTTGACCTCTAATCTTTTAAGATTGAAAAAATCTTCAGAGGAAATCCTATGGGGAGCACGGGTGCAGCGCTACCAAACCTGGCCAAATGCACGGAAGCCAAAGCCATGACTTAATTAAAAAAAAAAAACAAAATGTCAAAATCAAAACATGAGGCCTAGAGATGTAGATCGCGAGTTGTTCGTCTGATGCGTAGCATCACTATATAGTTTGTGGTACCTACAAACGATTTAAATCTTTGCCTACAAAGCATTTCGCTGCGTGACCGAATCCGGAACGAGGTGATCCGGCAGAGAACCAAAGTTATCGACATAGCTCACCGGATTAGTAGCAGTGGGTGGCCATATCTGCCGCAGAACTGACAACCGTTGGGGTAAACGAGTTCTGGAGTGGAGAACGCGTCTTGGTAAACGTAGTAAGACAACCTCAGGCCAGATGGAGTGACGATCAGCGCAAGAGGGCTGGCTGGAGCTGGATGCGAGTAGCCGAAGATCGATCAAAGTGGCGAGCGATTGGAGAGGCCTATGTCCAGCAGTGGATTGCAACAGGCTGATGATGATGATGACCTACAAAGCAATAAAGCAGCATCATGGTTTATACAAATGTGGCTTCGAATTAATTGTATTATTCATTTCAGGCATAACTGAAGAAGATAAGGCAACAATAGAAATGAAGTGCTTCCCTTCCGTGGCTCAGGCTGGCCTTGACGTGCGTCTTGGTAAACGCAGTGTAGGATGACCCCAGGCCAGATGGAGTGACGATCTGCGCGAGAGGACTGTCTGGAGCTGGATGCGAGTAGCCGAAGATCGATCAAAGTGGCGAGCGATTGGAGAAGCCTATGTCCAGCAGTGGATTGCAACAGGCTGATGATGATGACCTACAAAGCAATAAATCAGTATCATGGTTTATACAAATGTGGCTTCGAAATTCGAATTGATTGTATTATTCATTTCAGGCATAATTGAAGAAGATAAGGCAACAATAGAAATGAAGTGCTTCCCTTCCGTGGCTCAGGCTGGCCTTGACGTGCGTCTTGGTAAACGCAGTGTAGGATGACCCCAGGCCAGATGGAGTGACGATCTGCGCGAGAGGACTGTCTGGAGCTGGATGCGAGTAGCAGAAAATCGATCAAACGGCGAGCGTTTGGAGAGGCCTATGTCCAGCAGTGGACTGCAACAGGCTGATGATGATGATGACCTACAAAGCAATAAAGCAGCATCATGGTTTATACAAATGTGGCTTCGAATTGATTGTATTATTCATTTCAGGCATAATTGAAGAAGATAAGGCAACAATAGAAATGAAGTGCTTCCCTTCCGTGGCTCAGGCTGGCCTTGACGTGCGTCTTGGTAAACGCAGTGTAGGATGACCCCAGGCCAGATGGAGTGACGATCTGCGCGAGAGGACTGTCTGGAGCTGGATGCGAGTAGCAGAAAATCGATCAAACGGCGAGCGTTTGGAGAGGCCTATGTCCAGCAGTGGACTGCAACAGGCTGCTGATGCAGGTTTTCAAAAATGTGGCTTTTAATTTTTTTTTTATAGGATAGGGGGCAGACGAGCAGACGGATCACCTGATGTTAAGCGATTACCGTCGCCCATGAACACCTGCAACACCAGCAACTGCAATATTATTAATTTCAGACATAATTGAAGAAGATAAGGCAACAATAGAAACCAAATGCTTCCCTTACTTGGCTCAGGCTGGCCTTGACGTGATGTCAGCAGCAAAAGAGAAGAAAAACTTTCCTTTGCAATTCTACTAGATGATGAATTAGTAATGAACATAAAACACGATTATTTTTATCAGGTCTGAAGAGTTAAAATTATTTCTGCTATAACAATTTAAAAAATTGTAAATACATACGTATTATTTAAGCTTTTATTTCAGATTCAAGGGCAGTTAAGAGTGACTAAAATGACAAAATGCTATTTTGTTGGATTCATTTCACTCAATCAACCCCTGACTATATTGGAAGTAAGCCGCGATGACGAAGTGCTCCACATTATGTTGCCTAAATTAATAGAGTTCTTCAAAAATTGGAATGTTGTGTGTGAAAGAAATGGATGACAGGGCTATTCTCTCTCTTGGGCCAATATGGCGAAAGATGTAGGACGCGATTAAGATGTAATTGTATTTCTTTTTAATAAAATTACGAAGTATTCGGTACTCTGAACCCACAACTACATACACTACACGGGATATAGATCAGGGAGTTTGCGGCAAACACCATCCGCTGGGTCAGGTCAGTGATTGTTGGGTGGAATTTTTCCAGCACTTTCGTACCAATAATCGGAATTTAACAAAAATTTCCACGAAGATTGAGTACATTATGTGTCTGCCTGGCAGTAACGCACCTGTGAAAAGAGTTTTTTCGCAAATGAACAATGTATGGACGAGTGATAAAACGCAGTTGAGTGTCGCAGTACTAAAAGCTATTTTAATTACGAAGATAAATATAAATAAATCATGTACTGAGTTCCACACTTTTCTAAAAACAAAACCCGATATTTTAAAACAAATTTGTTCAGCCGATAAATATAATACAAACTAGGATTCATGCTACATCTTATTTGCTTTGATTATTTTGAGTTATTCTATGTTCTATGATAAAAAACTTGTACAAAACTAAAATTTTTTTTATTACATAATTCGGCAGATGCCCCGCTCTGACAAAAAAATGGTCACGTTATGTTTGCCGGAATTTTAAACGAACGACGACGAAGACGCCGCGCGGCACGCGGCGCAACGTGGTGAACTTGGTAATTTCCACTAAGACGACAACTTTTACGACGCAAAATACTAAGTTATGATGCCACAAACCAAGACGAACGACACCAATCATTACGTAGTTTTTTTTTTTATGTGATAGGTAGCAGACGAGCAGGCGGATCACCTAATGGTAAGCAATTGCCGCCGCTCATGGACACTTGCAACACCAGTGGAGTTACAAGTGCCCTGCCAACCTTTTGTCCCCTTCCCCCCCGGGTGGGCCTCCGGTACCCTCACTCACTCAGCCAAACACAGCACAGGGGCTGCTTCACGCCGGTTTTCTGTGAGGCAGTGGTATCACTCCGGTCGAGCCGGCCCATTCATGCCGAAGCGTGGCCTCTCCCACAGTCGAACCGGCCCATTCATGCCGAAGCGTGGCTCTCCCAGAGTAGTTGAATCAGTACCGAAATTCACCGGAGACGACCTCACTTATTCTGCAACAAAATGGACGCAAGACCTCGAGGACATAGCCGAAATATTCGGGGAGAGTATCATCAACCATTTCGCAGTATTACCAATTGGACAACTTTCAGAAGATTAAGAATCTCACAATACTATAAAAATTTCGCTTACACCATGCTCGGAAATGCTCTCGAATAGCCACAAACGAAGATATCTTTTATACACTACTTTACAGTTCAGATCCATACATAACGAGCATTAGAAAACCATATGCAAAAATGCAAAGGAGCTCGATGAAGATATTTTACACCTTCTCAAGGTTAATGAACATATTTCAAATCCTGAAGCTCACCAGGTATAAGATGTCAATTTTGCTCAGCAAACATGAAAATAATACCCAACACCGCCTGGAGTGGAGACAAAGGACAAGGAGAGCCGACCCCAGATAATGGGAAATGGCGCAGGATGCTGATGATGATGATGTAGTGAAAATAATAAACTGGCCAATTGTTTGCTGTGTAATAGCAAGATCTCAAGAGGTGGAGAAGGAAAGAAAGCAAGTAAGTAAATACTGGAATTAATTTAACAACTCGTTACGGTATCTAACTAAGTTATTGACGATTCGTCAAAAAATTGCGTACGGAATCGTTAGGTTTCACGATTGTTCAAAATGTGTTCATTTTCTAAATCTTGTTTCGATGTTTCTCACAAAAAGTTTTTTGACGAAATGTAATTTGAGACCTGCCTGTCATTTTTCACGATTTGTTATTCTATGAATGAACACGGGCATTCATAAGTAAGTATGTATGTAAATGCATTTATAAGTGAACTAGCTGTTTCACGCGGTTTCACCCGCGTCCCGAGGGAACTACATCCCGTACCGGGATAAAATATAGCCTATGTTACTTCTGAATAATGCAGCTTTCTAATGGTGTAAAAATTATTGCAATCGGTCCAGTAGTTTTTGAGTTTATTCATTACAAGAATACAAGATTTCTAAAAATAAAAAGAATTGGTGGCTATAAAATATTTCGAGGTAAAAGGAATAAAATATGTGGTCCGGGAGTATCATGCATGATAACGGAGTAGATAGTAAACCATAATTGGAGCTCGCTAATTTTAATATAGAAAAGTATACGAATGTTCGTTTATCCAATATTTCAAAAAAATTAGACCCCCAGAAATATATTCGACACGTGTACAATAAACTTATTCATTTTGAAAATCAATATAAATGCGTAATAAGGATTTTTTGTAATATTTCAATAAATCATTCTAATTAAAAATATATTGTTTCATTTACTCTCCCTTTGTTTGTCCAAATGTTTAACCCCAAACTAGCGCACAACTTCACCATTTTTTAGGGTTCCGTAGTCTACTCGTCATGTCTGTCCGTCTGTCTGTCTGTCTGTCCTGGCTCGTTCTCCGCCGTTTCTTTGACAGATTGTAGTAACTTGATGTGCTGACCACCGTACATCTACTTCCGCCGATTCCAAGATACCTGCAGTACCTGGAACGTCCAGATCAAGAGACCGACAGCTAACCCTAAAAGAAACATCTGAAAGGAAATTGCTATGGGACATTAATGATCCGAAATCAATAAAATATCACTACTTGATAGGTGAAATGATTGCTTTAGACAACGAACCATTATCACTTGTTGAACGGGTTGGATTTCAGAGGCTTATGGCAACAGCTGTGCCCCATTATAGAGTACCGGGTCGCACTTAAATGACCGAGAAAGTGGTTCCTGACATATACAACAGAATTTGGTCGAAAATACAAGTCAGTATTTCGCAGGCAACAGCAGTATCAGTGACATCTGATATATGGACATGTCAGCACAATAACGAGAGCTTTTTGAGCTTCACTGCGCACTGGATATCTGAAGAGTTCAATCTGGAACATGGTGTTTTAGCTATGAAACCGTTTCCCAGGAGCTTCTCGAAGCCATGGAGGCTTTCGATAAAGAGGACGACATGGCTCTGAGAGGTCTGGCCAGTGAAGTGACCAATCAAAGTGAAGACATGCTTCATTTTGATTGGTCTCATGACCCGAATGTTTTCACTGGCCAGCGGGAGACTTTCACGGCAGATGCTGGGGCCACTTTTTTAGCAGAAGGATTGTCTGCATTGGAAATCTTTGAAAAGATTTGGGATGCAGACATGATTTCTCTAAAAGTGCGGGAGTCAAATAAGTACACCGAGGATTTGAAAAATCGCCCTAATTGAAAAGACCATGCGGCCACAATAAATTGGGTCCCATTGACCGCCGCAGCTGTGGACATTTTTAAGCCTCTTTATGCTGCAGAGTCTGACCCCGATTCCGGTAGAATCAGAATACTGGCGTCCACAGCTCCAATATTTAAAAATAGGGCGATTTGAAGACATTATGCCGTACAAACGCTTTCAATTAATAAAGCGTTGTATGTATTTTATTGACAATTTGTCAATATCATCTTCCACAACTATCCCGAATAAGTTAGTGAAGATTCTCCCAATCATTAATTTATTGAATGACAAATTTAGCTCTCTTTACGTACCCGAGCAGAATATCGCTATAGATGAATCGCTGTTGCTCTGGAAGGGGAAATTATCCTTTGCACAGCTCATCAAAACGAAGGCTGCTCGTGTAGGTATTAAGAGCTATGAGCTCTGTGCTACTTAATTGGAGAGAGACCACACGAGGAAGAAAGACTGTTGCCTTACCAAAAAACTGTTTTACGGAACTTGTCAAAAAAGCTCTTGATTTAGGAGCGCCTCATTCTAAAGCTAACCTTGAGGCAGGTTTTCGAGTAACTGGTATTTACCCTTTTAACAGCCAAGAGGCGTTGCAGCGTCTTCCAGAATATGCCAAAGCAAAAGTCGATCTACAAACTGCCAAGGAATCTTTAGGTGAGAGTTTCAAGAGCTATCTGGTGGAATTGCGTGAAAATGATTTAGGAACCAAAAGCCAACGAAAATTTCAAATGCCAGTTACTGCTGGGAAGAGCGTGTCAGTGGAGGAAGTTGAGCAATTCTATAAGAATAAAGCTGAAAAAGCAAAGAATAAGGATCCAAAACAGTCAACCGACCCAAAGAGTTCACTAGATCCCAAGAAACCAGTAAAAAGGGGTCGTCCTCCAGGCACAAAAAATAAGAAGAAGATGAAAAGTCAAGACAAAGATAACGAAGAAATTTCAGACAAACATAAGAATGTGGAACAAACCGTCAAGAATTTAGGATCAAAAGGAAACAAAAAACAGGAAAAAGAAAACGACAGTGATGGAAAAATGATATGTCGCAAGAACTTGGATAATGTTAACGAATATGATGAAAGACAAAATATAATCAACCAACCCTCAACCTCAAAACAAACAAACATTTCGATAGGAATGGAATCAAATGTAGATAAAAAAAACTGGCTCTGCTGCTTCATAACTTGGTCGATTCCGTCCTGTTTCCACCGAAGATCAGGAAATTGAGTTGGTGGCGTATCTCAAAGATATGGACTCTGTTTTTGGTTTGACTCGAGATGAATTCAAACATTTAGCGTTTACCTACGCTTTAATGAAGACTTATTGCCAATCCTGCCAAACTAATGACCACGCGAAATTACAAAAATCGGAAATATTAACCAGCACCCCGATCAAAGAAGATCAAAAGAAGAAATATGAGAAAAATAGAATTAAGATTGTTACTAAAAGACTGGATAATAAGTCAAAAAATGTTCCTAAGAAGACTAAAACAAAGATTGATAAAGACATTGACGTAATAGTGTATTGACTAACGAATTCCGGGAGTTTATATTGCAGCAAAAAACAGTAAATCGCTATAATAATACAAATAAAAGGTAATTATGGACAGTGATGGGGATGATGACGCTGTAGAAGTACGTACAGTCAACAATGGAACTCTTAAAAGACGAGTAACGGGAGTGTTGAGGATCGACGGCTGGACCAGACTCCTTTTATATTGTTAATGTTTTTATATGTTTTTACTACGAGGGTGGATTGAAAAGTACTCGGCCTAACACAGATCCATTCAATTCTAAAAATCAAATCTACCCACATTATTTAGTTCAATTCAGACTAGTTCATTGTGTGAAGTTGGAAACGTGTGCGATAATTAGTTGTGATTTTATAAATTTATTAACAAAGTATCGGACATAATTTCCGCGAATGGAGCAAATCGAGCAGCGTGCCGTCATTAAGTACCTCCATAAGAAGGGGCTATCATCAAAAGCCATCCATGATGACATGGTCAGTACATTAGGCGATTGTGCTCTGTCATATTCATCCGTCAAAAAATGGATAGCAGAATTTAAGCGTGGTAGAGAGAGTGTGAAAGATGAACCCCGCTCTGGAAGGCCTTCGACGTCAACTACTGACGAAAATATTAAAAAAGTACTTGATTTAATAATGGGAGACCGCAGATTAAAAATTAGAGAGATAGCAGAGATTATAGGCATCTCTTATGAACGAACTCAGAACATCATCGTCAACGAGTTGGGTTTCCACAAAGTGTCTGCGAGGTGGGTTCCGCGACTGCTTTCAGTCGAACAAAAAAGGACACGATTGACTATTTCACGCGACTGTTTGGAGTTATTTGAAGTCGATGCAGATGATTTTTTTAATCGTTTTGTTACTATGGACGAAACATGGGTTCATTACTGTACACCGGAAACAAAACAACAATCGAAACAGTGGAGAAGACCTGGTTCACCACCCCCTAAAAAGGCTAAGTCGATTTTGTCGGCAAATAAGGTGATGGCTTCAGTATTCTGGGACTCGAAAGGTGTGATTATGATTGATTATCTTGAAAGGGGTCAGACTATAAACTCTGATTACTACTGCACCTTACTACGTCGTTTACGAGAGGAAATAAAAGAAAAACATCCAGGAATGCTCAGAAGAAAAGTCCTGTTTCATCAAGATACGCCCGTGTTCACACGTCAGTACAGTCAATGGCTGAAATTCACAACTGTGGCTTTGAAACTGTTACCGCATCCGCCGTATTCACCTGATCTGGCACCATCAGACTTTTTTCTGTTCCCTAACCTAAAAAAGCACTTGGGAGGTCAAAGATTTTCGACAAACGAGGAGGTCAAAGCAGCTGTAGACGCATATTTTGACTCTAAGGAAGAATCATTTTTTTTCAACGGTCTAAATGCTTGGAAGGGGAGGTGGCAAAAGTGTATTGAACTTGATGGTGATTATGTAGAAAAATAAAAATATAACTGATTTAGTATGTGTTTATTTTCTTGGTTAGGCCGAGTACTTTTCAATCCACCCTCGTATTTATAGACAACACTCCCGGCGAAGGATGGTACAAACTTTTCATGAAAAGACACCCTGAAATAACCCAGAGGACATCAGAGGCAGTGACCTCAGCAAGTTCAAAAGTTTCCGAAAAACAAATAAGGGGTTGGTTTCACCAAATTGAACGTTACTTAAAGGATAACAACTTATTCCATATCTTTAACGATCCGTCAAGAATACTGAATGGGGATGAGACAAACTTTATGCTATGCCCTAAAAATACCAAAGTACTTGCACCAAAGGGTGATAGAAATGTGTATGATGTGGACCACGCAGAGGCTAAATCGTGTGTGACAGTTATGTTCACTTTCACGGCTGACGGAAAAGTGACGCCGCCAATGATAATATTTCCACTGAAAAAAATGCGACAGGAAATCCAACGTTCCGTACCTTTAGAATGGGGAATAGGACTGTCTGATAATGGCTGGATGCAAGCAGCCACTTTTTTTCAGTACGTCAAAAACGTCCTATATCCTGCATTGCTAAAGGAAAACGTACAATTGCCGGTAATTTTATTCGTGGATGGCCACAAAAGCCACACAACCCTGGAGTTGTCACAACTATGCCAAAATCTAGGGATTATATTGATAGCCTTATATCCTAATGCCACGAGGATCTTACAGCCAGCTGATGTTTCTGCTTTTCGACCAGTAAAGGCATTATGGCGCAAAGCCGTGCTAGAATGGCGTATAAACAATATGTCAAAGACAATGACTAAGACTGATGTAGGTCCTATTATAGGACCTACATCAGTCTTAGTAAATTGAAGACACATTTATTGAGCCGCTTGAAAGATCGTCGACGCAGTGAGTTAAGTGGAGTATTAAACTATTTACAAAATCCTCATACTGAGAAGACTGAGTTAGAGACTGATTGTGATTTAAAGGAGTTATTTTCAAGTCCAAGCAAGATGACTATAAAAAAACAGATTATTTTGTTAGCTGGAAAAATTGAAAATAGTGATAATGAAGAAAATGACATGAACATTGAACCCACGCAGACAACTAGTAAGACTGATTTAACATTAAAAGAAAAGCTTCAGAACGAAATAGAAAACAGTATGAAAATAATAAATCCTGAAGCATTTAAAGAAACTGATCTTTCTAAGATCATTAAACAAGAAATGAATCTTTTTGAGGCTAGTTCCACACGAGGTCATAATTTGGAGAAGGCTTATAAAAATTTATTGACGATTCCTTCAACTTCCATCGAGCCTGAACGCGCGTTTTCCGCTGCTTCATATTTGTGCAACAAATTAAGAAGCATGCTTTCGGATGAGACGTTGGATGCGTTGTTATTTCTTAGATTTTATTTTCGTGGCTTAAATAAGTAAATTATAGTTCCTGGTCTATTTTATTTAAAATATTAGTAGTCCTATTAACATTGATCTCTTTTGACAAATATTAGAAGTTGATTTTTTTAAGTTTATTGTAAAATATAAAATAAACAAACTAGGCAATAATTTTTATAAGGGCCTAGTTTGTTAATTTTATTAGAAGAAATAATAATTTTGTTTTGTTTTTGAAGATTTAAGTAAAGATTTAAAATAAAAGGTTGATTTTGATATGTTTACTTCTTTTTAATTGCTACCATTTTCTTTACCAATAAAATCCCGGGACTATCCCGGGATCCCGGTATTAACAGTCGATAATCCCGAAATCCCGGGACTAGAAAAATCGACCGGGATCGAATCCTCTACTAGCGACGTCATGGACGCCCTTGAGTTGCGTTTTGGAAGGCCCGAGATGATTATGAACAAGGTGATGTCACAATTGACGAAAACAAGCCCATTACCACAGGCATATCATAATGAATTGGTTCAGTTTTCAATTAAAATCAAAAATTATGTGACCGCTGCTAGTGCAATCAATCAGTCAGATTATCTACGGAGCCCCGAACTGGTAAATATAATCGTCTCTAAATTGCCTACGCTACTCGTAACTAAATGGGCTGACTACGACTATACGAATTTCGAAAACAAAGATAAACCGAAATTAGTGCGCCTATCGGATTTTTTATACCTGGAAGCTTTCAAGGTAGTCACTTCTGGTGTCAGCTTCGTACACAGTCAGACAGAGCATCGATCAAAACACGAACATAGCAGGAAGTTTTATCAGCATAATGTACTAATGTACTTGAACACGGAGTCGAACCATGAGCGCTGTACATTTTGCAAAGGAAAAAATAAACACGTACATAATTATTACAGGCTATTACATACAAGGTAAGTTATTATTACACAATACAGATATTATAACAAGGTAAGTTATGCATTTTTAAATTGAATTATTTCGCTACTTATTAATTTACTTATTTTAATTTACTTATGAATTAATTTTTCTTTCAGGTATCATCCATCGTTAACATCTTCCCCCCTAGTGTCGGAATTGCGACACTCATCGCAATTGAATAATAAAGCAACACGATTCACTGATCGCTTCATCAAGCCAGCGCGGGTCTTGATGTCGACTACCCTGACTCGCCCGTCCTGACCGGGATAAACAGACTGCACAACACCTTTGCGCCAATGATTTCTAGGAGAAGCGGGATCGACCACGACAACTACAATATGATCGACATGGCTGTAATACTTCTTTGGTACTTTATAAGAAAAACCACCCAAACATGACACTAGGTGATTGCCAATACAACGCAATAGAATTTATATGGGCGCAAGTCAAAGGTTATTTGTTTCTTCTTATTTACAACATCATAAATATGTATACTCGTACTTATTTAAACTCTGTTGGCTAACTTGACATACTGACAAGTAAACTAGTGCATAAAGTATCATTGACGAGATAATTATGTTACAGGCTACGCAGCTCGTCATAATACGGCACCCCCTTTCAGCACGAATAAAATGCTGAGCCTACTGAAAGAGACATGCTCTAAAGTAAGCAAACAAGATTGGGTCGAAGTAGTTGAAAAGACCCGATAACTTGTTCAAGAAGATTATGAGCGTGACATAAGAGTTGACTCTATTATTGAAAATGATATTGTGATACGGGTAACTGATAGCGACGACGACGCCCTTTATTCATCAAATGAATCTTCAGAATCGGAATAAATGTTTTTAAATTCTATTTTGTTTTAATTAGTTCTTACATAGTTAAAAAGTGGAAATAACTGTTACTTATATGATTCGGCAATTTACCGTTGTCCCTCACTAGTGCTTTCAGTCTGACATTTGTCGCGACTATAGATATATTAATTGTATTTATTTATTTATTCTTATCATAGTAGCGATAACTTGATTTCTATGATGGAGGCCTTTGCCCAGCAGTGGGACAGTATATAGGCTGATACTTTATTAATAATGTGTGACTTTTGAATTGTATTAATATGGGTTAAGATTTCTCGAAATAAATGAATTTTTATTATTATTAAGGTTAGAGCTATCATTATCTTAAGAAAAATCAAAAATCTATTGTGTTTTCTTATACATATTTATTTAGTCTTATTGCTGAACCTATTAACTGCTTTTCTTATAATTTAACCGCCAACTTTTTGTTATTTGTGGTATGCCAACGTTTGGTCTGCGTAAAATCTGTTTATTAATTTTATTGGCACACACGCCAATAAAAGGGTATTTAAAATAATTTGAGTTTAATTATACCTTGTTTGTCTTAAAATTGAATTTAAATTGCATTTAAAATATTTTCTAAAGTTTTGGATACACCAACCAAAATGCTGACCTCCTGCCAATAATGTAAAATCAATTCATTGGCACGAGTGTCAACGATTGGGTAAAAAGGTGCCAATAAAATATTATCTTTTCAGCCACTTTCAAAGTCTAGAGATAAAAATAGAAAACAATGTGTAAAACGGAAGATTTACTCAGAAGAAACCCTACAAAAAGCTCTCAACGAAATATCAAAGGACATGAGCAAAAAACTGGCTGCAAAAACCTTCAGCGTACCACGGTCTACTATACAATTCAGAATTAAACATCCTGGCCATAAGTCTAAACCTGGTTCATCCACAATTTTTGCTTTTTGTTGACTGGATAAAAATCAGTAGTGAAAAAGGGTTTCCAAAGAGAAAAGAAGCTTAATTGATTAAAAGTGTTTCGGACTTTATCAATTAATCGGGGAGAACCAGCAGTTTTAAGAATGGTGAGAAGTGGTTTAAGTTAAATTAAGTTAGACATCCAACTGTTACTTTCCGAACACCAGAAGACGTAAGTGGCCCATAATTGAAAACAGAATCAACCGTTTGGCCCTTGAACTATAATAATTGAAAACAGAATCAACCGTTTGGCCCTTGAACTATAATAATTGAAAACAGAATCAACCGTTTGGCCCTTGAACTATACCGTGGGACGAAGAGAAAAGAGTAGCAGATGGAATCCGAACAATAGAGAAATGGGGGTTTGGCCTTTCTAGAAGTCCTAATTTTAGTGGAAAAATAACGTCAGTCAAAATTAATTAGAGATACCTTGAACAACAAACAGGGAAAAGACTGGTTCATCAATTTCAAAAAACGACATACCTAATTTCTCCATAAAAAAAAATACTAGCTTTGCAGCGAGTGAAATGTTCTAATGTGAGTTTATATTAATTTCAGATGTAGAAGACGACGATGAGAAAAACATAGCTGTGACAAGTGTATTAGATGGTATGATGGTATGGTATGTATGGTGGCACACGATTTTTAGGATTAAATTATTACAGGCCAAAGACGAGTCTTTTGAATGTGACCTGTGTTATTAATTAAAGTCCTAAGTCTATAATAATTATTAATTGTCTAATAATTTATTGATACAACAATTATTTTAGTTGTATGATTAGCCGAAACTGTAGTATTGTTTTGTGGATTGAATATCGCCATAAATTTAGGCGTATCTTTAGCAATAATAATTATACGTAATACCTCGTGATTTTAGGGTAAAATTAACAGAACTGATTACTGTTTATTCTTAATCCTAAATCTTCTACTAAAATGAGTCATTGAAGAATTTCATTTGATTTCGCTCTTATGTCGTGGTGGAGAAGGTTCAAAGTCTGGTGGGAACTATTTTCCCTGTATCCGATTAAGGGTTTGTTGCTATCATTATTTAGGTACCTAATTTCAAGTTAAACCAATGTTGAGAAGAATTATTTTTATTTTTCTTTATGATAATAAAGTTGATTTTTAATAATTAATTAGTAATCTTAAATAAACAAATTGTTTACATACAATCTTTCTTTACAAATCTTTAAAAATGTCACCCCTATATTCCTTTTCTAAGCTGCTGGCCGGTAAATGATCCACGGGTGGACGAAATTTGGATTTTGTGAACGCAAAATGGGTATAACGCCGAATTATTTCGACCCTAAACGGGTCGCAACAAAAGGTGTTTTTAATACAACTGAAAGTTAATCTTAAAATAGAGTCTTTATGTAGGTACATAACGTAACACGCTACATGAGATGGAGAAACGATACCTTTACCTGATCTGCAGCCTCCGTATAAGGCTTCTCTCACGAACGTAGGCATATCTTCGAACAGTCTCAGCGAGATGGCTGATTATAATGTGATCCCACATCAACTTGAAATTTCAAGTAACTTGACTTTTCTTGTACACGAGCATTAGCCATGACTCAACTAGTAACGTCTCGCGACATTTCATCTTCTAATGTTCCACAGTCATCTATTTCTTCCAGTGTTTTATCTTCTAATAATCTAGTTCCAACAAGATATTCAGAAGTCAGATCGACGTCACATGGGACAGGTTCTAGTGAAGAGCATGACAGCAGTGGCATAGAAGCAATATGGCTGGCGTCCTGTGACGCTATTACAGAAGATGCACTATTATCAATAGACCCAGAAGTTGGAGCAATATCATCCTGACCACCAGACTCTACCAGCGGTAATCCAGACAATGGCGGCGCGGGCGTTTCATTATGTGTAGTATCTCCTTTACTAACAGTTGCCATCAACGGTTGCCTCAAACACTTCCTTTTAACATCATGTTCAGTTGGTGAATCCAAAGCCGGTGCGCTCTCTTCACATCGCGTTTCATCTTCTTGACTAACAGATTCCTTCGATTTCATACTCAGACATTTCCTTTTGTTAACGTGTTTTGCAGCTGAAGTTTTACATGACGCAAGATTTGAGTTTGTGATTGAAGGCTCTACAGGACACACTGATTCTTTTAAACATTGGAAGGACTGCTGCTGTGAAGTCTCTTTAACTGGAAGACAAGAGTAGTTCTTGATCTTCTTTTCTTTTTTTAATTCAGTTTTATCTTTTTTAACTAATTCATTTTTTATTTCGTATCGAGCAAATAATTTTGCAATATCCAGTTTTAACTTGGTCTGTATATTGGGTGATAATTTTCTAAATGCTCCAGCGTAGCTTAAAAACAAAGAGTCTATTTCATCCATGCGGTGTGTATTTAACTCATCTTCGATGCCTTCAACAGGATTAGAGTCGATATTGTCATTGTCATTTCCAAAGTTATCATCAGTTTCATCAAAGTGGATATCACTGTCATTATTTTCTTCATCAGCATTACATTTGATGTCGTTTTCAATATCTGCAAAAGAGTACCAAGCAATTAATAGTGTATATTATTTCGGTGAATATTACTGTAATATTATGGATCTTTAAACAGCTTTTCACTACCGGCCCGGACAAGGACTGAGAAACAAAAAACAACATCTTTGAAGAGGGTATTTGACTAATCTCGATATAGTAAAAAGTATTGACACTTTATCAAAATATTGGTAAGTAAACTTCAGTGTGAGGATGACAGACTTAATAGGTAATTAGTTCTTTTGTGCCTGTCAACCTCATATTTAGATCTCACGCCGCTTACCATCAGGCGGACTGAGGTCATCTTGATTGTCCTCAATATAAAAAAAAGAACCAATAGCCGCTGTAATTATTTCAGCGATGTTTCTCAAATTTAGGGGTCCCTTGATTAAACACATAAAGAAAATTGCCAAATACCCTATTGCGAGCTGATCTCTCGTTCTCTCTCTACCTCTAAGTGAGAGTAGGCCAATGCCCAGCAGTGGCCAGTTGATGACAATGTACAATTCATCAATAACGCTTTAATTTATTAAATTATTAGTAACCTAGGCCAGGCAAGAAACAACCCTGGTATAGTATTAAATTAGGTTTTAGGTATTTTGAACTAAATGAACATATTATTAATTATCACACATAATAATAACTACTCTCCGTTAGAATTGTTATTCTACAATACTAACGTCACATTGACAGACATTGACAGTTGTTTTTTTTATCTTTCACCTTCGTCTCACGCGTCTTGTCTTTGGTAAAGGTTGAAAAATGGTAGTTAGATAGATAGATAGATATTCTTTATTGCACAGAAATAGAATACCTACATGAGTGAAACAACAGCTATAGACAGTACAATAAGCTTGTAGCGATTTCTTCCAGACAACCTTTAGGTAGAGGAGAGAAAACAGCGTGTTGGCAATAGGGGTAAGGCAGTGCAAAGAGATTGCTGAATGAAAATAAGAAGTACAGATACTTATAATTATACATGACATACTTAAATAATAATAAGACATACATAAATATTAATATACATCCATACTAATCCATACTAATATTATAAATGCGAAAGTAACTCTGTCTGTCTGTCTGCTACTCTTTCACGCCAAAACTACTCAACGGATTTAAATGAAATTTGGTATACAGATAACCTAGACCCTGAGAAAGGACATAGGCTACTTTTTATTGCGAAAAGGGGGTTGTAAGGGGTTGAAAGGGGGGTAAAAAGTTACTTTTCCACGCGGACGGAGTCGCGGGCGGCCGCTAGTAAATATATACATACAATCAAAATTAAATAAGTAATCCATACTAATATTATAAATGCGAAAGTAACTCTGCCTGTCTGTCTGTCTGTTACTCTTTCACGCCAAAACTACTGAACGGATTTAAATGAAATTTGGTATACAGATGGTATAGACCCTGAGAAAGGACATAGGCTACTTTTTATTGCGAAAAAGGGGTTGTAAGGGGTTAAAAGTGAGGTAAAAAGTTACTTTTCCACGCGGACGAAGTCGCGGGCGGCCGCTAGTAAATCATAAATACATAGCTTAAAAGTTCATCTTTTTTAAATGGTCATCTTTTTTATTTTATAACCAGAAAACTGTGCATTATATGGAATTCATTGTATTTTTCTCGTAATAAGCAATTTTTTCTCCGTTTTTTAATGTAGCGTACATAGACCCAACCTATAATGAGACAACTCCTTTCTGACTGCCTGACTATAAACGACCGCTGACGTTGAAGTTGAACATCAGTCTACACGTACGCCATTTTTCACAAATTTGACAGGTTGTGGTATCCTGGTGTGTGGCTGTCTGTACTTAACTTATAGGTATATTATTATGCGCAAAAAAAAAATTTTTTAACCCCCAAAGCAAAAAGAGGGGTGTTTTAAGTTTGTTTATGTGTAATTATATTTATGGTTCTAAGCTACTTAAGAACTTGCTCAAGCTGCTGAGTACTGAACTTACCATGATTAACTGGCTCCTGTACACTGCGGCAGCTATGATCACCTGATTGGTCTGAAACAAAAGAAAACACAAATTATGTACGTAGGTAGATACTAAGCAATTATGTACTATCTAGAGTTCATGTTTCCAGACAGTGGCGAGGGAAATCATTAATTTGGGGGACAGCAGTATTGGCGTAATGCAGCCTTCCTGATTGCACGACCTACCAGAACACCCAGTAGTGTTTTCCCTCGCGGCTAAGTTGTGCAAACCAATCCTAGTAGTGGCTATGCTCACGTACTCCGAAGGCCCGTTTAGTTGCCTGTCGTAAGAGGTAACTAAATGGCCGGGAATACCTTGTCTTGTTGTTGTATTCTTAACACCCCTAGCCACAGGCACAGAGAGATCCCTCTAAGAAACACCATCGGAATCTCATTGAACCATATAATTTAATGTTTATTTGGCGACTAATAAAATTATGTTAATCATTAAAAGCCCCCTCAAGGTGGACAGACGAGCTAATCTACCTCACTACGATCTAGTACGTCCCAAGCCAATTCCGAAATACGAGTGGCACAGGACCGATCTGTGTGCAGAACATCGGGGGAGGACTAAGTCCAGCAGTGGATGTCTATTGGCTGAAGTGATGACGATGATGAATTATTAATAGGAATAATGTTTAGACAGATGGAGTGATATAAAAGTAAAAAAAAACAATTAAATTCAAAGCATTTATTATGTTACATAAGTAATTGAAATGAAATGGTTGTAGATATTATCAAGATATTAAGATCCCGTCAAGAGAATAGGTTACGGACTAACGAGTTCACGGGTTTAATAACGAATGGGGTAACCACACTCAATGATATAAGCGGCAGTGGCGACATCAATTATTTTCACTACTTTAACGATAAATATTCGGCGACTAGGGTTTCTATGTTCAAAGTGCATTATACATAATTATGTAGGTTTGTAGGTAAACTAAACTGACAAAATTAAATGCAAGTATCAAGATCCCACACATTTTGAAAGTTTGCATGTGTCATATAAGACGTATAGATAGAAGTTATGTTACTGTAAAACCTCAAACTGCAGTAAACTTAGGTCAGGAATACCTCGGGTATTCCAGTAAAACGTGAGTTCTACCAATGCCTAATGGTAAATGTCCAAAAAGGTTTGCGATTCAAACTGTTACCACCATTCCGTTGGTAAATCTTAGTATATACATTAAAAGTATAACGTCTAGCTGGTTTTAAGAGCATTCAAAGTTTAATGGACAAGTCCATTTTTAAAGTATTACAATTAGAAAATATATATATCATTGAACTACCCGTACATTTTCCACCAACTTTTATTACAAAACCATTTACTTAAACGAAACATTTGATATAGCTACCAAACAAAATTTACTAGTCGCGCTTACAGGATACGAGCAAGTGACGTCACTCGCCTGTAGCTATTTGTATAGAGCGTTTTTGGGCTTGCCCAAAATATGTGCTCTTAAAGTTATGATATCCCAGGTAATTCAAATCAGAATCGAGTAATTCTTTCAATAATGTTTCTTAAATTGAGAGGTCTTTTGATTAAACACTTAAAAAAATTTAGTCAAATACCCTATTTAACGGATTTCATCGCGACTGAAGATTGGCCTCCCGCGATTCCTGATCTTAATCCTTTGGTTTATTGCTTATGGAATATTTTAGAGGAGAAGGCCTGCTCAATGAAGCAATTTTTATTAAATAAATGTATCTATTCTCTAAATGAAAATTTGGATAAATAATAATAATACATAGCAATAAAAATGGTACCTACCTATGTTATGATAAGTATGTATCTCACGAGAATGATCTCATTTAAACTAAAATTGATTTTGTTATTATTTATTTTAATTTAATAACTCTAGTCATATGCAATACCTGTAAAAGGTTGCTAAGTTATAAGAACAAATGTAATAGCTGTAAGACCTTTTGTACCTACACTTAGTTGCAAATAAATACTTGAATACAAAACCTCATCGAAATATCGAGTCACTAAAAGCAAATTTAGTGAAGATAGCAGCCTCGATACCATTGGATGTGATTCGTGCAGCCATAGATGAATGGCCAAGACATTTGGAGAAATGTGTAAAGGCTAAAGGAGGACATTTTGAATAATTTTGACATTTGAAATAATATATTATAGACAAACGTTTAAAATACATGCTTTTAATATTATTTTTTTTCACTAGGCATGTTTACATGATAAACAGAATTTATGGCACGACTATGTATACTGACTGTCCCACTAAAAGGCCTCCATCATAGTAAATCAAGTCATCGCTACTATGATGGGATTAGCCTTAATCACCACGCTTACCAAATGCGGATTGTTGATCACAAACTCGAGCTATGTTCGAAACATGCCTTCACTCGACCTGGGAATCGAATCTAGATCATGGCCTATCTAGCCTCGAGATCATGGCCCGCTAATTAAACCATTATACCAACAGGGCGTTCTTAAATACTTTATTAAATAGTACTTAAATCATGAAATCAAATTAGAACACATACTCGGAATGCAAGATCTTTTTCTTTTTAAATTATTTAATGCCCCTTCCGTTGTTAAAGGTTCTTTAATACACATGAAAAGAACTCATGTACCTACGTACGTCTGAGATATGAAAGTATTTGAATGAAAATAAAATCAAGTGGAAAGATTTACTTACTAGGGCTGCAAGATCTTTTTCTATTAAAATTATCTGACGCCGTTTTCGATGTTGAAGGTTCTGTAATACACACGGAAAGAAGTCATGTAAGTATGTTTGAAATATGAAAGTATTTGAATGAAAATTAAATTAAGTGGAAATATTTACTTACTAGTGCTGCAGGATCTGTTTCCTGTATCATTATCCTTACAATAATTGTGTTCTTTTGCTATGTAGGCACAAGAGTCTGTAAAAAATTATATTATCGCATCAATAATACAATTAAATGTACCTCACGTCTAGCCAGGTGGCGTGACTATACCAACCGAGGCCCATGGCAAATTCTTCAGATGGGGGCTCGCAGTTGATTGTACAGAACGTGATTTCCTCCTAGGGTCAGGAGACCTTGACCTAGGAGTGGCATTTTCCACACCTGCCACCTTCTAGTTACTCTACTGCGTGTAGCATTGTAGCATCTATTATAAATAATACAATATACAAACTGCAACACCTTTTACACATTGCGGCATTGTAGAATTGGTGGTATTAAACTGTAGGTATTGGTCTTCTTCAGTTTCTTTATATAAATGGAGTGGAAAGTCAATCAAAATTTCATCGCTCAGGGGCTCAGCCGTAATCCCGATACATGGAACAGCATTTCTTCTAAGTTGAGTCTTTTTCTTTTTAAAATCCTTAGGTCGAAAATGTTTCCCACAAATATGTTTCAATTGGTGCAATTTTTCTATAGGCACATAGGCCAAGTCCTCTTTGCCCGTTATTTTTACCCATTGCTTGCACCTACAAAGTAAAATAACAGCACATCAATATGTATACACAACAACACTTCGAGTTACCTTTGTTGGTCTTTGGACCGTCCTTGTCTGTGACACAAGTGCTAAATTGCGGAGGGGGAGGGGGTAATTTAACCAGAACAGACGCCGACTGTACTACCGTTAATGCAAAAACTACTCTTTCATAATTGTAACAGCTCAGTCGCAATTTTTAAATTTGTTAAAATCCCTTTATTTCATCTTTTTATGAATCACACATACAAAAAAATATTGATCGATAAGTAGTCGATAAAATATTACACTGCACTAGTGTTTATGTAAAATCTATTTACACATTTTAAATTTGAAAATATGTCCTGAAATACAATAAATTATCAATAAATACACCTTTATTGAACCTTATTAATTCATAAAATGTACTAACCGAGCTTCATCCAGTGGAAATTGAGCCATAAACGCCCGTTTTTCGTTTCCCACCCGTTTTGCTCTCAGTCCACATATCTGGCATACAGCCACTGGCATCTTTATTTAAATATAAAACACTGCAAAGGTTTACAGATTGCGTTTGAAAACTACGCAAATTACAATGTAATACTCGTAAATTGAAATCAGACAAAAACCGCGAAGTAATCTGACTGACAGACAGACAGATGACATTGACGGATGTTAAATAAAATGGCCGCTGTGACTGTATTAAACGGCTAAAATGAAAGAGTGAGAGATGTCATAGTAACCATTTAATGTGCACTTTCTTTCCTACTTTGGCGGGTTCGGTTGCCATTAAACTTCTGCGCGTTTCATATGTATCCGGTTCAATGAGTTATAAATATAGAGCAGAAATACCTACAAAAAAAACGTGCCGGTTTAGAACATAAAATGGCGGACTGACAGCTATTTTAGTGCTGCTCTGGTTGATAATGCTTTATCGATATCATAATTTGTCAAGTCGATACTGACTGGGGGTCTAATTTGAAGTGAAACGCAAATAAAGCATTGAGTATTGAAGTAATTTTGAGACTCAACCAAACGATTGAGAACGTCATTTCGTAATTTGAAGTGACCATTCTTTCGTTTGAGACCGATGGAAGTTGTTTTGACAGAACTCGTCTCAAAATCCTAATTTGAAAGCCTAAAATGACATTCGTAAAATTGATTGATTAGAAGCTTAAGTTACTGGTTAAATGAAAATCAAAGTATAAATAGATAGGTACTCTTTATTGCACAAAGTTTACAAATCTTCTTGAAGTAGGTAATAATTATGCTCTTAATATGTAATAGATAATATAGATCTTTTTATTGCAAATTAAACTTAACTAGTGTTGCGGCAACACCAGGATCATAGCGGCAACACCAGGATCATAGAACCAATCATTCCAATCAACGAAATTTTATCGCGTGATATGCGTCCGCTCTCATGGTGCTTCATAACGTGATATCGCACAAGCGGACCAATGGGAGGCGCCGATGACGTCGCGGAAATCGACTCAACGGACATCCGGATCGCCACTGCATACAAGGAACACCTAACGCGCACATCTAATTCGTAATTTTAATTATTTTAATAGTTTGGTCTGTGACCGCTAAATAAGTATTTCTTTACTCTCTAATACCGAGTTTTCTTTCCTCCACCTCGTCCCACTACAACTAGGTATACAGATATGTATTCAATTTACAATTATGGTGGTAGTAGGTAGTAGAGCTTGTAGTGATATTATCTTCCTGAGTTCAGTTCGTCGCAGTTTGTAGAAAGAGATCTGTAAGTAAGAAAATTATGGTATTATTGATAAGATTATAATGATATTATCTACTCTTAATAATAGAGGTAGGGCAATGGTAGCTCAGTGAATAAAAACGGGAGGTCGTAGCAGTAGGTATGTAATACCGGTATCATTAATAACAATCTCAAATTGACGAGTTTACGATATGTGATCAAAATCAAATTATTACAATACTCCCCAAAGTAAAATTCATCGCTTAGCATAAAAGGTTTATCTTCATCGTAAAATATTATCGATGTTTTTACTACAACCCTAGTATAAAACTCACGAATTTTTATAACATAAAAATATTCAAAATGAAGCATAATCGTGGACTGAAAACACACGGATAGAATCACACGGGGGAAACAAAAGTGTAAAACATTCAAAGTTTCTATAAATATAATGAACATTTTATAATAATTAGAAAAAAATATAACATACCGGTGCAATGTTAATCTTTGCTGATTTTCGCTTTTTCCTTGAGCCACATCTATAACACTACACTTGGGCATAATGATTAAATGTTTCTTCAATATCCTGTGTAATGTGGACAACGAGTTCTCAAAAGAAAAGAAATTATTAGTTATTTTTGTCGAAGAAACGGTGAGTTGACACTTCATGTACTTCAGAAAACTGTAACTAAACATGGCTTTTTGGCCGCATTAGGCATTAACGTGGTTGTCAAATGACAATTTTTCCGATTATACGAGCTGAATGAAAATAGTGTCAATCTCTTTCCCACTTATGAAATCAAGGCTGAGTTAGATAGAGAGAACAATAGTTTTGAGAAACCCACGTCGACATGCATGGTATTTGTATAACTGATTTCTGTATAGGACCATAGGCCCGGTCCATATATTTAAGTCAATGATCCGTGTTTCAAATCCGGTTGTGTTATTCTAAGTTTCGCCACAGAATACATAATATGGTTTCGCCAGACTGATGACCAACCACCACAAAAATTTTTTTTGGTTTAATTTTTCCTAGCCCTTACAGCCATCGTCGGTATTATTACTGAAAATAAATATATATGTCGCAGGCCGCAGCCCGATCGTATAATCCGCCGTATTACATTACGCCTAGCTGTTTTCCAACACAGGACCGTTTTGCAATGCGGCGGTTAAACGATTAGCCGGAATGAATACGGCTTAAAAAGCCAAGGCCAAGTCTTTATAGTTTTTTGTTTTTCATATTTGTTTTAGCTGAAAATTAGAAAAATATTTAAGAGTAATTTGTATATGTACCTACATACATTTATCTATAAATATATTATATTAACCAACTATTCAAATCTATCGAGCCAAGTCCACAAAAAAGCAGCTCGGCCGTACCATCCTTTTCTCGAAGCAATTCAGGCCATTTTCGACCCCCTGTAACTTAGTGGATTTTTACTGAAAATTAAATCTTCTAGAAAACTAGAAGATTAAATTTTCAGTAAAAATGCAGGCATTGTAAAGACACGGTATATTCCAATTTTCAATCAATTTGAACCAGTAGTTTAAGAATTATAATTAATTAATATATTAATAGTAGGTATATCTTATGTCACAGGAAATTCGATATGAAAGTACCAGGAAATCATAAATTTATAGGAGGTACTAATAATCGTAATTCGTATCTTTGCTAAGACCCAAAATATCAATGCCTTATATAACCACCTCTTAGTACTTTATGTTAGCCTGGTACTTATAGAACAAAACAGTAGGTACGCTCATGAGAAAATACATACCTACATTATTGTTTTACTGGTAAGACTATTGGGAAGGAAATTCCCAGTAGTCCGATTGGTAAGACTACGCGGTAAGACTACAGGGAATAGGCACAAAATAGGGACCCTATTTTGTGGAATAGGTGTTAAAGCTTACTAAAAGTTTCTTTAATTCACCTAGGTGAATTACCATGGGTGAATTAAGTTTACTACAAGAGTGAACTTAATGCACCCAGGTGTTTAAAGTTTACTAAAAGTTTCTTTAATTCACCTGGGTGAATTAAGTTTACTACAGGAGTGAACTTAATGCACCCAGGTGAATAAAGTTTACTAAAAGTATCTTTAATTCACCTGGGTGAATTACCCTGGGTGAATTAAGTTTACTACAGGAAAATTTTTTGTTTGTTGTTTTGTTGTTGAGTGTCGTTTATGGTTTTGTTTGTAATGCCAAATAAAGTCTAAAAGTGTTCTTTCGACAATCTCTATAAACCTTAGTTGTTGAAAGTTAATTAGATTAAAATTGGTTACAAATCGATAATCGATGCCGCTGAATATCGATGTCTCAGGGTACTTTCCTAGTACTGAACTATTGACTTCTTTCGAAAAGGACTTCATAATTGGAATAGACTATAGGTCCAATGATTTGACTATCTACTTTAGAAATGACATTGACATCACCGTCCATGACAATAAATTCTTTTTAATTTTTTTTATCATAAATCTAATGAGGCGTTTTCAAAAAAAAAAGTTCCATAACGCTTACTAAGCCCAAAACTGGAATTCGAGACCAAAAAATCTACTACAATGTTGCTAATGCAATAAAATGATCGTACCATAGTATACCCCTTTTTTCTAAAGACACTGATGTAATTTAGTTATTGGTAATTTTGATTCTATAATTAAAAAAAAAAAAATTATTATATAGCTTAATAAACGAATCAATTTGAAAACTGACAAACCCTTTCGTTCTTTGACTGTACATACATATACCACGCCTAGACTCCGTACGTTCTGGGACAACTCCTTTGTGATGAAAATTAACTGCTTGTAAACAAAGACCAATAGTACCTGCAAGTGATTCCAGTTTCGCATAAGTGTGGTCAAAGTGTCTTTTACGGTAGTAACTGTGATCAATTTGAGGATTGCCATGGTCTGAAAAAAAAACATGAATGAATTTTAGCATCCGAAATTTGATAAAAAACTAGGTAGGTACCTAGGTATTTGAAGTTTAGAGTGAGCGATGGTTGCTCAGTGGACAAGTAACAAATTATTATGCCCTCTTTACCAGGAGGTTAACTTAGTGGTTTTCTTAAAAGATTTTCTAATGTGAGAAACATGTGTATTTTTTTTGCTATCAGAACTTTGTAATCTGAGCAAGTAACTCTTCACTTAAGAGTAAGACCTTATTTTACGTGACATCAACATAAAAGCAGGAGTACATATTAGAACAATTACGAAAATTCTTTAAAGAAAACCTCATTATTCCTGAGCAACATAAAAAAACATTTTTAAAGCTGCTAATTGAATTCTAAATTCATTTTATTTCCAGCATAAAAAAGTTATACCTATACAAAATATAACTTCATAATACAAATACTATATGATACAAGTTAACAATCAACAACATATATTTAAGTAACTGAAAATAGCTTGCCTCTTATAAATTTGTGTTTAAGTAACAGCGGTAATTACTTACCAGTCTCTTCCTGAGGTCTTCCACTTGAAATCTCTACTTCTGTAAGCAATGTAGGATAACCGAAGCTTAACAGGCGAGATTTGGGTCCGATGAACCTTGCTTCGAAGTGCTTTTGGCAAACAAACAGCTTAGCAAGCTGTTCCAAAGGCAGACTTTTCAAATCGTCACGATTTAAATACTTCAACCACTTATTGAATCTTTTCTCATTGCACGGGAAATGGTGTAAAATAGTGTCCTGTCGCGTCCTTTCACACACACAGCACTTGTAATACATTTTGCAACACTTATTACAGATATCGAGATTAAGCGCAAACGACCCAACGCAATATTTAAAAGTTTAAAACAAGTCTACCGGTGCCCGGCAAGATGTTGATGATGCTGTGGTTTAGTGTTTTTGCGATAGCGATAGACTATCGATAGTATCGTGATCTCGAAAATCAGTGATACTCATACACATACATAATCGATACTATCGATTGATAAAAATACGTAATAATTATTATTCCTATAGATCGATAGTATCGATACTATCGGCACAAACACAATCGATAGTTTCAATACTATCAATAGTATCAACGGAAAACTACCGATAGTATCGAAATTATCCATAGTTTTGCTTTATCGATAGTCTAAAATTTTAGGATACTATTGCTTGCATTTAAAAGACGACTTAATAGATGACAGCTCTGTCATCTACTCTCGCGGCTTAATTCAAGTTTGTGATTTCCAGTCGATAGTATCGAAAATATAGTGTGTGTTTCGCCGAGTGAGTGAGGGTACCGGAGGCCCACCCGGGGAGGGGAAGGGGATTAAAGGTTGGCAGCGCACGTGTAACTCCACTGGTGTTCCAAGTGTCCATGGGCGGCGGCAATTGCTTACCATCAGGTGATCCGCCTGCTCGTTTGCTACCTATCACATAAAAAAAAAAATATGTCGATTGTAATTAAAACAAAACTATCAATGCTATCAATATGCGTCAATATATCATAGATAGTTTAATAGTGTCGACTTTTTTACATGATACTATCGATGGTATCGAAAAAAAAACAATAATATCGTTTAATTTCTACTATCGATAATTCGATACCATAGAATCAGCGGTCGTCACACTTTACTCTTCAAGGGCCACATATCAATATGAACATCAGGGCCCGGGCCGCAGTATATGCGTTTCAAGAGCTTTTACATAGGTACTTATCCATAGTAGTCCACACTATTCATATAAATGCGATTAATCTACTATATCGCGGGCCGCACAAATAACGTCTGCGGGCCGCATGCGGCCCGCGGGCCGCAGTTTGACGACCACGGCCATAGATAGTATTGCAGAATGTCGATATTTTCAATAGAATATTCGATCTATCGACTGTTTTTCAAGGTCAACTATCGATAGTGAAACTATCGCTATCGCAACAACACTACTATGGTTGACTGACAGGACAGGACAGAGCGCTTTTTAGGGTTCCGTAGTCTACTAGGAACCCTTATAGTTTCGTCATGTGAATCTAACCCCCCCCAGTCTCGAGTTATATTAATACAAAGTTAAAATTAGAGCGTCCCCCCCTCCCCTTAACTTTTGATATACTTTTACAATACTTCTGAAAAACATGTGCTGTATACATACCTCCAAGTAAGTACTTTCAACTCAAACTATAGCGGACTCTGTATCATACATAGTTTTTTTAATACAACTCGACCAACATTATGACGTGCAGTTGCCCTGACTAGATGGTAGAGTATGGAAATAACTACCTACAAACTATGAAAATAAGGTCGGCCCATCTTATGGCTACGGAACCCTTTCATGTGTGTCCGATCCGACCAAAGATTTTACACTATAACTAGATGGCGTACTCATTACTTGCATTCGAGCCTCGTGAGATGTCTTTAACTTGATTGGCGTCCTACTCTAATAAGGTGACCACACGATTTAGATTTTCGATTACAATTATTGTTTGTCAAACTCAGTCCACCCACGTGGGAGTCGGACATCGCTTTCTCTAGGAAACTCTTGGGCTTAGTTAGTGAAGCCCATTCAAACTAGAAGGGCTAGCACGAACGTTTCAAAGTATCGTTTGAGTATTTATGAGCAATTTTGTATGAAAAAAACACAAGTTCCAAATTAAAATTCCTTATTATGTATACGTACGATACGAAGAGACTACCGACTTTTCGAAAAGTTTGTGCTAGATTTTCTATTTACCTACCTATAATAATACACTCTGCGGCACATTTAACCGGCCATAGCGTATTATTCATACAAACGTACATACTTTACGATTTGAAGGTTCTATGGAGCAAGAATATTGACTAAAATTAAATTTTTTTCACAAACTCTTGGGGAAACTGGGGACACTTGATCCCCATTGTTAGTTCTATAAAAACAAATCGTACATAGGTAGGCAATTTTGTTAACTACTGTTCCTGATTATTTGATTATTATATTTATTAGTGCTTCATATATATATTTTTTTGCATTTTCCCAGAAGTTTCCAAAGGATCAAGTGTCCCCTATACTGGGAGACTTGATCCCAGTAACAGGTAGACTTGATCTTAGGGGATCAAATCTCTCTAATGCAAATTTGAAATAAATGAAAACCCGGTGTCTTTATAAAAGCATTATTTAATTTAACAAAATATTAAATTTATATTGCTTACATGTCTCACTCAAGTATTAATTTTATGAGCATTGAGTCTCAGTCTTAAAAGAAATTTTACATTTTCATAAATATAAATACAGCTTTGAAAATTTATATTTTATTGATTAGCACTATATGCTAATGGCACTATCTATATGAACTGATTATCATCTAAAGTTTGAAAATCACTTTGGTACATAAAAAGCTTCTTCTTATTACTTTCTCTTCATATTACTGACAAAGAAATTTAACAATCATAAATAACTTTTACAACTAAAAACTACTAATAATATTGAGTCTCAGTCTTAAAGGAACCTTATTAACCCAATTCGGAAATACTTACAACGGGAAAGATGAAGGTACAGCCTTAACTTCCAACATTTTCCTGGATGCGGCAGGATGGGTCTTGAAATCTTCACCTGTGATGTGCAAGCCGCAAACAGCTGAACGTTTGGTGATTTTTCCCGGTACGACGGTAAGCCACATTTTTTTAATATCTTCATTCTTTGGAAATCTGAAACAGTAAAAAATCCAGTCTTTAGATGACAAGCGAAATGGACACCCTACTCAATGCAAAAATAAAACTTTAACTAAATACTTACTTATGAAAAGATACACCGCAACCTTTATAGGATTCACTTTTGCATCCTATCACACAACAAGTGAGAACCATTATTAAATGAATATGCACAATATTTACACTTTATTTTTGTCGCCACAATAAACAATATTTCAAATTATTTTTGCCGCCGCCATAATGGTGATGTCCAGACGCCAAGTGTTGCATATTTATTATAATTAAAACTACCATATCACCGACTCTTACATAAAACTAGTCGTTTATCATGGTTTAAAATTAAAAAATAAAAAGACATTATTAATTCCAACGCATCATTCCTTTAATTATTCAATATTTTGAAAGTTCCCCAGAAGAAGAAATATAAACTTTGCGTAAGTTATACCACAAAGGTTTTTTTTTTATGATGGCAACCCGTTAGACAAAGAGATATTCCTGCAGATCGACATCTCGCTCGGCTCGATTTTCTGTAAAGCGATTTGTCATTTCAAAGTAATCTTTATTCTCACTGCATAGAATCGAAATTAATATTGCATTCATTTCATAGTACACCATCTGTTATAGTGTAAAATCTTTGGATCCGACACGCTCCTGGCCAGTTTTTTTAATTTATTATCTATGGCAGAGCTTTCGCATCATGGCGGCGTCAGCCAATCACAGAGGGGCAGAAATGTCATGTATGTTCAAAACAGTATGGCGTCTACGAGAACGTTTCATTCCAAGGAGTTATGCAGCCGTGCTCGTAAACGGCATCATTCTCCAAAACAAAACACAGATTACAAATGAAACAAACACCAAATATCTTAGCCAAAAGATGAAATAGACCGGACACGCAAATAATAATACTCGTGTAAACGGAACAACTTTAAATCTCTATGGATACTTTCTATAAGAGAGACAGAATCATGATTGTTTGTCGTTGTCAGAGTTTCACTTTTTTTTGTTGGGCACAGTTAAGAACGAAGTGCCCAACTAAAGCTAGTTACCAAAGCAGCCCATACTAATCATGATACTAATTACCTAGTACTTGCTCAGTTCGATTTTTGTTCGTATTATTACTACCGCAATAACCAACTAAATTCAGTCGTACTGAAGATACATATCCATCCGCCATTTTGCAATTTATTCTTCATTTGGCCGAGCTTTATAGATATCTGTCCCTTACGGTGATACGCGCTTGGCCTGTCTTTCTAAGAACAAGCATAGAAGCCTGGCTAAAATAGCAAGTAAAGGCATATAGCTTACTTGTCCTTTGTTTCCTTAGGTTTAAGCCAAAAATAGACAACGTTCTGACAGTATACACCACAGAGGTCCTAGTGCTTCCGAAAGGAGTGATATCGATATATTTAGTGATGTATACGGTCGATAAAGCATATCGATATTGAATGAAAAATATTGGGAGGATACTGCTGGAGGTAGGTACTGGTTTATTTATGCATTAATATATTAAAATAAAACCACTAGAGTATGTCATCATCATCTGCCTGCCCTATTCCCAGGTTATCTGCGGTCGGCGCAGTATGAAAGTATGTGTTGGTGGCGAAGGTCGGCCAGGACCTCTCACTGGCTAGTATAGCGAGAGCTAGGGATGAGGCCTGGAAGGCTTTCGCTACCTTCTGCGAGCACGTGATGGCGGCGAAGGAGGCGGCGGAGCGCGAGCGAGAGGCAGATCCTCTCGCCCCCGCGCTCCGAAGGGCAAGGAGGGGGAGGAGACGACGCCAATATGTGCGTCTCCTCCCTCTCCGTGGGGGGTACCACCCACCGCCGCGCAGGCATAGCACGGCCCGCCCTCATGCGGGAGGGGGAGGGGGTCTGACAACCCTTCCGCCCCACGGCGGACTGGTATGCTTAACACATTTCCCCTGTATTACCAAAAAAAAGGTATGAAAGTATGTAATTATTTTGCAATTTTATTATTTATTTAATTTGTTTTTCTTAACCTTATTATCCCATCAAAAACAATAAGTACTAGTCAAAAAAACCAAGTCTCGCAAATACCGTAAAAAGTGGTGAGATTCATGTTTTGCCAAGTCGGTTATTCATTTATTGACTTGGCAATCACACAATATATCTCACAAGTAATGCATTAAATTGATGTTTAATGTGATTGCCAAGTCAATAAATGAATAACCGACTAGGAAAAACATGGATCTCACCACTTTTTACGGTAGTTGCGAGACTTGGTTTTTTTGACAAGTAGGTATTGTTTTTGATGGGATCTCATTCCTTTTTGTAGAAAATTCTTAAAATCGATTGAACTGCAAATATAACGTGGTAATCCTATATATTGGTATGATATTTATATAGGATTACAATGTTATTTTAAAAAAGTCAACAAAAAATAAGGTAGAGTCACAGAATACTTAATAGTACAAGGTACAGAAGACCCACTTCTAAAAACCGTTTATGGAAATAAAGACTCAGACTACTATAATCTAACGTTGAAATTCCGACCGCTCTGCGTTCAATGCCTACCATTATTCATACCTAGAAGTGCGTTCTCTTTCTATCGCAAGCAACTGTCGCGCGTGCGTCGCCGCTCGTTCGTGATTTTCTACTAATTTTCCCCTCCGGAGGGGACGCCGCATGTACTTGCAAGTTCGATACCGACACGCGGAGTGGGACAGGCCTGGTAGAGTAGAGTAGCAGTCTTAGAATATTTATTCTAAGGTAGCAGTATTCAACTGTATATTACCACCACCACCGAGATAATGATGTTGTCTCTTTTTGCCTTACAGTAATTGCCAATACTACTCTCTCTGTCACGCGCTGTCCGATCAGACTTTGATGTTTTGTCAACAAAATAAAATAAATTAAGTTATTGATGAAATAAAAATACTTAGGAGTGAAATGTTACACCATTCGCTTTATTTGAATTTGTAGTATTTTTCTTGCACAACAAAAAGGCACATGAAGGCATTTTTAGTGCTTTTTCCTGTCAAAAACCTAGGCAGCTGTATCATACAACTGTCACCGTGTCCAAATGACAACTAATCCCAGTTGAGGCAGTTGAACAGATTACCGAATTAGGGTTGGATTCATATCGACGCGGTCAAAGTATGGTGAGGGCATATCTATGATTTAAATCTTTGAATGACATGATAAGACGTTACCTATGAGCCTACGACCTTTACAGCAGATAGTGTAGGTATGTATAAACGCTAATAATCAAATAAATATTCAATGTCTATGTAAATTGGTCTTTAAATAATTTAATTAAAGCATACTTTTGCCTGATCTGCAGCCTCCGTAGAAGGCTTCTCTCATGAACGTAGGTACATCTTCGAACAGTCTCAGAGAGATAGATGGCTGATTATAATGTGATCCCACATCAACTTGAAATTTCAACTTGACTTTTCTTGTACACGACCATTAGCCATGACTCAACTAGTAACGTCTCGCGACATTTCATCTTCTAATGTTCCACAGTCATCAATTACTTCCAGTGTTTCATCTTCTAATAATCTAGTTCCAACAAGATATTCAGGAGTCAGATCGACATCACATAGGACAGGTTCTAGTGAAGAGCATGACAGCAGTGGCATAGAAGCAATATGGCTGGCGTCCTGTGACGGTATTACAGAAGATGCACTATTATTAATAGACCCAGAAGTTGGAGCAATATCATCCTGACCACCAGACTCTATCAGCGGTAATCCAGACAATGGCGGCGCGGGCGTTTCATCATGTGTAGCATCTCCTTTACTAATAGTTGCCATCAACGGTTGCCTCAAACACTTCCTTTTAACATCATGTTCAGTTGGTGAATCCAAAGCCGGTGCGCTCTCTTCACATCGCGTTTCATCTTCTTGACTAACAGACTCCTTCGATTTCTGACTCAGATATTTCCTTTTGTTAACGTATTCTGCAGCTGAAGTTTTCCACGACGCAAGATTTGAGTTTGTGATTGAAGACTCTACAGGACTCACCGATTCTTTTAAAGATTGGAAGGAATGCTGCTGTGAAGTCTCTTTAACTGGAAGATAAGAGTCGTTCTTGTACTTCTCATGTTTTTTAAATTGAATTGCATTTTTTAATTCATATCGAGCAAATAATTTTGCAATATCCAGTTTTAACTTGGTCTGTATATTGAGTGATAATTTTCTAAATGCTCCAGCGTAGCTTAAAAACAATGAGTCTATTTCATCCAAGCGGTGTGTATTAAACTCATCTTCGATGCCTTCAACAGGATTAGAGTTGATATTGTCATTGTCATTCCCAAAGTTATCTTCAGTTTCATCAAAGTGGATATCATTGTCATTATTTTCTTCATCAGCATTACGTTTGATGTCGTTTTCAAAATCAATATCTGCAAAAGAGTACCAAACAATTAATAGTGTAATATTATTTCGGTGAATGTTACCGTAATATTATGGATCTTTAAACAGCTTTTCACTACCGGCCCGAACAAGGACTGAGAAACAAAAAACTACATCTTTGAATAGGGTATTTGACTAATCTTGATATAGTAAAAATAAATAATAAATAAATAAATTGAGACAACATCACATACATTGTCCTGGTCCCAAACTAACGTTTTCAGTTATGGCCTGGCCAGCCAGAAGCCCAGACATGAACCCCATTGAGCATGTTACTATATATATGTGATAGATGTGTGTGATGTGTATGATAGAATGTGTGAAGAAAATAAAACATTACACTGACTGACTTAGATCCAAGTAAATCGAATTTTTTGAGATGCAAAACAATATTTTTTACACGTGACAAGTAACAATAAAGTTCATTATTGCTAAAAACGGCCACTTTAAGCAATAATTGACATTATTGTTACTTGTCGCGTGTTTTACATATTGTATTGCATCTTGAAAAATTCAATTTACTTTTAGCTAAGTTTGTAATGTTTTGCTTTCTTAAAAAAGATCGTATTTTCGCCACAATCAGTGTAAATAGGTTGGCGGCACTAGTTTCATTCGTATAGCCCGGAGCCTCCAGGACACCCCCCCCCCCCCCCCCCCCCCATTGAGGTCTGGATTGACACAAGGGTTCAATCGGCTACAACCCAGGGCGACATAATTAAGGGGTCGAAAAGTTTGGTGGGGTAGCAAATTGTTGATAGCCCTGGGAAATTTTCTTTATTCTGTTTAAGTCCTTCGCAGAACAGCTATGTATATTAAATTTTGGAATCTACTTTCTTTTGGTTATATTCCACTTTTAGACTAACCCCGATTTTGCACGGGGGGGGGGGGGGGTGTCAAATCGCACATGTCCGGAATTTTGCAAGGGGGACCCCCCCCTTGTCAAAGCTATATATACGTCCGTGCTCAAGCTGCTGAGTAGGTACTGAACTTACCATGATTAACTGGCTCCTCTACACTGCGGCAGCTATGATCACCTGATTGGTCTGAAACAAAAGAAAACACAAATTATGTACGTAGGCAAAGATTTAAATCATAGATATGCCCTTACCATATGCATGTCCCGCCGATTTGAGTCGAACCTCAAATAACCTAGTTTTGCTCAACTGGGATTAGCGCGGATTAGTTGCCATTTGCACACGGTGACAGTTGGATACAGATGCCTAACAGGATTTTTACAGGTAAAAGCACTCAAAATGCCTTCATTTGCCTTTTTGTTGTGCAAGGAAAATACTACAATTTTTTTTTTTTTGATGTGATAGGTAGCAGGCGAGCAGGCGGATCACCTGATGGTAAGCAATTGCCGCCGCTCATGGACACTTGCAACACCAGTGGAGTTACATACAAGTGCGCTGCCAACCTTTTATCCCCTTCCCCCCCAAGTGGGCCTCCGGTACCCTCACTCACTCGGCGAAACACAGCACAGGTGCTGCTTCACGCCGGTTTTCTGTGAGGCAGTGGTATCACTCCGGTCGAGCCGGCCCATTCATGCCGAAGCGTGGCTCTCCCACAGTTTAAATAAAGCGAGTTTTACTGTCGTAATAATGAATCAACCGCCATTAAATTAAATAACTGCTCAATAAGTTTTTCAACTGATCATTTATTTATTTATTAGGATCCGCCAACAGCACATCATAATAACATCTCAAATATTTAAATAACAGCCCAAATAATTAGTTCCCTTACTTATGTTACATAAGTAGGTAATTGAAATGAAATGGTTGTAGATTATCAAGATATTAAGATCCCGATCAAGAGAATAGGCTACGACCTAACGAGTTCACGGGTTTAATAACGAATGGGGTAACCACACTCAATGATATAAGCGGCAGTGGCGATATCAATTATTTTCACTACTTTCTTGACGCTTTATCAACGATAAATATTCGGCGACTAGGGTTTCTATGTTGAAAGTACATACATAAGTTGTAGGTAAACTAAACTGACAAAATTAAATGCAAGTTTCAAGATCCCATATATTTTGAAAGTTTGCATGTGTCACAGGTATAACATGTATAGATAGAACTTGACTTTTGCATGTATATAAATTGTTACATGCAAAAGTAAAGTTATGTTACTGTAAAACATCGAACTGCGGTAAACTTAGGTCAGGAATACCTTGGGTATTCCAGTAAAACGTGAGATCTACCAATGCCTAATGGTGTTTGTGCAAAAAGGTTTGCAATTCAAACTGTTTTCCGTTGGTAAATCACCATTCCGTTGGTAAATCTTAGTATTTACATTAATGGCACGGTAAATGTAGAAAATCAACTTCCTAGTATCCATGAAGCATCCTCTTCCTTTACCTAGGTTACCTACAAATTAAAAATTTGAGCTCAAGAGTAAAAAGAAGACGTATTCAAACTTAGTGATTCTTTTTCTCCAGAAGAACTAACAACTTCTACAGTCTTTGAGAGATACTGGTGATGAAGTCTGAAATATGAAAATATCTGAATGAAAATTAAATCAAGTGGAACGATTTACTTACTCTTCCTGAATCATATCGACGACGAGACAGTCTATATGTATAAATAACAATTTATTTTACCTAATGGCTCACAGAACAATATTACTCGTAGCGGAGAAGAATGGCAAGACCATAGAACCGTAATCCACTACCGCCATCTAGTATTACCCCCCCCCCCCCCCCCCCCCCTCGTGAGTTTAAAAAGCGCGGGAACATTAAAGCGCGTAATTATCATTCTGCCCGTGCCTACGATATTGAACTTTCATTCATTTATATACAAATGGTTTCAAATAAAATTTTAAGTGGTACCTACTGGACATGTCACATTTGAGACGGCTAAAACTGCTATTTTTGAAATATTATGAAAATTATTATGGTTCTTGAAATGGGAAATTCTCCTTGTTGTTTACGGCTGCCATTTCAAAATGGTAATTTATCAAATATTTTCAAGAAAATCAGACGCTTTGTGTGAAGTGCTACGACCATTCAGATTTCTTCTGTCAACATTGAGACACCATTAATTTATTGATTCAGGTAAGTTTACGTCATTTAACTGTATTCAGGAGATTCAAAATATAGTCATGTAACAATATTCACATTTGATTACAAACTCTTAGTAAATTGGTTCATCAAAATATAACTTTGAATTTGAAATGGTAAGAAAACGTCGGACCTGCAAAGTCGCAAATACGACACCATAAAGCAGAGGCTACATGTATGCACGGGAAAATTGATATTATTTACAAAAAATCTCATAGAACGTTTTTAAAATGTTTCGAAATTATCCCGGGATCCCATGATACCAGGATTTATTGATTTTATGAATATACTATCCCGCAGTTTAAATAAATGGTCTGATAACTGTCCTAAAACGATTTAAGTAATTTTTGGCTTTCTTCACTAGACTGTCGCAAACTGTCATTTTTTTCTAACATAAACAGACACAACTTGATATTCTGTCAAAAATATATAAATCTGCAGGAAATTAATCAACATTTCTTAAACTATCATCCATCCTAGGCATATTTAAATAAAAAAAATCATCAAATATGTAATATTTAAAAATAAACCATGAATCCAGACAAGGGTGCATGTTTTTTTGAAAATGCTCATACAGTTTGTTGGCTCACTTTGGCTTTGTGACGGTCCAGGAATGGGTGACTCATTTATAGTCTGTAACAATAAAAAATAAATTAACAAATACATCCATACTGTGATGCTGTGTCTATCAGTCTGTCCATTTTTGATGGCAATTTTTTTTTGTGGCACCACTGAACCTGAAAGGGGTTCTTAATCATTGAAAGACAGTTAGGTAAGTATATAACTTACATCACATGGGACAGCAGTTCTCACCAGCTCCTTCAGCGAACTATCTGTAAAATCTTCCTCTTTAAAATGTCTCTGACATAACATTCTATGCTCGCTATGTAATTTTTTTTGTAGTTCTATGGAACCATATTCCCTGTCAGGAAATATATATTGTGCCCATAACATGCATCTGAAAGGTTTAATGAAGAATCATTAAATTTTATAAAAAAGATAAATAAATTCATGTTTGTACATAGGTACCATATAGATCAAATCCATACTAATATTATTATAAATGCGAAAGTAACTCTGTCTGTCTCTCTGTCTGCTACTCTTTCACACCAAAACTACTCAACGGATTTAAATGAAATTTGGTATACAGATAATCTAGACCCTGAGAAAGGACATAGGCTACTTTTTATTGCGAAAAAGGGGGTAAAAAGTTACTTTTCTACGCGGACGGAGTCGCGGGCGGCCGCTAGTTTAGTATAAATAAAGTGGAAAAACATATATATTAAATACCTTAATACATAGATATTATTATACTCAGACGCAAAACAAATACTAGTTTGTCTGGAGTGGGACTCGTACCCGATGACCCCTTAGCGTATTAGGCAAGGACCTATGGTGTATTATTATTATAATACATATAAAAAAATAGGTAAATAAAACACTGATGTACGGATTTTAAACTTCCACAGTCACTAACATTAGAATACACAAATATAGTGTGAAATTTTAGTCACCATTTCAAGGTTTCATTAAAATAATCAATCAGAAAATATGTAAGACGTCCCAATGGAATTTTTTAATATCTACCTTCATAATACATAATTATTTTTATACTTATTTTTCCATTGTGCTGTGTGCATGGAAAAAACACTTTCAAGTACATATTTATTTCAAGTTAATATTTACTTTGAGTGAAGTGTCAATTATGAGGAGTTATGAGAACCTATGAGAAGTTGAAGTAGTACATACCGCTCCAGGTTCCTAGTTCCAGGTTTAAAGAAGCGAAATAATTTAACATTGTCTGCGGCCGGTGAAGCGCCACATTTAAAGCATTTTCGCTTATTCTCTTTGTCGGCCATTCTAACACTATATCAAAGAGAATATAATCACTCCGTTTCACTATATGAAACAATGTACTCTGTGACTATAAGTGACTATAATCAGTCACTTTCTCTAAAGGAGTTTTTTTTTCTTGGTCTGTGTATTAAGAAAGAGTGTGAGTTTGAGATAGTGACTCTTTAACTAAAGAGTCACTATCTCAAACTCACACTCTTCTTAATACACAGAGAAAGAGAAAGAGTGTGAGTTTGAGATAGTGACTCTTTAACTAAAGAGTCACTATCTCAAACTCACACTCTTTCTTAATACACAGACCAAGAAAAAAAACTCTTAAAGTCGGGCCGTTGTATTGTATCATGCCCGATTTGACAAATGTCCAATGTCAGACTGACAGCACTAGTGAGGGACAACGATAAAATTGCCGAATCATTTAAGTAACAGTTATTTCCACTAAGGGTAGTTACCATTGACTTAAATATCTAATTGGTAGTTACCCATATTCAAATTTTTTTTTTTTGGTTTGCACTTGACCTCATCTCACTTGATGGAGTTATTATTCTAAGCTCACACTATAACTAAAATTGAGGAACAGAAGTTCTGAACAAAACTACATAGAGTCACTGTCTCACAATGAAAAGAGTCACTAGGGTGATCGAGACAGTGATTGCCCACTTAAGAAATTGACACTAGTTTTATTTGAATATAATCCTTAACTTTAACAATTAGGAATCAGAGTGTAATTATTTGACAACGTTAATAGTTTAACATTGAGATAAGTTAGCAATAATTCAAACATCTAAAGAATATTTTATAATTATAACGTATAACAAAAATATCTCCTAAAAACATAGTGATTGCCCACTTGACACAGTGATTGCCAACCAAATGAGACAGTGATTGCCTGCCACCTATACCGCACGTTGTAATTGACAACATTTCATCGAAAAATTGATATGAAAATTAAAATGCCATTTATGTTTTTGGGGTTCCCGGATGTGAATTACGCTTTTTTTGATATTAATTACGCTAAAAATTACGAGATACAAAAAAAATACTTGGTAGGTGTTATAGCCAATATTCCTTTTACCACTATTTTTATATTTTTAAATTGATTTCTGGACGTACAAAAAAAAAACTCATTACAGATGTCAAAATTGTCAGATGCCATTTATAAGCATAGAGTATGTAACTTACATACTGGGTATAGAGTAATCAGCTACTATCGGTGGACAGCGACATCTAGGAATTACTGTTTGAACTAAAAGTATATTTCTATGAAACCCGTAGTTTTCTTTTTAAATCCTTCATTTAGGAAACTAAAGTACGCGGGCTGGTCGTATAATAAGCTATATCTATACAAATAAGTAGACACATTTTAGTTATAGGTAGGTTTCTATGCGTATAATATATACCAAAATTTTTAGTTCAACAGTAATTATTAGATGTCGCTGTCCTCCGATAGTAGCTGATATCTCTATACCCAGTTTATAAGTTACTCTATGAACAAATTTCGAATGAACGATTTAAATTTGATTGACATTTGACAGTTTGACAGGGACTAGACTTTTTTTAGGCCAGCGAGAAGCAAAGAAATATTACAGATAACACCAACAATGGTACTTACGTCGTTTTAGAATGAGCAGGTTTTTAAATAATTATTTCTCGTATTAAAAATTAAAATTATGAAATATAAAAAAACACGTATATAATATTTTTAACTCTAGTTTTCATTTCAATTATCAAAATGAAGAAATTTTACCTACTTAATGTTGTCAATTCCATAAAAATTTTAAAAAATACTTAAAATTTTACATCTTTCGTAAGTTTTAAGCGTTAAGATATATTTCTAAGCAATTGAAATCAGTAACATCATCCAAATAAGATACCATTGACTAAGAAAACCCGTTTAATTTCAAAATCTACTAAAATCGTCAAATCATTCTATCTAGTTTGTCGTTATCTCAGAGAACTAATGGAAAGTACCAATTTTACAAAAAGTAGATACAGTTTTGAGGTTATCGGAGGCCCACTGGGGGATGAGGGGGGGGAGTCAAACATTGGCAGCATACTTGTGACTCCACTGGTGTAGTGATGCGTGTTTTTGACTGCCACATCATATATAAAAAGCAATGCTGCCACCCATGGTCACCTGCAACACCAGTGGAGCCACAAGTGCGCTGCCAACGTTTTATCCCCTTCCCTCCGGATGGGCCTCCATTACCCTCACTCACTCGGCGAAACACAGCACAGGGGCTGCTTCACGCTGGTTTTCTGTGAAGCAGTGGTATCACTCCGATCAAGCCGGCCCATTCATGCCAAATTGTGGCTCTCCCACAGTTAAAATTCGATATTTTTTCTAATTATATTACTAACTGCAACTATAACTTGGTAATTCCATTTTTATATGTGATAGGTGGCACATAAGCATACGGATCACCATGGTAAGCGATTTCTACCGCTCATAGACACTCGCAACAATAAGTGGAATCACAAATGCGCTGCCAACATTTTAACTCCTTCATTGAGCCTTCGGTACCCTCACGCGTTATCGCCGCTTGACGTTGGTTTTCTGTGATCATAGAATCACTCCGTTTAAGCCGGCTTATTAATTCTGATTCCACGGTAAAATACCTAATACAATAATTATTACGATATAATTATTGGTTGTTCTTCTTACCACAAAACTTTTCCACCAAGATTTACGGTAGCAGATCAAATTTTCCCCTATTTTAGGTCAACTTTTTGTTGCTGTGTTTTTCATAATTCCTTGAAGTAAGTACCTACCTAGAGATACAGGATAAAAAGAAAATATTCGGTTCGATTATTATATCCCTCACATGATTTAGTAAATACCTACCCGGGCAATCACTGTCTCATACCCATTGCAATAACTGAATTCTGGTATCTCCTAATTTAGGTACAGTGATTGCCCACCCCCGTAAAATACTTAATGGAATAAAATTACGCCACGATAACTGCTTCAAATGAAACATTGAAGCTTTAACTAACACGTCGTTGTGCTTTAACAGTCAAAAAAGAAAATTAAAGTGATACAAACTTCAAAACCACAAAATTTATTGAAGTGACGGACACCCGCTGTCCAAAAACTGCCATTACAATATTATTTACTGAAAATTTTGCCAAATGTCTTATGTAGAACTCTAGTAAACAGTATCCTAGTGTTATTTAATGGATTCAATGTAAAACTACGCCTTTGAAAATAAGTTAAAATGTATGTTAACCTTAATTCGGGCAATCACTGTACACTGGGCAATCACTGTCTCGGTTACCCTAACTCTTTGCCAACTAAAACCTTTGACAACAAAACAATGTCGCCAACTTTCTTGGTCTGTGGCCAACATGACCCAAAAAATAGGGATGGCTAGGCGTTATCGACTAAAATGATATCGATAACATTGATAACAAAAAACGAGGATTCTGTAACAAACAAAAATTAAATTATGTTTATTACGTCTGAAATTTTAAAGTTGGTATTTAAATCAACGTTTAAGCAAGTACTCGGGTTGCACGATGTTGTTCTTTTTAAAATTATCTGTTGTCTATTGAGTTTTGTGTGTGTGTTTTGGAGATTTTGTTAGTCTTATTACTACTAAGATTTCTTTAATATTACATACCTACTTATACGACTTAAAACTATTGACTGCCTGTGCTATGTGTTGAGTTGGTAGGAAATAATAGAGGGGTGGTTGTTGGAAGGGCTGGGGGGTTAGGGTGAGGAGGTTTGGTTGTAGCCCCGGTGAAAGGTTCTAGATAAGGCGAGTCCAAGTCCCGTTGTCCTGCTGTAGATGATTGAGGAATTCTCTGATTTACCTTTCTTGGGGTTGACGATGGTCTTCAGCGCACGTAATTCACACTCGTCGGTCCGTTGGACGTGTCTTTAGACAGGTTTATGTTGTGGTAGATACTGATTCACGGCGCCACACACTGGCGGCACGTGCATTTACCGTAAAGTAGGTCACCACTTTGTCTCCACCACTATGGTCGAGACGTCGTTTGATGGGGCTCGTCGTCATCTTCAAGGAGGTGGTTTTGTGATGTGTGTGTGATTTGTGGTTAGACTGTTATTATTAATTGACCAAAAAATTTTTCAGTCTGGTTTTGTTAAAAAAGACCGCATGCGTAGTTTCAGGAAAGAACTTGCGATTTCTTTCACGATTGATACTGTGGCTACTTGTACAGACCGGACACGGATGCTTCGGTCACTACCTGCACCGCATCAAACGGGAGGAGATGCCTTCCTGACATGCGTGCGGCGCTGCGGAGGACACGGCACAACACACCCTAGCGGAGTGTGTGTCGTGGTCTCCGCAGCGTCTGGCGCTGGTCGCGAGGGTCGGCCAGGACCTCTCTCTCTAGCATAGTGAGAGCTATGCTAGCGAGTGAAGAGGCTTGGAAGGCCTTCGCTGACTATTGCGAGCACGTAATGGCAGAGAAGGAGGCGGCGGAGCTCGTGCGAGAGGCGGACCCTCTCGCCTGCGCGCTCCGAAGGGCAAGGAGGGGGAGGAGACGCCGAACAGATGCGCGTCTCCCTCCGCAGAGGGAGCCCGCCGGTGCGTGGTGTGGGGACACCAGCACTGGCATTGCACGGGACTCCCTCCGCAGCCTGGTAGGGACGGCTCAGTTTTCCCGGCCGTCCCTGCTCCCTCTCCCAAGCCGGGGGAGGAACTGCCCGGGGAGGGTTGTGGTGCCCGAATGGGTTCGTCCTACAGCCCACGACGCCTCCCCATTTAAGGGCGATGAGGGAAAACCGTTGGGGTTTAGTCGGTATGCCTCTGGCCGGCTTCTCGTTAGGAGAAGCCCCCGCCAGAGGAGAGCCCGACATAACCCGCATGCTCCCCAGCAGGAGGGTACGCATAAGGCGCCGCCATTAGGCGGCGACGTCGGCCCATTGCACTCCGGTTCCGCGGCATTCCCCAGCGAATCCAAAAAAAAAGGTGTGTCGATGTTTATAGAATTTATCTCTTTATAGATAGTATACAGGTTGTAACAAAAAGGGGGTATCAACCATAAGGGAAATAATGTGTACCTTGTGTAGATCGTATAATTAACTCGTTTAATCGTAATATTAACTTGGCAGGTTAAAAACTCTAATATGAGATTTGTAAAGTGTGTCAGAATCGGTTCACTTTGGTATGATACCCCCTTTTTGTTACACCCTGTAGAGGATAATCTTTTGTTTAAGGGCCTCGTTCACCACCTTAACTAATTTAATTGTCTATTAAAAGTAGGTTCGGAAAAAATTGGCCCCTGGTATTTGTATTGAAAAAAATATTTAAATTTTTTTCAATACAAATACCAGGGGCCAATTTTTTCCGAACACTTTAATTGACAAGTAAATTAGTTGACACTTTACTCGTAGGTGGTGAACGATGCCCTAAGTAAAACAATATGTAAGTAATCTGATACTTTTCTTAACAATGTAACTGTCACGATAAGACTTTACCTTACGACCTTTACAACAGATAGTGTAGGTATGTATAAACGCTAATAATAAAATAAATATTCAATGTCTATGTAAATTAATCTTTAAATAGTTTAATTAAAGCATACAATACTTTTGCCTGATCTGCAGCCTCCGTAGAAGGCTTCTCTCATGAACGTAGGCACATCTTCGAACAGTCTCAGAGAGATGGCTGATTATAATGTGATCCCACATCAACTTGAAATTTCAAGTAACTTGACTTTTCTTGTACACGAGCATTAGCCATGACTCAACTAGTAACGTCTCGCGACATTTCATCTTCTAATGTTCCACAGTCATCAATTTCTTCAAGTATTTCATCTTCTAATAATTTAGTTTCCAACAAGATACCTATTCAGACAGGACAGGTTTTAGTAAAGAGCGTGACAGCAGTGGCATAGAAGCAATATGGCTGGCGTCCTGTGACGGTATTACAGTAGATGCACTATTATCAATAGACCTTTTGTAACATATGGAGTGCAATAAAGAATATGAATATGACCCAGAAGTTGGAGCAATATCATCCTGACCACCAGACTCTACCAGCGGTAATTCAGACAATGGCGGCGCGGGCGTGTCATTATGTGTAGTATCTCCTTTACTAACAGTTGCCATCAACGGTTGCCTCAAACACTTCCTTTTAACATCATGTTCAGTTGGTGAATCCAAAGCCGGTGCGCTCTCTTCACATCGCGTTTCATCTTGACTAACAGACTCCTTCGATTTCTGACTCAAACATTTCCTTTTTGTTAACGTGTTTTGCAGCTGAAGTTTTCCATGACGCAAGATTTGAGTTTGCGATTGAAGGCTCTACAGGACTCACTGATTCTTTTAAACATTGGAAGGACTGCTGCTGTGAAGTGTCTTTAACTGGAAAACAAGAGTAGTTCTTGATCTTCTTTTCTTTTTTTAATTTATTTTTATCTGTATTTGTACTTTCTTTGTTCTTTTTATTTGTATCTTTTTTAACTGGAAGATAATAGTCGTGCTTGTTTTTCTCATCTTTTTTAACTATTTCATTTTTTATTTCGTATCGAGCAAATAATTTTGCAATATCCAGTTTTAACTTGGTCTGTATATTTGGTGATAATTTTCTAAATGCTCCAGCGTAGCTTAAAAACAAAGAGTCAATTTCATCCAACCGGTGTGTAATAAACTCATCTTCAATGCCTTCAACAGAATTAGAGTTGATATTGTCATTTCCAATATCTTCTTTAGATGCATTAGAGTGACTGTCATAGTCATTTCCAAAGTTTTCTTCAGTTACATCAAAGTGGGCATCATTGTCATTTTCATTATTTTCTTCATCAGCATTACATTCGATGTCGTTTCCAAAATCATTATCTGCAAAAGAGAACTAATCAATTATTACCGAAATAGTGTAATTTATGTCGGTGAATGTTACCGTAGTATTATGAATCTTTAAACATCTTTTTACTAACATTCCAGAACAAGGACTGAATAACAAAAAAAATATTTTTGAATTGCGAGCTGATCTCCCGTCGACCTCTAAGTGAGAGTAGGCAATGCCCAGCAGTGGCCCGTTGATGACAATGTACAATGGGGGCTACCGCGTGTGGAAAATCTGTTAGATGGCGTACGTGTAGACTGAGGTCCAACTACACGGTGATTAATTAGTCAAAATGTCACTAAACGACCAATGACGTTGAATGAATGACCACACGCGGTAGCCCCCATTCATCAATAATTAATGCTTTAATTAATTCGATTATTAGTAACCTAGTTCGGGCAAGAAATAACCCTGTTCTAGTATTTAATTAGATTTTATGTATTGTAATGTAATCCATACAATTCCATACTTAATAAGTAACTCTGTCTGTCTGTTACTCTTTCACGCCAAAACTACTCAATGGATTTAAATGAAATTTGGTATACAGATAATCTAGACCCTGAGAAAGAACATAGGCTACTTTTTATTGCGAAAAGGGGGTAGTAAGGGGGGTAAAAAGTTACTTTTCCACGCGGACGAAGTCGCGGGAGGCCGCTAGTGTAAACTAAATGAACATAATATATTATTACTTATCAGACATAATAGTATCTCTGCTTACTGCCCAGTGAGAAACCAAGTCAATCGCTTTCCGTTAGAATTGTTATTCTACAATACATACATCACAATTAATTTTATTTTTAAATAATATATTATTTTCATTGAGACAACATCACATACATTGTCCTTATAATATCTTGAATTATAATGATTTATAATTCAAGATATTTTAAGTCTTATGACATGATTAACTTAACTTATTCTACCGGATGAACGAATTGATGAAAAACGAATCGGACTTGAACCCCTATGATGAAAGATCCCACTTGACGTTATGTTCGAGTCAGAGGGCGTAATTTGAAGTGGACGTTACGACCGAATCGGAGTTCCCCTCTCTTTTACACGCGCTGTGCGCGCTTTTGTTAGAATGTGACAGATGCATTCTCATTCGTTACGGGACGTCTTCGTTATAACCACCCTTGTAACCCCGCGCTGACTGGGACAGAGTACCTACATCCAGTAGGCCTAGCTCGAATCTTTGCAGCAGGAATGCTGCCGACCCAAGTAAAGAGCCAACTACCTTTAGTAGTAAAATAATACTTTACCTAGAATAATCGATGTCTCTTTTTCACAGCTTCGAGGCAAAGTCTCTTCGAAGTCGAGTGGGTGCTTTATATCTTTGCTCTGTACCGGATATGCTGCGCACTCTATTTGAGTTGCTGACGGTAAGGAAACAGCTGCGGACACTGAAAAAAAATGCAGTTTTGGCAAGTTCAAAATTATAAATGGCACGTTGAATAATTAGCGAATCAGTTAAAAATATGCAGTAAAGTAAACAATAATGAGTAATTAAAAATAATGAAATGGGTCATTTTGCTGCTTAATTATACTTATACATACATAAGCAGTAAAATAATTAAATGGGCGGTAAAAATATTGAATGGCCTGTAGCGGGTGGGCAGTAATAAATCGGAATTTTTTTCGGTAAGAAATCTCATTCTAAGCAATTCTATAAACACTAAGGTGGTACTTGCTTAAGCTACTGAGTACTGAACTTACCATGATTAACTGGCTTCTGTACACGGCAGTAGTTATGTTCACCTGATTGATCTGAAACTAAAGAAAACACAAATTATGTACATACTAAGAAATTATGAGTTCATGTTTCCAGACAGTGGCGAGTGAAATCACTAATTTGGGGGACAGAATAGTGAAACAAGTAGTTTTATGATGTTAAAACATTTTCTGTGAGAACGGTCTCTGCCATGGACGTATAAAAACATAACGCTCGTGTCGCTCGTATAACTTTTAACAAACGAACATTATTGTACCGTCTATACTTAGCTGTTGTTTCACTCGTGTATTCTATTTCTGTGCAGTAAAGATTAACTATCTATTCTCAAGACAAAAGAGGTTTAAAGCATAAAATATCACATCTCAAAAATTAATTAAAAGAATTTGGGCAAAAGCTAAGAAAGACAAATTTGTGAAAAAAAGAATATTTTTCGAAATTTTTAAAACCAATTTTCGGATACTAATTAATTTTTGGATTTTTTGGAGTCTAGTATACATCTCTCCACCAATTTTCGAGGCAATCGGTGCAGAAACGGCGGAGAACGAGCCAGGACAGACGGACAAACATGATTATTCAGACAATCATCTGATAGAGGTACACATTCATCCAGAATCCAGATCGACCATCGAAATTATTCAGAGAATCATCTGATAGAGGTAAAAGGAATGAAGAAAAGGTTTTTGTTCATGCTGCATAGATGAGTTTTCGTAGCTCTGGTAATGCGTCACAAATAGCCACTGATTTAGTTAAATCACCGAAGCGGGCTACTAAATATAAGAAACCTTATTCAACATCTTTACCAGCCAATAAAACCCAACTCTCACCTCTCTCACTCACTCTCTCTTTATCTATGTTTGTGGAAGCCGATTTTTCCAGCAAACAGTACGACATACTAAAGGAGCACATGTAAAAAATATTATCCTTGCTACAGTGTATCACTAAAAGAAAAATGTTAATGCTATCCGCAAAATAATTTCTATTGTGTTACTGAAACATGCGCCGAAATTGAACTACAACACCTACTGAACCATACTTCACAGTGTGGTTCCCTCAACTATAAGTATGCTACCAAAACCACCTAAATTGTCAAAACTTTTTTCGAAGGAAACTATAGCAATGTTTATCTCAGGTGAAATAGACCAAAATCAGGATAATTCTGCCTTCGAAGAACTGGAAGATGAAGAGGCAGATGAGTTAGGAAATTAACCCTGACATTAATTGTCGAGTTGAATTAGTTAAATATTTTCGTTTAATATAGTCATAGATTTTGTTTATAAATAAATTAATTGTACTTTATTCCATAATTAAGTATCAGAAATGACTACTGTTAATACAAAAACAAACCTGGCGACGAACTATCGTAGACGAAGCGAATATCATCGGCAAGACTTGGAGTGAAGTCAAGCGCGAAGCTCAAGACCGAATGCGATGGAGGACTACTGTGGACGACCTCTGCCCTTGCTCTGAGCTTGGGGACATAGAATTTAAAGAAGAATACAAAATGTCATTAAAACTGTTAAAGATTAATAAAAACCGCATAAATAATTTTGGCCAGTCAGATTATCCAAATACCCCTATGTGCGACCTTATGTTTGAGACACAAGTGCTATTTTTTGCACTGCGGGAGTGTAACTCGACCTGACGCCGTGTGTACATTAAAGGGTGATTTTTTAGAAAACTACCTTTTCCGAAATTGACATCAATAATTCTACTTATTGTTAATTTTAGTATCAGATATTTTATTCCAAATCATATAGAAAATCTTTAGCTGATAGCTCTCAATAAAAACAGCTCTTCCACTCACTTAGCATATCTAACTCCTTTGGCCTGCAATTTCATTCTTCATTATATTTTTAACTACAACCAGGCCTGTTCCACTCCGCGTGTAGGTATCGAACTTGCAAGTACATGCGGCGTCCCCTCCGGAGGGGCAAATTAGTAGAAAATCACGAACGAGCGGCGACGCACGCGCGACAGTTGCTTGCGATAGAAAGAGAACGCACTTCTAGGTACATAATTAATGGTAGGCATTGAACGCTGGGCGGTCGGAATTTCAACGTTATGTTATGGTAGCCTGAGTCTTCATTTCCATAAACGGTTTTTAGGAGTGGGCTTTCTGTACATGTACTATTAAGTATTCTGTGCTACAACTCAGTCATATCTAAATCATATTATGCACTCAGCGAGCTAAATGAGTTGAAGATATAAAAGCCTAAATCACTCACTCAATGTCAATGACTGATGAAGTACAATCTGAACCAAATCATATGTATTGTTCAGTGAGTGAAATGAGTTGAAGATAAATTTGAGATGTGAGTTGAAGAGTGATTCGCTCAGTTGAAGAGATATAATATCTTTTATATCACTCACTCATGAGTTACACAAGTCTAATTTATCATGCATTGGTCTTTCAATATCTTGATGAGACATACCATTTCCTGGATATTGATTGATGTGCAGAGGAAAGTCTTGCAACAGCAGATCATTTAATGGGGGTCGAGGTAAGTTTAGACTTGGCACTGCATGTGGTAAAAGTCTGGTCCTCGATTGCATTCAAGTCTTCAGCTCGAAAATGTTTATTGCAAACATATTTCAGTTGATGCAATTTTTCTATTGGTATGTAAACAAATTCTTCTTCCCCAATAGCTTTAATCCACTTCAGAGACCTGAAATAAATTTGAAGAAATTATATTTAGAACTACCTATCAAAGAACTGCTTGTCTTGGTTCACCCATGTGGTACAGTCGAGTTCCAAAATATGTATACACTTTAGGACCTTGTCACAGTACATATGTATAAGAAAACGACTTCCACTTTCTTATAAATATGTATTGTGACAAGGTCCTAAAGTGTCCTACATATTTTTGAACTCGACTGTACCTGTTGCCGAAAGAATGTCGGAATCTAATACCTATAATATGCCTGTTACTATAATAGAAAGAATGTAGCTTTCTAACGATCAACGCATCTTTGAAATCGGTTTAGTAGTTTATCCATTACAAACATTACATACACAAATACAAGTATAAATATACACAAACTGAAAAATTATACTCCATTAGTTCTGTATATCACATGAGTCTAAACCCGTGGTCGTCAAACTGCGACCCGCGATAAAGTAGATTTCTTTAATAATTAAATGTTGGTAGCCATTTGTATAGAGCGTTTTTGGGACCGCGTAAAATATGAGCTCTTAAAGATGTGATATCTCAGGTATTCAAATCAGAATCATAATTCTTTCAACAATGTTTCTTTAATAGAGGGGTCTTTTGATTAAACACATAAAAAAAAATAGTCAAGTACCCTATTAATAGTCAACTACATATTATTATCCGTACTTATCAAATTTCATGTAAATCAGTTTAGTGGTTTTTGAGTAGAGAAGTAATAGACATACATTTTCCCATTTATATGAATACTACTAGTACTACTATGAATAATAATGCAAAAGCTCTCGAAACGCATTCACATATACTGCGGCCCGGGCCCTGGCGCTCACATTGTTATGTGTGGCCCTAGAACAGTAAAGTGTGACGACCGCTGGTCTAAACCCAAGTAATTTAAACCTAATTTAAATGACGTAAACGTCTGTGTAAATACAAACCTCTCTGGGTCAAGTGGAATACGAGCCAGGAACACACCTGAGCCTGACAAACGTCTTATACCACATACAACGCACTTCTTACAGTTACGTATCTGCGCACTAGACCAAAGAGAATCACCAGACAATTTCATGGTTAAAACACACTAGCACTAAATAACACAAATACTATGATAAAACTAAACAACACAAGTCCAAATAACAAGAAAAGTGGCCTTAAACGTCCAAACAAAACAACCAAAGAAATTACGGAGGTAACTCGACGTAAGATCAGACAGAAGGATTTCACTTGTTTTCAAAGAATATTATATTACGAGAGCTTGTTTCACTCACATTTTATTTACGAAACAAACAAGTAAAATAAATCAATGAGATAAGAAAACAAACGGAGTGAATAAATTCTCTTTGTTATGAAACAAATATGTCACAGATAACTGAAATATGTGTAGGTTTTTTTTTTTTTATTAAATGGCCTGTATTGTGTTCATGACACAATTAATTTTGCCAATGTCAAGTGTAGTTTGATAAAGTGTAGTCAACAGTCGAAGTCAGTCGAAGTCATAGTCACTCAATAAAACGCCGGTGTTTAGCGTTTTAATGTCCTAAAGATTCTGTGGAGACTATTTTTAACAAAGCCGTAGGTTTTAAGACTCTATTAGGTCAAAGCAAATTGTTCACGTGACAACTCACTCGACACACAATAGCAGTGTTAAAAACGACACAATTCAATGATTCTTATATTAATATCACCCTGCGGCACTTCACTGCACAAAGTAACACCAAATTTGTACACTAAAAACCACTAGATACTAATTAAAATCTTTGGATTGCATCAGCCGATGCGGCTTGTTTCACAGTTACCCACAGAATCATGTGTAGGTCAAAGATATTGTATATAAGAACTAGATGGCGTACTCATTACTTGCATTCGAGCCTCGTGAGATGTCTATAACTTGATTGGCATCCTACTCTAATAAGGTGACCACACGATTTAGATTTTCGATTACAATTATTGTTTGTCAAACTCAGTCCACCCACGTGGGAGTCGGACATCGCTTTCTCTAGGAAACTCGTGAAGCCCATTCAAACTAGAAGGGCTAGCACGAACGTTTCAAAGTATCGTTTGAGTATTTATGAGCAATTTTGTATGAAAAAAACACAAGTTCCAAATTAAAATACCTTATTATGTATACGTACGATACGAAGAGACTACCGACTTTTCGAAAAGTTTGTGCTAGCCCTATTAGATTTTCTATTTACCTACCTATCATAATACACTCTGCGGCACATTTAACCGGCCATAGCGTATTATTCATACAAACGTACACACTTTGCGATTTGAAGGTTCTATGGAGCAAGAATATTGACTAAAATTTAATTTTTTTCACAAACTCTTGGGGAAACTGGGGACACTTGATCCCCATTGTTAGTTCTATAAAACAAAACGTACATAGGTAGTCAATTTGTGAACTACCTACTGTTCCTCATTTTTTTCGATTATTAATTTATTAGTGCTTCATATATATTCATAATGTATGTGATGTTGTCTCAATTTATTTATATTTTTTTGCATTTTCCCAGAACTTTCCAAAAGGATCAAGTGTCCCCTATTCTGGGAACTTGATCCCAGTAACAGGTAACTAGATCTTAGGGGATCAAATCTCTCTAATGCAAATTTGAAATAAATGAAAACCCGGTGTCTTTATAAAAGCATTATTTAATTTAACAAAATATTAAATTTATATTGCTTTACATGTCTCACATGTCTCACTCAAGTATTAATTTTATGAAGTTTGTCTCTCTGGTCTTTTAATCTACTCGTGCGTGTGTGGTACATAGGTACATACAAAATTTTGGAAAAGCTATTTATAAAGGAATGTTTTTCAATGACTTGTATAGTAGGGAACGTGCAGTGCCTATAGGTGGCTACTTTGTATTGACTTACAAATCAACTAACGAACGGATCCAGGTCCAGGGGGTCCGGACCCCCGGAATTGTACTTCATTTGAGCCGCATTTTATGATTTTAAATCCGAGCACGGGGGGGGGGGGGGGGGGGCGAACCGCTTGCTCAAATCTGCTTCTAGCAGATTTTTGTTATGTCGCTAGCATAATTACTAATTCAAATCTGGTCACACTGCGTTGGTCGAAAATAGGCAGGGGTAGCCAGTTGCGAGTCTGTTTCCATGTGCATCGAACTTACTACGGTCAATAAGCGATGATCCAAGCCGGAAATGTTATTTTAGCGACGAAGTTTACGGAAAAACTCACTAAACAATTTGAAAACACAAGACACAATTCGAGAAAAGTTTTGATGGTCAGTCAACGTCAAATTGAAAAAATATGGCGGCACAGTAAAAATGGCGACCACGCGGCGACCATAGGAAAACGCACAGCAGCGCATTGCGGTGCACAGCGAAACTAGAGTGTCACAGGCCTGAAATATGTGTAGGTATTTTTTTTTTTTTTTTTATTAAATGGCCTGTATTGTGTTCATGACAATTAATTTTGCCAATGTCAAGGTAGTTTGATAAAGTGTAGTCAACAGTCGAAGTCAGTCGAAGTCATAGTCACTCAATAAAACGCCGGTGTTTAGCGTTTTAATGTCCTAAAGATTCTGTGGAGACTATTTTTAACAAAGCCGTAGGTTTTAAGACTCTATCAGGTCAAAGCAAATTGTTCACGTGACAACTCACTCGACACACAATAGCAGTGTTAAAAACGACACAATTCAATGATTCTTATATTAATATCACCCTGCGGCACTTCACTGCACAAAGTAACACCAAATTTGTACTCTAAAAACCACTAGATACTAATTAAAATCTTTGGATTGCAACAGCCGATGCGGCTTGTTTCACAGTTACCCACAGAATCATGTGTAGGTTTAAACCAAAGGATTTCAGCTAAGAGCCCTGCCTGTGACAGTTCAATTTTGACACTTGTAGAGGTGTCCTAAAATTAAATAATTGCGATTGTTGCGAACAGTAATCGATTCTACTTCGTATTTGAAGATTGAGAGTTCAAAACAGCTTTTTTCAGCATTTTGCCAAAAAATTACAAAAATAACAATGAAAAACGTAACAACCAACAGCAACAACTCAACTATAACAAAAATAAAAGTACAATAACCGATCACCACGCAAATTCAACGAAAGCGCAACTTGCATTGCATTTAAGGCTGATTATGCACTCCTACTGATGCGATTATCGAGTGAACACAAGATGGCCGCGATTATTTCATGTCCCAGCTCTATGTTTTTCTCACGTTCCGTTACACGTATTCCGAATTGCATAGATTTAATACAAATATTTTTATTGCCATATAAACAGGTTGTTTACATTTTCTGTAGATGTTAACAAAATACATAAAGTCAAAGACATCAAGTTGCTTGGTGCCTGTTTAGCTATATTCAATAGCATGCAATTTTTGGTATGACACGTAAGTAAAGAAATATCTTAATACTTACACTTAACCCCTTAATACTCGTGACTGTACATACATGCAATGCAATGCAATGCATGCAAGCTGCCGCGTGTCCTGTGTACTTAGGTCAGCCGGTACCGTTTGGGAGATTTTTTCTGGTACCAAACCAGAAAAAATTGTCAGGTAGAATATGGGGGCATATTCTTCCGATTAGAAAAGAATAGAACAAAAGTTTATTAGGCACTTTACAAAAACTCCAGCTCACAAGGTCGTCAAAATACACATTAAACTTAGGTTGTCAGCATACTTGAGTCCTCTAAGAACATATACAGGGTGTATCTGTGAACATTTACATCCTTTTAACCACATGTTCTATCAACCTTTCTGAACCATATTTGTACAACTTTTCGAAATTCATAGAAAAATTTTTGGACTCTCCATACAAAATTAACAAGTGACCGACTTTGTATGGAAAGATGAAAAATTTTTAAGCGAATTTTTAAAAGTCACAGAACAAATGTTGTTCAGAATGTATAGTAGAACACGTGGTTAAAGGGATGTAAATGTTCACAGATACACCCTGTATAAACTTCGCTCGTCACAAAATTATTGACATTTAATTTTCACGAAGACGTTTAATTCAATCAAACCACACTCAATTCAAATAGTTTATTGCATTACAAATATATCTTCACATCTGCAGGTTCTTTAACTTAATTTATATGTATTATACTAAATTGTAGCATAGGTACTGTACAGATATTAGCTGCAAAATGCTGCATGCTGCACTGCAAAATGTAACATGTGCAATTTAATAAATAAATAACAATACATTAGGTATCAATGATTTGTCGTAAGTTAAAAAATATATAATTATCGGCTGTTATGGTGAGCCGCGAGCGCTCATAAGTACCAAGCATTCATGACGGTCAAGAACTTTATGAACGTTTAAAAAAACGTTAATCTCTCCTTAAACACCTGTAGTGGAAGCACCTTGTTGTTCTTGTCCAAGTGCGAAAACAGTAAGACTCATTCTAACCGGACGTTAGCATACAGGGTGCATCTGTGAACATTTACATCCATTTTACCACGTGTTCTATCAACCATTCTGAACAACATTTGTTCAACAACTTTTCCAAATTATTCGAAAAAATTTTCGACACCCCATACAAAATGACCAAGTCACGTGACTGACCTTGTATGGAAAGATGAAAAAATGTTATGCGAATCTTCAAAAGTCATAGAACAATGTTGTTCAGAATGGTTGGTAGAACACGTGGTTGAAGGGATGTAAATGTTCACAGATACACCCTGTATAATCGGAGTTAGTCTGTCCCTTTCATAAACACCGTGACCGTGTCACCACGTGTCACCTTAGTTTGTATGCAATCGGGACGGTTCTGTTGATACCAATAGCACAATATAGTTCACCTTACATTCGTTGTTAGTTCAACTTACACCATCTTGTGATATTTCGATTTCTGTCATTACGTCCGACGCATCAGCAATAAATCCTTCTAGAAAGGTACCGTTATCTAGTGATATTATAGCCTGCTCCCCCAAGCCTGCTCCTGGAGATGCCACCATGCTACTCAAATTATCAGGGGAATCAACCGATAAAAGTAATTCATTTACGGGTGAACAAGCTTGCTTTTCTTTTAAAATACCAGTAGTAGGAGAATCCAGTGGCAAAACACTTTTGTTTTTCTCCTTCAATTCAGGATTAGATACCGTATGTCTTTCTGATGGTGAGCAGGTTTTTAAATCTCTCTGTAAAATATTTCCACCAGAAATTTTGACAACCGGCCGAAATAATACTTTTGCTATAGGTATCGGATTTTTAAGTACAACACATCCTTCACAATTTCCCATTAATTTAGGATCTGAGGGTGGGGTTTTAAGCTCTGCGGGGTTGGATGTAATTTTCGGGACTTTAGAAGGTGGTGACCAATCATCTTGAAGGGAAGGAACTAAAGGTCTCTTTGTTGAAGGCATTGCAGTTTGAAGTAATGAACATGATGTCTCCTTTAAGCTGGAATCTGACGATGGAGCTTCAAGCTCTTTGGAAATTGTAACGTTTCCTTCAAGTGTTGAATTTGAATGATCTTCAGAGGAAGGAACTACAAGTGGAGTTATATTCATAGAACGTAATGGATTTTTTATACTTGAGACTGAACTTTGGCCTCTAAGTTCTTTGGATTTTGAACATATTTTGACAGCTCTAGATGTTTGAGAAGATTGATATGTAACAGAAGGAACCAAAGGTTTCTTTGATAAATTAATGAAATTTTTAACTAATGGACATGATGGCTCCGTTATAGAGGATACTGAAGGTAGAGGGTCTGTGGGTTGTTCAGGGTTTGAACTCTTTACATTGACTTTGGGAGCCGCATGTGGAATACCAACGGGATAAATTAAAGATTTCTTTGCTATAGAAATTGGATTTTTGAGTGACGGACATTGCGGTTTCTTTATACTACTGATACATTTTGAAGGTTGGGATCGTGGCTCTTTGGATATTTTAGTATCTTTAGAAGTTTCAATTTTAGGTGTTAAAGCGATTGGATTATTAAGTATTGGGAATAACGGTTCCTTAATAAAAGACACTGAAGGTGGGAGTGTGCGTTCTGCGGAGTTTGAAGGCATGGTCAAATTGAATTCAGAGGGCGAAGTGTAAGTATCAACGGAAGGAACTGGAGGGAGTGATGGCTGCGCTATCTTAGAGACCAAAGGTGCATTTAGCAGTTGCGAGTTTGAAATTGTCGTATTGTTAGAAGGATGTGAATGAGCATCAACAAAATGAACTAAAGGTGTATTTGCGATATAAACTGGATTATTCAATGGAATACTTGATTGTATAATTATATTAGTATTTACTGAAGGTGGGGCTTGGTGCTCTAGGGAGTAAGAGCATATTTTCATATTGTTAGAAAGTAACAACGAGTTAGGTCCAGCGGAAGAAACTAGCGGTACGTTTACTATAGAAATAGGATTTTGAATTAACGGCGGTTGTGTTATACTACTCGAACACACTGATGGTGATGCTTGGGGCTGTTCTAAGTCAAAACATATTTTCATGTCGTCAAAAGGTGGTACTGAGTGCGGTTCAACGGAAGGAGCCGGTGTATTTACTATTGGATTCGAGTTTTGAATCAAAGGACATGGCGTTTGCATCGTACTACTAGTATGTGAAGACGGGACTGGAGTCTCTTTGGTGTCAGAAGGAACTACAGGAGCTGGCTTCTTCTGATGAAGCTTGTGTTGCGGAGCTGCTCGAGATGTCTTAACGTTTTGTTCAACTTCATCACGTTTCTCAGACCTTCCATGCAACATATCTTTTATTTCATACCGAGCAAATAACTTTGCTATGTCTACTTTCAATAAGGTTTGCATTTTTTTGGACATCTCCTTGAATGCTGCAGCGTAGCTTAGAAATAAAGCGTCAATTTCGTCTAAAGTCGCTGCGTTGCTATCTGTTTCGAAGTTGTCTTCTACTTGTTCCACCCCGGCCTCTTCCTCTTCCGTATTCTCTAATTCAGCGTCAAACTCGCTATTGTAATCATAGGCTGAGCTAACTTCATCATGGTCCACGCCATCAATATATTTGTGAGATTCGGTGATTAATTCTGTAATAGGATAACATAAGTATTGTTTTAAATCTAAAATTTATAGAATATGCAAGGCCGATACTTAACAATTTAATTTAAATATTTATTACTAACCTTCTGGTTCATTCGTTGTTTTATAGTATTTAGCAAGAACTTCTTCAGACAGCGGCGGATAAAGCAAATTCTTCGTCGGGATAGCTTTATCAGATAAAGATTTATTTATGATATATTTTCTGTCGAAATGGTTCCGACATAGAAACATAGTTTTGTTCAGCGTCTCAATGTCCATGAGAGCCAAGTCTTCCATCCCCACATTTTTAACCCATACGCGGCATCTGGAAATCAAATCAAATCAAAATCTCTTTATTCAATTTAAGTCCTTTACAGAACATTTATGAATGTCAAATTTTATAATCTACTGCTGATTCGGAAGGTCAATTTCTACCGAGAAGAATCAGCAAGAAACTCAGTAGAACTTAATCTTTTCAAATTTGTTATCATAAAATTTTTAAAGAATTAAATGAAATTTTAATTTCATAATACATAACACTATGTGTGTGTGTGTGTAAATAATACAGTCAGTATATTATTATATTATGTGCCATGCCTTTTCCACGGTTTTCAACTTCAAGCAAACCTATCACATAAAAAAAAACATTGAAATTATTATGAAGATAGAACTACTATGATTTTATGTGATAGGTAGCAGACGAGCAGGCGGATCACCTGATGGTAAGCAATCGCCGCCGCCCATGGACACCTGCAACACCAGTGGTGTAACAAGTGCCTCCCTCCTGTACCCTTGGAGTACCGGAGGGGGGGATAGGTGAGGTGGGGCTCCGGTACCCTCACTCACTCGGCAACATAGCACAGGGTCTGCTTCACGCCGGTTTTCTGTGAGGCAGTGGTGTCACTCCGGTCGAGCCGTCCCATTCATACCGAAGCGTGGCTTACCCACAGATAAATTTTTTTTTGCTCACGTGTGAATTTTACACAAAAAACTGTGTGTGTGTGTTAACTGTGGGAGAGCCACGCTTCGGCATGAATGGGCCGGCTCGACCGGAGTGATACCACTGCCTCACAGAAAACCGGCGTGAAACAGCCCCTGTGCTGTGTTTCGCCGAGTGAGTGAGGGTACCGGAGGTCCTCTCGGGGGGGAAGGGAACAAAAGGTTGGCAGCGCACTTGTAATTCCACTGGTGTTGCAAGTGTCCATGGGCGGCGGCAATTGCTTACCATCAGGTGATCCGCCTGCTACCTATCACATACAAAAAAATAAATAAAAAAAGTCTTACATTTCAGGGTCCAACGGAAAACTTGACAAAGCAGGTTTTCTCTTGTTTAGATGTACTTTTTTCCACTCACATAGAATACATTTTCTAGGATTTTTGATGCCCTTGTCAGCTTCTTTATCTATAATAAATAAAAATGCATTGAAGTAATAATTCTACCTATGTCTATATAATTATCTATACTATTTACACTTTACATATTTTCGACAACCCGTTTAGCGCAATGGTTTGAGCGCTGGTTAACATGTAAGGGTCGCGGGTTCGATTCCCGCACCAACACAAATGTTTGTTGATTACATGTGTTTGTAGTACCTTCGTTGTTTCTGGTTTCCATAGCACAAGGGAAAACTATGTGATGTTGTCTCAATTATTTATTTATTTAATCTCGGAATACATTACACGGAATTAAATTTTTAAATTGTCTTGCGCCAAGTCGGATTAGCGCCTGGCGCTCAGGTCGCGTATGCGCTACGAATCGCTTAGCATGAATATTTATCTGTACTATTTATAACGAGGTTATTTTTTATTAAGTTTAATACATACCAATAGTTTTCTCATCCAAGATTGATTTTTCATCCAAGGTTTTCTCATCTTTCCCTTTATCTCCTATCGAGTTTGCTGTGACTGGTGAGCTGTCGACATTTGCATTATTAGGGCTATTCTCTGAAACAAATGTATAAGTAGCATTTAAATATCGCTGAACACTAGCTAATGGGGGCGGTCACGTGAGAAAAATCCGATAGATAGCGCACTGTTAGACAGATCTAGCTTCAACTTTATTATTGGTTGTTTAGTGACATCTCACATCAAAAATAACCTGATCATCGTGTAGATGGAGCTCATGTCTACAGTACGCCATCTATCGGATTTGGACACGCGATAACCGCAATTGAACGCGGCGAATGATAACCAAGAACGAATTTAAGTGAAGATCTACGAAGGTTCAAATGAGATGTATGTAAGCAAGAAATGTTAGGATGGAATATAAGAATATAATAGTGGAGAAGTCCACACAATATATATGAGATTATGTGGTATCGATTTATTTATGTATACAGATATTTGTGTTAGGTGTGGGAGATTAAGGTACATTAGATGTTTTATGGGACTAGCCCACACCACATTTAGCCACGATATGCACTACTTATATGCTAAGGGTTGTGGGTTCCATCTTCAAAACATTAATAGTGATAACCACTTTTTTATATATTTGGGTTTAATAAATGTGTCTAATTAAATAAATAAATAAATTGAGATTAACGATTCTATTCTAATGTTCTAATTCTATTTTAGCTGTCAAATGGCCTGTGCCAATCGAGAAAGGATGTGCCATGTGTTGCCCGATCATAGCGGGAAATCAATTCCTGAGAAAACCTGTATAGTGAGTTAAAACAAAATTAAAAACATACCTATATTCCAATTTGGTGTTTGCTGAGGATTCTTAAGATTTATTAAAATAGCTTCTACTTCTTCATGGCTTAAATCTATAAATATTGGATTGATCTCATCTTCATCAACGTTTAAAATAGTTTCCTGCATATCACTCTCTATTATTTTAGCATTTTGAGTGTCACCACTATTATTTCTATCAGCATTTTGTGTTTCATCACTTTTAATTTCAATATTCTCTGCTACATCACATTTTGTTTTAGCATTGTTACTCTGTTTAATTTCAGCATATTGTGTTTCATCAATGTTTATTGATTTATCTATGTGTGGTTCAGTACTTTCTATTACATCAGCATTCTGTGCTTTATCACTCTTTATTGATACCGGATTCTGTATCTGGCCCGTCTCTTTAGCTGAAAAATTTATAAATGTAAGTAATAATTAATACATAGTTATCTGTTTGGAGACAGCCAATGGCTTTCAAACAGGTTTGAAGACAAGTGTGTTCAAGTTCTTACCGCCACCCATAGACACGAAGTCACAAATGCTTAATTGCAGATTATTGATCACAATACCCAAGCAATGTTCGATAAACATATTTTTTGGTCAACCCGGAAATCAAACCGTGGACCCCGATCTTACGGCTAGGTACTTAAACCACAAAGCCGGGGCGTTGAAGTTATTTTAAAAAATCAAGATACAGTTAATAAAATTTATGCTCACCCATAGTGAATAAATATCAAATAACAAATCTCACATGATACAGTGTTAGCTCCATCCTTTGCTTCGCTCCTTGCCGCCACAGACCAATCATATCTCGGTTTGTAGTTAGGGTTCGGCAAACGTAACGTCGGAATGGCATCAGGAGTGAGCCTGTTTAGCTCATTTATGTATTCCGGTCGGAAGTGTAATCCACAGAACCTCATGTGCTGCCACCGTCGGGGTTCAATTGTATTTAGGAACGGGCAGAGTGCTTTCCAGGTCTTGAAAATTGGTTTCGTGTAAGGTGCCAGATGCAGTTTCATTTTTTTTGGTGAAGTCCGACACTTCGGAACAATACATTGGCATGGCATTGCAGTAAAATCTTATAAAATCAATCACACACAATATGTAGCACAGTTTATAGTAATTTTATTTACAGTAAATTAAACGTAAATAACTCAAACAGGGGAAACAATCATAGAACTTTCAAACTAGAAATATAATAGGGCTAAATAAAAAAGAGCATGACAGTAGTATTATTTTTTGAATAGTAGATGATATTTAATTAAGTAGGGCTATATCAGTAAGTTGTTCAGGAGTTCCTCTACAGATGGTAGGATATAACTTTGCTTTCACAGCTTACAACTTAGTTAAATGAAGTGACGCAAGATGGCGCACTATCTGTTAATTTATATATTTTTATATTGAAACTTTTTCTGTAAAAGGAGTTATTATGTTAGTTTTTATTTCTCTGAATGTCTTGTCAATTTGACGTTATTGAAATTAAAACGGAGTGATTATATTCTCTTTGATTGAAATATAAATTTTTCTTCAAGTCAATTTCTCATGAATTTTATTTCATTATTGGAATTAAACCCGGGAAATAACTGATAAAGTTAACAAAATGCGTTATAACTACGCAAGTCATAAATTCAATGAAGTAAATGTAGACCGTAAATGTTGCTCGGAAACAGTAAGTAAGAATTTAATGTAATTTTTTCAACAATGGAGTTAGTCGAGAATCAATCCGATATTTACTTAAAAATTCAAAAGGCTGATAAAATTTTTAAGAAAAGTGTTAAGGCCAGCATCACTCGATCGTATATTGAGACACATCTTGAGAATTTAGAGGAATGATGGTTGAAATTCAAAGAGGGTCATAGGATAATCAGGTCAGCTCGTTCATCCAAGAAGATTCTTGTCAAACTGATCACGAGTATTTCACCGACGAAGGATCAGTTAGAACAACTTGTCACCATTGTCATCATCAGATTCAAATGACTTAAATCTTCCGAGAATTCAACTTCCGACATTTTCCGGAAAGTATGAAGAGTGGCAAACATTCCATAATAATATGTTTACAGCTCTTATACATAATAATAAGAGCTTGACTGGAGTATAGAAGTTACACTAAGTACTTGAATACCTACAAGTCTACAAGGAGACCCAAGTAACTTGCTTCGGAATTTTGCTATTACTGATCGGAACTATGAGGAAGCTTGGGCGCAACTTATCAAGCGTTACGATAACAAGCAATACAATAGTAATGCTATCTTGAAGACGCAAAGAAATATTATTCAGTGTTTGAAGAGAAAGAAATAAACATTTGTGAAATACAAAACAATATATTTTATTTTATTTTTGTAACGAGAACATTTTTTTAGAGAAATTACAATAATTTTAAGCTAATGTGTTTTAGACATAGCTTTACCTATTTCTTATTTACTATATTTTTTGTGAATAAGGAATATCTAAAGCTATGTCAAAAACAAATCAAATAAACATCCTTGAAAACAACCATACACGCACACACGCACACATACACACACACCATTCATACTATTAATTCCAAAGCTCGCGTTCAGAGGCAGCACTACCTATCGCATTTCCACAAAAAAAGGCTGAGTTGTATCTCTATTACTATATAATACAATGTACTCTGTGAACTCAATGTCCATCAGAATCAGGGGGGGGGGGGGGGGGCTGACCACAGATAACTTTATACGGGGCTGACATATGAGTACTATGAGTTAATAGGAACAAATAGGAAACATTCCTAAGTCATTGTATGAGTATGACAACTTTACTTTAGTGTTGCCGTAAAATCGATTGTGCATCAATAGTATCAATAATATCGATATTAATTTTAGGCAATTTAACCGATTACTAACCATTTTATTCAAGCCAATAGTATCGATTGTCTCGATTATTATGTTACAATCGATTCACATTATGTCTTCTTAGAAATATGTATAGTCCGAGGCAAGAAAGTGTAGGACCTTGAGTGCGCAGAAACCAATTTTGATAGATAGTCTTCTTTTTTACAAGTGCGCAAAATAACGGTCATCGCTATACTTTCGTGCCTCCAGCTATACACTAAGTTCCTATTGTTATCCAATGATATTGGATAAGAATAGGAATCAATATTATCAATTGTGTATATCGATGTTATCGATACTATCGATTGTCCATTCATTCATTATTTCATAAAGAAAATATCAAATAGAGTGGCTAAGCGCAACAAAGCGCGTATATATTTGTTCCTTACGGTGGTAAGGGACAAATATATTTTATCTATACATTTAACCCGGTCAAATGAAAAATAACTACAAAAGTGTCCATGGGCGGCGGCAATTGCTTACCATCAGGTGATCCGCCTGCTCGCCTGCTACCTATCACATAAAAAAAAAAATGGCGGATCGATGCGAATGTGACTGACTGAAAATTACTTCAGTACGGTACGGTAGCCTGTTATCTCTTACTTCGACTGAATTTGGTTGGTTATTACGGTAGTAAAAATAAGAACAAAAATCGCACTTAATTATTATGGCAACTAGCTTTGTTGGGCGCAGTTCACAACTGTGTCCATCAAAAAAAGTGGAACTCTGTCAAATACAAAAAATCATGATTCTGTCTCTTTTACTCTTAGCGATTTCTGTATATAGTTGTTCCGTTTACACGAATATTTTTATTTGCGTGTCCTCTCTATTTGATACTTTCTTTATGCATTGTTAGATAATACCTCTGTTTTGTGTGCAATAAAAAGCATATTCAATACATTCATTAATTATTTGGGCCTCATTTACACAATCGATTAATAATCTATGCATAATCGATTTTACGGTAACACTAGTAGCTCATCCCGGCTTAAAAAAAAGCCCACAGTGTCAGACACTTGGTCAGACCAAAGATATTGAATCTTTGGGTCAGACACATTGACTTAAATATATGGACCGGGCCTATTGTCCTATACAGAAATCAGTTATACAAATACCATGTATGTCGACGTGGAGTTCTCAAAACTATTGTTCTCTCTATCTAACTCAGCCTTGATTTCATAAGTGGAAAGAGATGACACTATTTCATTCAGCTCTATAATCGGAAAAATTGTCATTTGACAACCACGTTAATGCCTAATGCGGCCAAAAAGCCATGTTTAGTTACAGTTTTCTGAAGTACATGAAGTGTCAACTCACCGTTTCTTCCGACAAAAATAACTAATAATTTCTTTTCTTTTGAGAACTCGTTGTCCACATTACACAGGATATTGAAGAAACATTTAATCATTATGCCCAAGTGTAGTGTTATAGGATGTGGCTCAAGGAAAAGCGAAAATCAGCAAAGATTAACATTGCACCGGTATGTTATATTTTTTTCTAATTATTATAAAATGTTCATTATATTTATAGAAACTTTGAATGTTTTACACTTTTGTTTCCCCGTGTGATTCTATCCGTGTGTTTTCAGTCCACGATTATGCTTCATTTTGAATATTTTTATGTTATGAAAATTCGTGAGTTTTATACTAGGGTTGTAATAAAAACATCGATAATATTTTACGATGAAGATAAACCTTTTATGCTAAGCGATGAATTTCACTTTGGGGAGTATTGTAATAATTTGATTTTGATCACATATCGTAAACTCGTCAATTTGAGATTGTTATTAATGATACCGGTATTACATACCTACTGCTACGACCTCCCGTTTTTATTCACTGAGCTACCATTGCCCTACCTCTATTATTAAGAGTAGATAATATCATTATAATCTTATCAATAATACCATAATTTTCTTACTTACAGATCTCTTTCTACAAACTGCGACGAACTGAACTCAGGAAGATAATATCACTACAAGCTCTACTACCTACTACCACCATAATTGTAAATTGAATACATATCTGTATACCTAGTTGTAGTGGATGTAGTGGACGAGGTGGAGGAAAGAAAAACTCGGTATTAGAGAGTAAAGAAATACTTATTTAGCGGTCACAGACCAAACTATTAAAATAATTAAAATTACGAGTTAGATGTGCGCGTTAGGTGTTCCTTGTATGCAGTGGCGATCCGGATGTCCGTTGAGTCGATTTCCGCGCGTCATCGGCGCCTCCCATTGGTCCGCTTGTGCGATATCACGTTATAAAGCACCAATGAGAGCGGACGCATATCACGCGATAAAATTCGTTGATTGGAATGATTGGTTCTATGATCCTGGTGTTGCCGCTATGATCCTGGTGTTGCCGCAACACTAGTTAAGTTTAATTTTGCAATAAAAAGATCTATATTATCTATTACATATTAAGAGCATAATTATTACCTACTTCAAGAAGACTTGTAAACTTTGTGCAATAAAGAGTACCTATCTATTTATACTTTGATTTTCATTTAACCAGTAACTTAAGCTTCTAATCAATCAATTTTACGAATGTCATTTAGGCTTTCAAATTAGGATTTGAGACGAGTTCTGTCAAAACAACTTCCATCGGTCTCAAACGAAAGAATGGTCACTTCAAATTACGAAATGACGTTCTCAATCGTTTGGTTGAGTCTCAAAATTACTTCAATACTCAATGCTTTATTTGCGTTTCACTTCAAATTAGACCCCCAGTCAGTATCGACTTGACAAATTATGATATCGATAAAGCATTATCAACAGAGCAGCACTAAAATAGCTGTCAGTCCGCCATTTTATGTTCTAAACCGGCACGTTTTTTTTGTAGGTATTTCTGCTCTATATATATAACTCATTGACAAAAACTGACGTCTGACCACAGATAACTTTATAGTGTCTGACCAATGAGTTATAAATATAGAGCAGAAATACCTACAATAAAAACGTGCCGGTTTAGAACATAAAATGGCGGACTGACAGCTATTTTAGTGCTGCTCTGTTGATAATGCTTTATCGATATCATAATTTGTCAAGTCGATACTGACTGGGGGTCTAATTTGAAGTGAAACGCAAATAAAGCATTGAGTATTGAAGTAATTTTGAGACTCAACCAAACGATTGAGAACGTCATTTCGTAATTTGAAGTGACCATTCTTTCGTTTGAGACCGATGGAAGTTGTTTTGACAGAACTCGTCTCAAATCCTAATTTGAAAGCCTAAATGACATTCGTAAAATTGATTGATTAGAAGCTTAAGTTACTGGTTAAATGAAAATCAAAGTATAAATAGATAGGTACTCTTTATTGCACAAAGTTTACAAGTCTTCTTGAAGTAGGTAATAATTATGCTCTTAATATGTAATAGATAATATAGATCTTTTTATTGCAAAATTAAACTTAACTAGTGTTGCGGCAACACCAGGATCATAGCGGCAACACCAGGATCATAGAACCAATCATTCCAATCAACGAATTTTATCGCGTGATATGCGTCCGCTCTCATTGGTGCTTCATAACGTGATATCGCACAAGCGGACCAATGGGAGGCGCCGATGACGTCGCGGAAATCGACTCAACGGACATCCGGATCGCCACTGCATACAAGGAACACCTAACGCGCACATCTAACTCGTAATTTTAATTATTTTAATAGTTTGGTCTGTGACCGCTAAATAAGTATTTCTTTACTCTCTAATACCGAGTTTTCTTTCCTTCACCTCGTCCACTACAACTAGGTATACAGATATGTATTCAATTTACAATTATGGTGGTAGTAGGTAGTAGAGCTTGTAGTGATATTATCTTCCTGAGTTCAGTTCGTCGCAGTTTGTAGAAAGAGATCTGTAAGTAAGAAAATTATGGTATTATTGATAAGATTATAATGATATTATCTACTCTTAATAATAGAGGTAGGGCAATGGTAGCTCAGTGAATAAAAACGGGAGGTCGTAGCAGTAGGTATGTAATACCGGTATCATTAATAACAATCTCAAATTGACGAGTTTACGATATGTGATCAAAATCAAATTATTACAATACTCCCCAAAGTGAAATTCATCGCTTAGCATAAAAGGTTTATCTTCATCGTAAAATATTATCGATGTTTTTACTACAACCCTAGTGTAAAACTCACGAATTTTATAACATAAAAATATTCAAAATGAAGCATAATTATGGACTGAAAACACACGGATAGAATCACACGGGGAAACAAAAGTGTAAAACATTCAAAGTTTCTATAAATATAATGAACATTTTATAATAATTAGAAAAAAATATAACATACCGGTGCAATGTTAATCTTTGCTGATTTTCGCTTTTCCTTGAGCCACATCCTATAACACTACACTTGGGCATAATGATTAAATGTTTCTTCAATATCCTGTGTAATGTGGACAACGAGTTCTCAAAAGAAAAGAAATTATTAGTTATTTTTGTCGGAAGAAACGGTGAGTTGACACTTCATGTACTTCAGAAAACTGTAACTAAACATGGCTTTTTGGCCGCATTAGGCATTAACGTGGTTGTCAAATGACAATTTTTCCGATTATAGAGCTGAATGAAATAGTGTCATCTCTTTCCTACTTATGAAATCAAGGCTGAGTTAGATAGAGAGAACAATAGTTTTGAGAACTCCACGTCGACATCCATGGTATTTGTATAACTAGGTTTCGGCGTGAATGCACCAGTTCGATCGGAGTAT
>CM026292.1:9416757-9583273 GCA_014851415.1 Cnaphalocrocis medinalis
ACTAAACACACACACAAACAAAGAACAGTTGTAAATAAGTCCCGCCTTTTACTAGTACCAGGCGTTAGAAATTGCAGTGTACAGAAGGAACAAAATCTCTCATTTAATGCCTAAAATCAAAGCAAGCGAGAGAGTCATGAATTAAAGAAAAAAATTCTTCGAAATGTACTGACCAAATGTGTTCATTTTGTAAAATGTTTTATCACACATTCACAATTACAAAATTGTTAAAACAATCTAAAATGTTTAGAATGCTGACTGTTTGCTGCTGCTGAGAAAGGCAGTTTCTTTTAATAGGGTATTTGACTAATCTCGATATAGTAAAAAATATTTATACTTTTCCAAAATAACCAACGGCCTAATGTATTGTTTTTACTGTAAATATATTTTTTCCGTTTTATATTGCGAGTTTACATTTCTTTGGACCCTCTGAACAGCCCTTTTCAAGATAGCTACATCCAAAGCTGTCAAATAGGTAGATACAGACCAAGTGGTAAAATATTTCGATACACCCGGGACGCTCATATGGATAGAGATATTTTATTCGTCAAAAGTTACGAAACGCGCATGTCTCCAATTACATCGTCTCTACCAGGGCGCCACTAATATGACGACAGCCAAATCACCATATTTAACTAAGCAACATCCTCTCCATATACTTCGATACGACTGCAAAATTACATCATTGACGTATCTATTCTAAATAGCATTTGCCTGTCGCTATAATAACGGCGGGTGCGTCTCTATGTATTTGACAACACGGTGTATCGATATATTTGGACAGGCTCAATATTTTGACCAATTTGGCGGTATCGACGTTATTGGTCACTGTGGCTGTTTCTAACTATTTGACAGCACAAATACAACTAAGCACACACACACCACACAATTCAGATTAATATTTTCAATTATGTATGCACCCGTGGAGCAACAGCAATTTAATTATAATAATAATTAATAATTTTAGTTCATAAGATTGTAGCAAAAAAGGCACGGACCTTGAGTTTGTTGAATTTAAACCACTTAAAAAAAAAATAACTATTTGACAGTCTTGGATGCAGCTATATTTTTTTTTTTTTTTTTTATGTGATAGGTAGCAGACGAGCAGGCGGATCACCTGATGGTAAGCAATGGGGTATGGGAAAAAATCCTAACATGTCCTAATTCGAAAACCATTTCGAGGCATTTGTCTTTCATACCATATTTTATTGCTTTTAAAATTTAAAAGCATAAGATCAATGATATTTTCAATAAAATCGCGTTTGACCTTCATTTGACCCAAGGTCAGCAGAATTTTCAGTCATACTACACTAACAAGATAAAATAAATGTTACTTAAGCGACATCTACTGTGATTGACACTTAGTCTATCGGAAGAACCAACAATTTGGCGCTAGTTGTAATACAATAAAACCTTACCAACCAGTTGACATTTATTTGAAAGGTGACATAAAATTTATTAGAGATACCTCTCTGTGTTTGGTTTTGCCGGAATGTTGTCATAGAGTGATGTAAAATTCCCCCGATTAAAAGGGATTTTGCCCACAAGTAACATTTTACGTATAATTTATTTGCCACGATTTGGGGAAAAATCACGTGGTAACACTATTAATATGGTGTAGCGCCCTTGTGACGTCACAAATACGCTTGAATTTAAAATGTTTAAAAATTAATTAAAACATAACTACTGTCTTGATTACAAAAATATTCAAATTGATTGCTTAAAATAGTAAAAGGTATTGAAATAAAATATAAAAAAGGTACCTAAAAATTAGTTCCCATACCCCATTGCCGCCGCCCATGGACACATGCAACACCAGTAGAGTCACAAGTGCGCTGCTAACCTTTTTATCCCCTTCCCCCCCGATGGGCCTCCGGTACCCTCACTCACTCGGCGAAACACAGCACATGAGCTGCTTCACGCCGGTTTTCTGTGAGGGCAGTGGTATCACTCGGTCGAGCCGGCCCATTCATGCCGAAGCATGGCTCTCCCACAATTGAAATATATATATTTCTGTACCCCTAATAATTATGTATTCGTATCGTAATCCATACTAATATTATAAATGCGAAAGTAACTCTGTCTGTCTGTCTGTCTGTCTGTCTGTCTGTCTGTCTGTTACTCTTTCACGCCAAAACTACTGAACGGATTTAAATGAAATTTGGTATACAGATGATCTAGACCCTGAGAAAGGATATAGGCTACTTTTTATTGCGAAAAGGGGGTTGTAAGGGGTTTAAAAGGGGGGTAAAAAGTTACTTTTCCACGCGGACGAAGTCGCGGGCGGCCGCTAGTAAGCAATATTAATTCTTTACCATTCAAAACTGTTATTTTTTCTATTGTTGTTTTGCTAATATTTTCTCTTTAATAAAGTAATTAGGTTTATGGACCTGTGTGATTAAATCCTAACTAATATTATAAATCCGAAAGTAACTCAGTCTGTCTGTCTGTCTGTTACTCTTTCACGTCAAAACTACTAAACGGATTTATATGAAATTTGGTATACAGATGATTTAGACCCTGAGAAAGAACATAGGCTACTTTTTATTGCGAAAAGGGGGTTGTAAGGGGGGTAAAAGTTACTTTTCCACGCGGACGAAGTCGCGCGTGCGGCCACTAGTATTCAATAATTTGACCAATTTGGCGGTATCAATGATACTGGCCACAGTGGCTGTTTCTTTTTGAGAGTTGGATGTAGCTATCTATATGTGCGGGACCGACCTTGGCGAGGTAGTTGACGTGGTGGTCGAGCGCGGAGCAGTGCTCGACGGCGGCGGGCAGCAGGTCGCCGAGCGGCTCGCGCGGGTGCACGCGTCCTCGTGCCGGCAGTGGCTGTTCCTATTAGACAGTGTCGGATGTAGCCATCTATTAGTGCGGGACCGACCTTGGCGAGGTAGTTGACGTGGTGGTCGAGCGCGGAGCAGTGCTCGACGGCGGCGGGCAGCAGGTCGCCGAGCGGCTCGCGCGGGTGCACGCCGTTCTCGTGACGGCAGTACATGCCGCGCCAGAACCTGACACAATCGCTCTATCAAACTTCTTTCGTCATCATCATCATCATGATTATCATCATCATCATTATCATCATCAAAATCATCAGCCTATGGGGGCTACCACGTGTGGAAAATCCGTTAGATGGCGTACGTTTTTTTTATACACCGTTAAATTAAACTGTTAAAGTCCTTGAGTGGAGACCGCGACTCGGTAAACGTAGTGTTGGACGCCCTGCTACAAGATGGGATGTCGACATTCGAAGGCTGGCTGGTGTGAGCTGGATGAGAGTGGCCGAAAATCGGGAGCAATGGCGTGCGTTAGGAGAGACCTATTTCCAGCAGTGGACGAGTGTGGGTTGCTGATGATTTTTTTTTATGTGATAGGTAGCAGGCGAGCAGGCGGATCACCTGATGGTAAGCAATTGCCGACGCCCATGGACACCTGCTAACACCAGTGGAATTACAAGTGCGCTGCCAACCTTTTATCCCCTTCCCCCCGAGTGGGCCTCCGGTACCCTAACTCGGCGAAACACAGCACAGGGGCTGCTTCACGCCGGTTTTCTGTGAGGCAGTGGTATCACTCCGGTCGAGCCGGCCCATTCATGATGATGATGGGATCACCTGATGCTCTGCGCGCTGAGGTCGGGCTTGAGCACGTCGGGATGCGCCTTGGGGTTGTACAGCGGGTTCTTGTACTCGTTGAGGTGGCTCGCCATGTAGCCCCACAGCGAGAACGTGCGCTCCGACAGCCTGCGCACGAATAACGATACAACTATACTATTTATAAAGAGATAACTTCTATAGACAACGACAAGGTTTATAGGTAAACCAAAAACACGAAACGCTTAAAGTAAAAGTTTATCGCTACTATGATGGGATTAGGCTTAATCACCACGCTTGCCTAATGCGGATTGGCGATCACAAACCCGAGCTATGTTCGAAAAATTCGAAACATACTTTTTGCTCGACCCGGGAATCGAACCCGGGACCCCGAGATCACGGCCCGGTACTTAAACCACCAAGACCAAGGGGCGTTCATGTAATTGAGCACAGCGCCATCTATTAGTTCATTTCTGAATTACGGACCCGAAGCGAAGTGACGGGGGGGGGACACTAGTTTACTAAAAACGATTCGATTTGTAAAATGACATTTCCAAGGTTTTTAGTCCCAAATGAATAGTGATGAGCTTGAATCGAGTTTGTACGATTAAAAGTTAGTTGAGTCTCGAGATTAAATTTTTTTATTCAACATCAAATTTAATAATCGACAAGGTTTATAGGTAAACCGAAAACACGAAACACTTGCGCGATGGAATAGGACACAGCGCCATCTATTGGTTCATTTCTGAATTACGGTCCCGAAGCAAAGTGAGGGCGGGCGATCACTAATATAGCGGGTCACCCTTTTTTGTATCAGTGACAGTTTGGACTTGTCATTTTACTGACTAGAATTAAAAATCTTACTTTAAAGATGGGTGGATGATAATCCCATCCACCTATCTATCCTTACCCGGTCTAGACCGGATTTATCCGGTCGGATGGTAACCCTAGATGGACAGAATGGGCAAAAGGTTAGCATATTGGACTTAAATGAGTTTACGCCCAAATAAATGCCCGATCATTGGGCAGAAAAACTGTTAACTTTATACTTATTGTAAAACTGAAAAGGAAATTTCTTTCAAAGGCATAATTTTTGTATTTTTTTTTATAATACATACTTATCTTACTTTTTATGTAATCCATACTACTTAGGGCCTCGTTCACCACCTCCGAGTAAGTGTCAAGTAAATTTACTTGTTGGTCCCTGTACTCTGGTCCGCGGCCTAGTTTAATTTAAATATTTTTTTCAATACAAATACCAGGTGCCAATTTTCTCTGAACCCACTATAATTGACAAGTAAATTACTTGACACCTTACTCGGACGTGGTGAACGGCCCTTCATACCGTGGGAGAGCCACGCTTCTGACCTGAGGTCGCGGCGATCCTTCTGGCAGTTGCCGATGAAGGTTCCGTACTGGCAGGCGTGCGCGTGGTCGTGCAGCGTCAGCAGGAACCGCTCGTTGAACTGAAAAGCCTGCAAACAAATATACGACCCGTTTAGCGCAGTGGTTTGAGCGCCGGTTGAGACGTAAGGGTCGCGGGTTCGATTCCCGCACCGACACAAATGTTTGTTGATGAAACAGATATTTGTGTTAAGTCTGGGTGTTTGTGATACCTTCGTTGTTTCCGGTTTCCATAGCACAAGGGAAAACCTTAGTTTGGGACCAGGACAATGTATGTGATGTTGTCTCAATTTATTATTTTTATTATTATTACATAAATAAGTAAGTAAGCCAACCTATACATTGTCGGGCGCCCTCTAGCGGCCGTCGCACTGCGACGTGCCCGCTTCAAACTTAGTGTGTGATGTCATCGTGATCAACTATACTCTAAACTGGAATTCAAGACCAAAAAATCTACGACAGATACGTCATGGTCAAATCTGTTAATGACACTTATGTCATTTTCCAGTGACGTTTTCAGGTTTCACCAACCTTTTTGGAATTATTTTTCTTATTATGCAGACTAAACTGTCAAGTTTCCATACATTGTTAAAATGTTGTGGGTAGATACCAAATGTTATTAACACCTGAAGTGTTACAAGCGCAATACCATCTTTGAAAACTAAAATTACGGATGGTTAAGTTTTAATTTAAGTGTCTTGTATTTAAATGAAAATAGTTAATAAAATGATTTTATTAAATTAAAGAATCACAATTACCAATAAATAAATTACATCAGCGAGTGTTTTTAGAAAAAAGGGGTATACTAAGGTACGATCATTTTATTGCAGTAGCAACATTGTAGTAGATTTTTTGGTCTTGAATTCCAGTTTTGGGTATAAGGCAGTCATCGTATATCAGTGACGTCCTACCTCGGGCCTCTGCCGCAGCAGCTGCCAGGTGCAGTCCAGCAGCTGCGTGAACACGGGCGACCTCTCGCGGCCGTCGCACGCGATGTGTCCGCAGCGCGCCGTGAACTTGTGCCCGAATGACAGCCAGTCCTTCTCGATCAGCGCCTGGAACCATCACAATACTATTAAGTACTAACTTTAGCAATAAAAAGTAGCCGATGTTCTTTCTAGACTATCTTATATCAAATTTCATTCAAATCCGTTCAGTAGTTTCGGCGTGAAAGAGTAACAAACAGACAGACAGAGTTACTTTCGCATTTATTATATTAGTAAGGACTACTTAACAGATCTGCACTGCCTTAATCATCAGCTCGGTAGTGCCCATTGCTGAGTATAGGCCTCCTTTCCCGGATCCGCTGCTATGTCGTCCACCCATCGTGCCATCTGGACCTGGACTTCGTCTGCCGTTTCTAGGACACTACCATAACCTTGCTCCACCTACCATAGCGCCTAGTTAAATGTCCTGCCCAATTCCACTTAAGTTTCATCACTCTCAATCCGACGTCCTGCCGGGCTAAGATAAAACCACGAGATAATTTTGTCGACACTCGTATTGCGTGGGCGCAAGTTGCTTCTCGCTCACCTGACTGAGCGATGAGAGGGATAGAAGGACGCGCTTTTGCGAACGAGAGTAGACAAAATTTTGTCGCAGTGCGCATCTTAGCCCGGCTGGACTTAAGTCGTTCGTCGGATCTTAGAATTCTGTTGTCTGTTGCCGAGCATGCTCTTCTCCATGGCCCATTGTGCAACTATTATTTACGTACGACGCACCTGGTATCCGTTGATGGTGCGGTAGTGCGGCTCGAGGCACAGCGCGGCCAGCGAGCACACCTGGGCCGTGCGGTCCCAGCCGTCGCTGCAGTGAGGGGAGAGAGACGCACCTGGTATCCGTTGATGGTGCGGTAGTGCGGCTCGAGGCACAGCGCGGCCAGCGAGCACACCTGGGCCGTGCGGTCCCAGCCGTCGCTGCAGTGAGGGGAGAGAGACGCACCTGGTATCCGTTGATGGTGCGGTAGTGCGGCTCGAGGCACAGCGCGGCCAGCGAGCACACCTGGGCCGTGCGGTCCCAGCCGTCGCTGCAGTGAGGGGAGAGAGACGCACCTGGTATCCGTTGATGGTGCGGTAGTGCGGCTCGAGGCACAGCGCGGCCAGCGAGCACACCTGGGCCGTGCGGTCCCAGCCGTCGCTGCAGTGAGGGGAGAGAGACGCACCTGGTATCCGTTGATGGTGCGGTAGTGCGGCTCGAGGCACAGCGCGGCCAGCGAGCACACCTGGGCCGTGCGGTCCCAGCCGTCGCTGCAGTGAGGGGAGAGAGACGCACCTGGTATCCGTTGATGGTGCGGTAGTGCGGCTCGAGGCACAGCGCGGCCAGCGAGCACACCTGGGCCGTGCGGTCCCAGCCGTCGCTGCAGTGAGGGGAGAGAGACGCACCTGGTATCCGTTGATGGTGCGGTAGTGCGGCTCGAGGCACAGCGCGGCCAGCGAGCACACCTGGGCCGTGCCGGTCCCAGCCGTCGCTGCAGTGAGGGGAGAGAGACGCACCTGGTATCCGTTGATGGTGCGGTAGTGCGGCTCGAGGCACAGCGCGGCCAGCGAGCACACCTGGGCCGTGCGGTCCCAGCCGTCGCTGCAGTGAGGGGAGAGAGACGCACCTGGTATCCGTTGATGGTGCGGTAGTGCGGCTCGAGGCACAGCGCGGCCAGCGAGCACACCTGGGCCGTGCGGTCCCAGCCGTCGCTGCAGTGGACGCACACGCTCACGCCGGACTCGATGGCCGCCGCTATCCACCACGACGTGTCCAGGATAGACCTGACAACGTGATCAAAGTTCATTACCTACACTCAGCGGCACATTTAACCGACCATCCATAGCGTATTTTTCATTGAATAGTGGGAAAGCCACGCATCGGCATGAATAAGCCGGCTCGACCGAAGTGATACCACTGCCTCACAGAAAACCGGCGTGAAGCAGCACCTGTGCTGTGTTTCTTCGAGTGAGTGAGCGTACCGGAGGCCGAGGGGAAAAGGGGATAAACGATTCGCAGCGCACTTGTGACTCCATTGGTGTTGCAGGTGTCCATAAGGGCGGCGGCAATTGCTTACCATCAGGTGATCCGCCTGCTCGTCTGCTACCTATCACATAAAAAAATACCTACTTTCCGATTTCATAAATTAGAAAATTACAGATCTAACAGATCAAATGTTGATAAAAATTAACTCACTTTATGTGTTTCAGCCATCCTGAAGATTCTAAACCGTTGAAAAATGAAGACATTGTGGGCGTGTTCTGTTCACAAGCTGAAATGGGAAAAAAGACAATATTGAATGTCGCAATTACTATACAAGAGTACGATTATTGAAGAAACCTTTTTAAAGTTTTAATACATGTAAGTTATAGAGCAACAAACTTTTGATATACCTGTCTCTTCCTTAAACAACATTTTGTACGGCGCTTGTAGGAACCACTAGCCTAGTGACGTCATTAATCTCTTTCCTTTTCTAACTGGGAATTTTGCAACTTCTTTGGAACTAATGATGATAGATAAAAAATAAAAAGGGAGCTGTGATTCATACTCCAAAAACTTTACAAAAAATAAATAAATAAAGGTCCTATTCCCGTTTTAATATAGTAAAGTTAACGTTGTGATCGTGAACTCACTCTCGACTAGTTTCTGCAGACTCTTGCGCATGACGTGGATGTTGCCGATGCCCATGAACTGGAACTTGATGTTCTCGTAGAACGCCTCGTTCTCGTAGCCCTTGCCCGCGGCGCGGTTCACCATCGCGTTTATCTAAAACCAAAGTATAAATAAATCAATATTTGCGCCAGACAATCACACCAATCCACCTGGTCTCAAACTAGGGCAACCCTTGTACCACAAAATACATATTGACACAGAAGGCTGACTGCCCACTAAGAGCTAAAAATATGTCATGTACTCACGCATGCGCACTAACTGGCAAAAACGCCTTTTCGACCACATTAATCCTAACTTATGACATAAGATTGTCAAACTGTCGAGGTCTATGGTAGAGGCCGCGCGCTTATGTACTCATGCCGGGCAACAACCCTAGCATATGTCAACGAACCCTTCTAAATTCAAAATCAGGTCAAAGTCTAACTTCTGTGTGTAATTATTTTGTGCTTGTACTATGAGTACCAGGTGACGATAATAATTAAGCATCAGTATACAGTCCCACTGCAGTGCAAAGGCCTCCATCATAGAAATCGTGTTATCACAACTATGATGAGATTAGGCTTATTCACCACGCTTGTTGTATTCATAAATATAATACTTAAATATGTACATATTACTCGCAGACACTGAACTCATCATACGAATTTTTGCCCAGGGTGGGAATCGAACCCACTACCAAATCAACCAACCCAAGCGCCATCCGGCCAGTCAAATCAGAAATCATTCCTTACCCTCGGTCGTGTATCCACGACATACATATATCCGCAGTTCGGATTCGCTCGTCGGATGAGGTCCAGCATCTGCTCGTCTTCCATACACCTGGCGGAGAAGCCGCTGAGGGGCTGGCTGCAGCGCGCTATGGCGGCCTTGTTGTGGTGCAGGTACGCCAGGGCCGGCAGCCTGCCCCGGGACCTGAAGCTGGCACTGCCCAGGAGGATGGCCGTGGACGCCTTCGCTGGCACGTAGATTTCGCTTGGGTATGTGTCGCATAGCTGGAAAATAAAGGAATACTGTTAGCGAATTCTCTAAAAAATAAGATAAATATACGTAAGCATTACGTAGCTTGTGAAGATCTTTTTTTATACAAATTCTCACAACACCTCATATATTGACCTGACTACTATATACTAAGTAGCTTCAGCACTTGAATTACAGATATCAGACAACAGAGGATCACAAATATAGGGTGTACCTGTGAACATTTACATCCCTTTAACGACGTTGATAGAAACCATTCTGAACAAAATTTGTTTAACAACTTTTCCAAATTCTTCGACCAGTCGATCTGCCTGTACTACATTATTCCAGAAGTATCTGGGCGGCCGACCTATTGGCTAATTCAAAGTCAGTTTTGACACTGCGATCTTCTCCAATTATAAGCATGGAGTCCACGCAAATCTTAATTAACTTCATCCCTCCAGCCTACCTTGGGCGGCCAACAGGCCTTCGACCAATTGGCCGTGCCAGGAGACTCTTTTTGCCGCAAGATCTTCTCCCATTCCCTCGAGGTGTCGAGTCAGCGAAGTCGATGCGCTTTAGTTTGCTATAGCGAAAATAGATAAGAAAAAGCCAGAAGGTCGTTTTCTCGCCAATTTAGTAGGTGCATTATATTATACACAGAGCTTCCACCGTTCTGAACTCCAAACCGCCCCGAGATAGATGATTTGCCCAATTATTATTTTCATTTAGGCCATGTTATGTTAACCCTGCCTCTGGCAACCCTGACTCACAGGGCAGGCCCTCCCAAATTAATTAATAATTCCTCCGTTCCAGTAATTAATATAAAATGAAGCCGCATCGGCTAGGGGCTGAGCATCCGTTATTAATTTGTAACTCATAAACTTAAGGAACTTCCTAGTAAAGGTCGATGAAGAATTGTTAATTAATTGATTGGGAGCAAAATTGTACATCTATTAATAGTTTCTTAACGGCGAAACTCCATAAGCCATCTCCATATTGTCTATAGTCAGATAGACTATGGTCAGATATGGTACGTATTTAATTATGTTATAAATAAATAATTAAAATTAATAAAATTATCTTCAAAATAAGAGATCAAAGGAAACACATTTTATTGGCAGGGTGATGATGAATATAACTTGACCTCACGCCAACGTTTTTTTTTCTTTAAAGTCATGACGATGCTTAAAAGCCTGCCAATATATTTTGGCTTTGAGTTTTAAATATTTTACCTTTGAGTTCTTAATTTGGAGATATGTTAAAATCTCCAAATTAAGGTAGTAGAGTTAGGTGTAGATAAAGTATTAAAATAATATAACATTTTATCTTACCTCATAATCCTTGTTAGCCGTGCACAGAACCCACTGGTCATTAGGTACGTTCATCCGCTGAAATTCCGTCTGAATATCGAAAAAATTCCAGCCGGCAGACTTGGGAAGGTCGTCCGGTGTCGACTTGTAGAAGAAGCAATACAGCTCGTCTATGTGTACTGGAAATAAAATAACGAATGTTAGCAGAAGAAAATCGACGTCTACGCGTCGTACACGCATCCCTAGTAGCGAGCTGTCACTGTCACTCAGCTGTCAAGTAGATTCGCGTACGTATTGTTAATTAATTGCGGAGTTAAATTATTGTTTCATTGTTATTAGTAAGTATCTAAGAATGTATAAATTATAGTTCTGCCTTAGGAGGGTGTTAACTGATGACGTGCGCAGGCTTAAGTCCAAGAAAACAATAAAAAAAACGGTTGACACCCAGTTGGTCTAGTGGTTAAGGCCGTCATCTCTGGGTGTCGTTTTCTGGTCGATCAAAAGCGGCGCACCTGTGGTCGTGATGGACAGCCGCTCCAAGAAAAACATGTGTGGTGCACTTACCTGGTTGACTCAGCCTTAGCAATGTCTGGTGCATCTCGTGGCAGTCCCTCTCTCGGGGGATGACAAAGAACACCGACTGGAAGGTCTTGGTGCGCACCATGAGCGGCGAGCCTGTGGTGGTGATGGGCAGCCGCTCCACAGATGATATGTGCATTAGGAGTATCTGAAAAAAAATATATATAATGCGTTATATTTTAAATGGATAAATCCACTATGTGTAATTTGTGGCGCAGTAACTAGCTTGGCGATGAGTGGAAATATCATGATAGATATGCACATTTCGGATAGTTTCTCTACTTGCTGAGATAATGATTAAGGTGTAACTATGATCCAGATGGACCGGTTTCCCTATTCTTAGAACCTATGGCTGGAAAGGTCTTTTCAGCGAAGAGGGAGGTTAGCGTCAATTATCAAACTTCCCAAAACTTTTTATCATGGTCCAATTGTATTCGTGGACGACTGTAAAGTAAGGCCGGCAAAGATTTGAACACCATTTCCATGATTGACCAAATCGGAGATTCCATTGGGGTAGCGGGTGTTTATGGGCAGTGGACAAAGTAGGTGATCTGCCTACTTACTAAAAAAAATAAACTGTTAGCCTATAAATGATGCCCATTACAGGGCAAAGGCTTCCATCATAGAACTTAAATCATCGCTACTATGCTGCTGGGATTAGGTTTTTTATTTTATTGCTGAAGTAGGCAGACGAGCATGCGGCCCATCTGGTGGTAATTGGTAACCGCCGCTCATAGACAACAACAATGCCCAGGCACAGTCATGCCGCTGCCTACCGTGAAAGAAGAAGAAGAGAAGTAACGCTTGATGGGAATAAGATTGAATTTCTTTTATAATTAGGAGAACATTATTATGTACGTCCACCGCCTACATCAGTTTGAAAAAACCACAGCATTTCGAACCCCACTCAAGCGTCTTCCCACAGCAACTCAATATCCATTTCCAACCGAATTTGTAAACAGCCACATCCATTATTTATCGCTGGCGAGCCCCCGCGGAGTCCGCACTTAGTTTTAAATCAAATTAGGTCCATCCGTAAATTACTCTGTCACAGCGGTCACGAACGAAACCGGCGGTCGGGCCTATATTTATGACCCGGTGCTCTGTCACTGGGGTATGTTGAATTCACGGTTTTTTAGGGTTCCGTAGTCCAAATGGAAAAAACCGAACCCTTATAGATTCGTCATGTCTGTCTGTCCGTCCGTATGTCACAGCCATTTTCTTTATTCAAATAGGTGGGGGCAGGTTCCCAGCCCTCGCTTCGTTTCGGACCATTAGTTACAATATATACTAATAGATGGCACTGGGCGTTGATTACATCACGCGTTCACGCAGTATTAACCATGGAGAGTCACGCTTTGGCATAAATGGGCCGGCTCGACCGGAGCGATACCGCGGCCTCACGACTAGCGTGGAGCAGCATCTGCGCTGTGTTTCGTCGAGTGCGTGATGGTACCGAAGGCCTAATTGGAGGAAAGGGGGTTCAAGGTTGGCAGAGCACTTGCAACTCTACTGATGTTGCAGGTGTCTATGGGCGACGGCAATCGGTTACCATTAGGTGATCCGTCGTCTGCCACCTATAGAAAAAAAGTACTTTGCTTTTCCAGGTTACTTAGCCTTGTGGTTGTCTATAAAAAGAAAAGAGAAAATATTGAGTTTCTTGCTAGTTCTTCTCGGTAGAAATGGAATTTATATCTCTATGTACAGTCAGCCACACATCAGGTTACCACAAATGTCAAATTTCCTCAATTGATATTTAACCTAATGTGTATAACAGTAAAATGAGAATCGATTGAAGAAATTTGACAGTTTTGTATACTTTGATCTGTGGCTGTACGTACCTCGTAATTTAGTGTGTTTTGGCCTTATTGAAGCATTACCTCGAAAAGTGGCAGCTAGGCTGAAAAGGGTCGCCGTCAGATTTAGCCTCTGCGTAACTTTGGTTTTTCCTACTACTGGGAATTATCGAAACTGCGCAATAATCCATTTAACTTTTAGCTTACAGCGCCGAGTTGCTCAAAACTAAAAATTGTTATGTTTGTCGAAATTTAGCTTTTAGGATTTCTTAGCCCAAAGACAAAAAATCGGAACCCATAATATATAGATTGTGTGAGTGTGTCAGTCTGATTTGTATGAAAGGTAAAAGAAAATAATTACATAATTTGTCAGCTTTCTTCCTTTGAAACCCCATTTTTCTAGGAGAAAGCTGTTCACTTACAAAATCTAATTATATAGTAATAGATAGTTTTTAAAAGTTCACCTTATATATTATACTAACTAAAAAAAGCAAATTCCAACGCCATCTGTTGGTATGGTATAGAAATAATAGCAAAACTACAAACTAAGTGAGGGCGGGCCTGTTGTATAGATACAGTCAGGTTTTAGTAGCAAACGATACGTAAACACTATAAATACAGCTTAACACGAATAAACACCGCCCGCCTTGTAATTTGCTAGCATTATACTTGTAAATAGCCAGTCGCTCTTCTTAATGAGAGTTGTTTCTGCTAATGTCAAGTGAAAATTGTGTGTTTAAGTACCGGGCCGTGATCTGCTGAATTCAATAGCCAGGTCGAGCAAAAGATTGAAAGTACCTATGTTTCGATTTTTTGGAACATAGGAACATAACTCGCCTCACGGAAACGAGTGGTTTACACCACTCGTTGCAAATCGCTCGTTTTCGAATGATTAAAAAATGCGGATGTCAAAAATCATGCGAGTCACACATTTTGTAGTGAGACGACAATTCAAAAATAGGTCTCCAGGTCAATGTACGAAACGTTGTGTGAATTTATTTATTATTTATTTTATTTATTAGATCGAAGATGTGGAACTCACCCATGTTTCCTTCCTCATCTCATGGTCGACAAAAATGAGGTGTGTGGTGGCGAAGTACAGCGTGCCCTTAGAAGGGTTCCGCAGGTTGTATTTGTCGAGCATCTGCACATTCTCCAGCTGAAACAAACAGAAAAAAATACTCTTCAAAATCCACAAGAACAATGTACTTAACCATTTATGGGGCTCTGTCGATATGTTATGACACCATATTTTGAACCTTATGTTTTGGAGATAACGTCCAAAACCAATTAATTGTAATTATACCTACTGCCCTTAAGGGGTTAAGTTAAATCAAAAAATCTACCACGACGGGGAAAATCCTTTCACTTCACATTACATTTACTGCCACACTCAAATACGTCAATTAACTTCAACTATCACTTAAGAAAAATATAATAACACTTAAGTTAATACACATAAAGACTATCCATAGTTGAGCTAACATTAAAGTTTAATGATGTCTCTAAGGGCGGCAGTTAAGAGAAAAATTTCGTTTACATTTATTTAAGAATTTTTAGGTTATTTTCGATTTCAAACCTATCATAACATCAAACGATTTAATAAAATTTTAGGACCAGTCGTCACGCCTATTCCATTGAAAGCGTTTTGAAAAAGTGTAATAATACTGAATACTTGAGTTACTTCTACAATATCTTTATCTGGTGGTGATGTATGACCCACCATTTACTAAGCGGATCAGTAAATACCAACAATACCCTTCAATATAGAAAGGGTTTTCCCTAAGGTCGAGTCCTAACATCCTATAAATCGGAAATGCTATAATCATAATCCGAAACGAATTTACCCCACAAGGGAATTACAGGGCAAACGTAGTGTATTCAGAGGGCTTACAACGAAACGAATTCTCAACCCTTTATTCCCCTTTCACTCGCTCTGTGCTTGTCCATTAGTTTTAATGTGACAGGTATATTCAAATATTTCTAATTCTTACGGGACGGTTTCGCAAATTATTAGCCACCAAGATTATACCTAAAATAAAATCTAAATCTATACTATTTATAAAGAGGGAAATTCGAATTCGTTTTTGGTTGAATATTTTGACGATTTTGTCAATTACCACCAGTTTTAAGATTTTGCAAATAAGAATTCACACTACTCTAACAGACCCATAAAACATACCAAAAATGCAGAACTAGGTATGTATGGTCAGCCAGGTTACCACAAACAGTAAAATTTTCTCAATTGATAAATTCAACCTATGACTGTAAGATGAGTCGATTGAAGAAATTTGTAAGCTTTTATGTGAAACTGTACGGTACGTACATCACATTTTGCGAATTTAATATCTAATTCTACTGGGCTAAAATTAATGATATGCAAGACAGGCCCTTACGGGCTGCCCTGTCTGCTCCGGGCTTATTAATATTAAACTTTGGGGTTCCTAATTTTTTTCCTCTCCTTAATTCCCGCAGTGGGTTGTTCATTAAGCTTATACTGCCCCGTCTTGTACCGCTTTGGTATACTTTGCGAGAGAGAATGTTCGTTTTAAAATGTAATATCTCGACTTGTAGACAGTTTGTAAATAAATTGGGAGAAAAAAAGGCGTCGATTTTTTGACTCCCACTCTGTGGGCTATTCTGGCCCAAAAGGTGTCCGACATGCGGTAGACGTGTCCAGCCCAGTCCCACTTTAGTTGAGCGGCTCTTTTGGTGACGTCCGTAATTTAAGTTCTAGAGCGCAATGTTAAGACTTACTCCAAGCATGCTGCGCACTATTGCTCTTTGACAGACTTAGAGGAAGGGAGAAAACATTAGAAATAAAAATATCGTCACGTCAATATCAAAACATCGCTCCAATGAAGTGTAAGTGGATTAGGTCCAATACGCTTTCCCGTATATTTTTTGTTCATCCGATATCGAAAACCGGCGGAACTGGCGTCTAACTCGCGTTTTAGGGTTCCGTAAGGCAAATGTATTTTTTTATATTGAGGACAATCAAGGTGATCTCACTCCGCCTGATGGTAAGTGACCGTGAGATCCAAATATGAGGTTGACAGGCACTAAAGAACAAACTAAGTACCTATTGAGTCTGTCATCCTCACCCTGAAGGCCTGCTGAGATGCCGTTTCACGCTCCGCCTAAAAATCCAGGATTGTAAGAAGGAGGAACTGGAAGGGAACTATTAAAGATTGGCAGCGCACTTGTGACTCTACTGGTGTTACAAGCGTCGATAGACGGCGGCAATAGGGACTCCGGTACCTCAGTCACTCGGCGAAACACAGCACACGCGCTGCTTTCCGCTGGTCTTCTGTGAGGCCGTGGTATCACTTAGGTTGAACCGGCCCATTCTGGCCGACAATTATAAACCCTACGGAATTTCCCCATCGTATTTTCCACGTGAATTGGTTCCCTCTGCCGGCTGCGAGGTAAATAGGCTATATTTGCCCTAGTTCAGTATTACATTTCTTTTATCCGCGGCGCTTTCGCATTAAACATTCGCATTTCGCATTAAATTTCGCAGAAAATATGATATTTTTGAAGAAAATAAAAGATTACAGACTTAGATCTGGAAAAATCCAATTTACTTGAATCTAAGTGCTGTCAATACATATTTATATTTGACATGCCCATATTGCCCATACATATTTACATTTTACATGTAAATACACATTTATATTTGACGCATTTACCTTCGAGGAAACCTGCACATTGGTATCTCTTCATGCCTAAACTGGTCATCGAGAATACTAAGCCGAAATAGTGCAAACATTTTTTATCGTGTCCGGGCTGATGCGGCCCTCACTAATGGCCAGAGTACAAAAAACGCGATTCAGTTTCCCTCCTCGGTCCCTCAGGTTTTTTATTTTAATTAAGGATACACCACAGGGTTGACCTTTCAGAGTAAACAAGTATATCAAGCCACTGGCTAAATTAACACAGTGCCTGTACCAGTTGTAGTCTATTACTCGGCTGCGAATATATTAGACAGCTGAAATTGCTTTTAACGCACGACATAAAATTCGAGTTGCGTGCTTTTGTTATTTTTATGTTAGGGTTCTTCTATTACGCCTTTGAACACTTGTGTTTGTTCAGTGTCTGGGAGTAATATAATTAAAATATGTATTTAAAACTAGAATACATAAGTAAATGTTGTATTGAAGTATTATATTTGTGTTTCGTCTGTTGTCTGATATCTGTAACTGTACTGTACTGTACTGTACGAAGTCAGGTCAATAAAAAACAAATAAATTGAGACAACAACACATATTATGTACAATATTGTCCTGGTCCTAAACGTAAGGTTTCCCGTGTTCTAAGGAAACAACGAAGAAATGGCGAAGGAACCACATACACTCAGACCCAACACAAATATCTGTTTCACCAACAAACATTTGTGTTGGTACGGGAATCGAACCCGCGACCCTTACGTATCAACCGGCGCTCAAAACATTGCGCTAAACAGGCCGTCAATGTATGAGATGTTGTGTAAATTTATTTATTTCACCCCCCTTATCAATGCTTTATTTGGATTTCACAGTGTGGTACAGACAAGATCTTAAATAGTAGGTATACATATATAACATACAAGATCACTGTTGAGTTAAAAACCTACGTTCCTTTGCTGATATATTGAAATTGTCAACTAAACATCCCAGATACCATAATTTCTTTGCAAGTACCAAATAACTACGAGTATACCTAATTCCGACCTCACCTCTGATGATACTATTGGTTAATTAATTTTGAACTTCGACCTTCTCCCCCTTAAATACACGTTGGCTTAACTAGTGCAACTGGTTGCATGTATATTGACTGAACCAACACTGGACTACGGAAAAATAATCCGCAAAAACCTTTCTGTACACTCTCTATTAGCTTAAAATCGCGGAAAATTTTAATAAGCAGTAAGTCCTTTCATATCATGAAAGCTCTTGCTGAGCAAACTTTGCTTGCAAAATCCAAATAAACAAACACGAGCATAATGCAACGAAGTAGGGTTGCCAATAGCCTAAAGAACAGTTTGATGTGGTAAGCAGTTGATTTTATTTTTGTTCTTTGTGTTTCGTCGAGAGAGTGAGGGTACCGGAGGCCTAATTGGGGGGAAAGGGGCTAAAGGTTGGCAGCGCACTTGTGAGTAAACTGGTGTTGTAGTACAGGAGTCTATAGGCGGCGGCAATCGCTTACCATCAGGTGATCAGTCTGCTCGTTTGCCACCTATCACATAAAAAGTTTACTGTGCTACTAATTCACTACACATTTCACTGTTTTAAATCCTAATTTAAAAAGGAAGGAAATGATACAAATAAAGATAGAATGATAAAGTACAGTAATCAAATGACCGCAGGTGCAATCAACACAAAGCCATATTTATGAGCTAAGCTAAAAGCTGTTAAACCTCGACTTGACAAAGACAAATGTGTGGCAGGTGTAAGTCTGGTTCAAGCCACAAACGGTTGCTGTTCCGTTTAGCTTTACTTCAGTGGGAGAGCCACGCTTCGGTATGAACAGGAAGGCTAGAATAATACCGCGAAGGCTAGAATTATACGACGTAAATGCGTCCACTCGCTTCACGGAAACGTTGCAAAACGCTCGTTTTCGAATGATTCAAAAATGCGGATGTCAAAAATCATGTGAGTCACACATTTTTTAGTGAGACGACAATTCAAAAATAGGTCTCCTAGACCCGTTTAATTCGCTCTGACGCCGTCAGTAAATACTCCTACACGGCTTGTTTGTAAAATACTAATCATTACAGCGATGTTTTGTACACTCGGTCCAGTTTTATATTCGCAATAAATTTTAGTGGCCGCGGGAGCGACCGGTTCCCGGGCTCCAATTAAATTTAATTGCTTGACGATAAAATGTTTCGTTCATAGTTAAATTAACGGTAACGAGAGATACTTTTAACAGAGTATACACATAGTCTATCTATATATTATGTGCCGCTGGCGGTTTGAATTTTTAAATACGTAACACACACATCAGAGAAGGGATTTTTAAATTTCGATCGAGAATCGAACCCGACCTTCTGCCTTTGGGCGCAGCAAAAGCGGAAGGTTCCGGGTTCGATAGTTTCCCTTTGTATCTCCCACGTCGAAGATACTTCGTCACTTCGTCACAGGTGTGATCGAGATCAAAATATGATCTGTCGAAATTTAAAAATAAAGTTACACTGCTGTAAATGTTGCAAGCATCTATTACACGCTTTCTTTTCAACAAACAATGTATGCCGCCTTTCATTAGCGCGTAGTTCCGTACAGGGGCTAACTCTCTCAGCGATTGTAATTGGACCATACATCAAATGAAGGTCGATAGGCGAACAAACGGAGATAAGCCAGTCATTTCCATTTCTACCCGATAAAGCCGTGCTCAGACATACTAAGAATGAACTACCCCGATTCTCTTATATTAATGCACATTTATAAAGGTAGATAAGAGATGAGTTCCCAAAGGAATCGAAAGATTAGACCTAAATATGTAATGCAGAATAAGTCGAGTAAACTTCGTCGAAATCCTTACTAATATTATTAATGCGAAAGTAACTCTGTCTGTTGTTACTCTTTTACGCCATAACTACTGAACGGATTTGAATGAAATTTGGTATACAGATGGTCTATACCCTGAGAAAGAACATGTGCTATTTTTATTGCGATGGGGGGTTTAAAAGGGGGGTGCGGACAAAGTCGCGGGTAACAGAACAGCTAGTAAATAAATAAGTGTAAGTGTATTAGTGAACAAGGTCAAAGACGTACAGTAGGTGGAATAATTAAAAGCCAAGTTTCAGGAATGAGTATAATTTTTTTTCTGCCTAAGCAGAACAGCAAACAGACCACCTGATTGTTAGCAATTATGCCGGTTAAAAATAAAGTAGAGTATCAGCCTATATACTGTCCCACTGCAGGGCAAAGACATCCATCATAGAAATCAAGTCATCGCTTCTATGATTGGATAAGGCGTAATCACCACGCTTGCCTATGTGGTTGGGATTAAAAACGACCTTTGTTCGAAAAAATGAAAACTACTTTTGCTCGTACCATATAACCCGAAGGACCCCAAAGATTTATGGTCCGGTACTTAAACCACTACACTATGACTATGGATACCTATGGTTAATTGTGGGAGAGCCATGCTTCGGCATGAATGGGCCCGGCTCGACCGGAGTGATACCACTGCCTCACAGAAAACCGGCGTGAAGCAGCTCCTGTGCTGTGTTTCGCCGAGTGAGTGAGGGTACCGGAGGCCCATCGGGGGGGAAGGGGATAAAAGGTTAGCAGCGCACTTGTGACTCCACTGGTGTTGCATGAGTCCATGGGCGGGGGCAATTGCTTACCATCAGGTGATCCGCCTGCTCGTCTGGTACCTATCACATAAAAAAAAAACCTGAGGGTCTAATTTGAAGCGGACGTTTGACTGAATCAGAGTAATCAGGTTATCCAAAAAACAAAGTTCCCATTATCCTTGGTCACTAAAGTAACGTTTTTTCTTACTAGTATGATCCCCTATACTGTGCCGGGATTCTTAAATGCGAACCGTTGCGAAAATATCGTCTGTCATATGTAAGGGATGCGCACCCGAGCCCGAGCTAGTTGGGTCACATTACGTTCTTAATCCGGCGATTTAGACATGCGTGTAATCTTACTGAGATATTAGACAGATCGCATTACTCGCCGTCTCTTACACGATTCACAATGATGCTCTTGATGTTACTCGTAACGTTAAAGTCAGCCTTTCCCAAACTATGAGAATACGCTTCCTTGTAAGCGCTCCAGATCTAAAAGGAGGGCGCTAAAAATGTTTTATATTCAATCAGTGTAGAAACATGTTTACCGTGTGAAAGCCACGCTTAGGCATGAATGGGCAGGGACGACCGGAGTGATACGACTCACAAAAAACCGACGTGAAGCAGCGTCTGCGCTGTGTTTCCTCGAGTGAGAAAGGGTACCGGAGGCCTAATTGGGGGTAAAGGGGTTAAAGGTTGGCAGCGCACTTATGACATTGCTGATGTTGCAGGTATCTATGGGCGGCAGCAACCGCATACCATCAGATGATACGTCTCCTGATCTGTCACCAATCACATAAAAAATGTGATGCGCACACAGCGCGAACGCGAACGCCCAGCCGCGCCGTAGCAAGATCGTAGCCGTAGCAACGCTCATAAGCGTTACGAATGCTACGACTCGTAGTAAATCGTAGTACCTACAGGCGGTCAGTTTCAATACAAGCTACTACTTGAACATTAGGGCTTGTCTAAGAGTTTGTCACACAGCGGACTTTTTTTATAAGGTATGTGGCAGACGAGTACACGGATCACCTGATGATATGCGGTTGCCGCCGCCCATATCGCACCCATACCGCATCACTCGACGAAACACTGCACAGGCGTTGATTCATGCCGGTCTTCTGTGAAACCGTGGTACCGCCGCGCGCCGGCTCGACCGGAGTAATACCACGTCTTCACAGAAAACCGGCGTAAAGCAGTGCATGCGCTGTGTTTCGCTGCGTGAGTGAGGGTACCAAATGTCCAATCTAGGGGAAGGGGAGTTAAAAGGTAAGCAGCGCACTTGTGACACCACTGGTGTTGCAGGTGTCCATGGGCGGCGGTAATCGCTTACCATCAGGTGATCTGTCGGCTCGGCTGCCACCTATATAAAAAAAAAATACTGGATTTTCAAGCTGAAGTCTGAATATTACCTACATATTTATTTAACCGTCGGATTTCTCTTTTGAAGCTAAAATATCTCATGTGTTATACTACTTTACCGACACATCTCTTTATACGCCTGTGACGTCACAGGAAATTATGAGCCTCTCAGCACTTAGGCGTTCATCGGCGCGAGAGACATTTCCACGTCTGAAATTCAAAATGAGAGGCGGAAAATGAGATATATACCAACTGTTTTGAGAGAAAAAGGAGTTATTTAGATATGCGTACCAAGAAAGTCTTGAAAATGGATTTTTGGGGAACTAGCAGAGTGACAGAACCAATGTTTTATAATCAACTGTGGCCCACCCTCATATCGTTTTGGGATATTAGTTCCACTCTCTACCAATAGATGGCGTTGGTTGTCGATTGCATCGCGCTAGTGTTTTCGATTAGTAAATAAGCTATCGATGTCTATAGAATTTACTTCTTTATAAATAGTATGGATTGGGTTACCATACCCTATGACATAAGCGGCGGTCCGATTTCTACTGGGAAGACACCAGCAAGAAACTCAGTAGTTACTCTTTTCAAATAGGTCTTTGGCCCGGCCAACGACAACTTGTATTTTTATACGCCTTTTTTTGTTTTTCTTGTTTTTTTTGTATTTATTTTTAGTTTTAATGTTGAGTTATATATTCTTGCTCCCATCCAGCCCGTTTTATGTTAATTTCTAATATTATTTATGCCGTGTGTGCGAAACAAATAAATGTTTTTTTTTTAGGTTTTTCTACCAGGAGACATACCACTGGAAGATTTCAATGCAACAAAGAATCAAGTGCTAGAAACATGATACAGGCCCACCAAGCCTTTTAAGCTTTACCTTGGGAAGCCCATTGTCCGAGAAAACGAGCTTACAGACGAGCGACAGAATAGCGACCGCCTGTGCAGTAAGCGAGCTTACTTAGTTCTTAGTTGCTTATTGCCGCACTCAGAAACGTCTATTAACTTTAATTGACACTTAGGAATAAAATATTGACACTTATTTTAACGCATAAAACTATCCATAATTTATTAAGATAATAAATAAATAAATTGAGACAACATCACATACACTGTCCTGGTCCTAAACAAAGGTTTTCCCTTGTACTATGGAAACCAGAAACAACGAAGGAACCACAAACACCCAGACCCAACACAAATATCTGTTTCATCAGCAAACATTTGTGTTGGTGCGGGAATCGAACCCTTGCGTCTCAACCGGCGCTCAAACCATTGCGCCAAACGGGTCGTCAACAATAATGAACATTAAGGTTAAATGGTGTCTCTGAGTGCAGAAGTTAGACACACTTAGTGGATAAAAACGCGTATTCCATACGAGTGTCGTGATTTGAATCCGTGTCAGGCACCTCTGGAATTTATAAATTAGTTTTTTTATGTGATAAGTAGCAGATGAGCAGCGGATCACCTGATGGTAAGCGATTGCCGCCGCCCATAGACACCTGCAACACCAGTAGAGTCACAAACGCACAGTCAAACTTCAACCCCCTTTCCCTTTAATTGAGCATCTGGTACTCTAATTCACTTGACGAAACACAGCGCAGGCGCTGCTTTACGCCTGTCTTCTGTTGAGGCAGTGGTATAACTCCGATCGAGGCCCATTTAATGTGTAGAATAAAAAGTTTTGTCGCTCGTCTATCAGCGAGAGATGGTTAAAGGAAAATAAACTAAAGGGGGTAGACGTAAGGCGTCCTTTGTGTTGGCGTCGCTGTCAAAGGACAAAGGAATAACTGGGGAAGTGTGTAGGTATCCGCAGCTCGAATTACGCGTTAATGTGATGGTAGACTGATTACAGGATTTATTTTGTTGGAGGAAGGAATTTTATGCCTGGATACTTATTACATTTTAGCTATAATTGCACTACGAAGGAAACTCCCCGAAGGGAACCAGACCACATACCGAGGCAAGCCCTAGACTGGAATCCCCAAGGTAAACGGAAACGTGGTCGCGCGAAACAAACTTGGGGTTGGCCACACGGACGCACTGCGCTGCTATGCGATGACGGAGCGTCGTCAGAGCGTTATAATATTACATACAAAATGAAAGCATACCACACGATCCATTGTGGTGACGCACTTCGCCACAACGCGTGCGCAGCGCACGCGTTTTGAATTTGAAGGCGAGAGACCAAGCGGGGGAGTGATGCAGCGCTCCGACGCCGGAACGAAGACGCACGCGTCGCAGTATATAGTGTTTACAGACATAGTAGATAGAGCATAGAATATTACCGTACGACGACGCATCGGATCGTGTGGCATCCATTCCGACGAAAGCTTGCGCAGCGTAACGCGCGCATGGGCCTCACCCTGACTTGGAGCGAAGTGAAACGAGAAGCTCAAGATCGTTTGGGATGGCGACGTATTGTGGACGCTCTCTGCATCCAGGGGACATAGGTCATTAAGTCAAGTAAGTCAGTGCGATAACTGGAAGTACATGTATAAAATCTTCTAAGCGTTCTCACCGATAAACCACGTACAAAGGATATATTAAAGTGCTCAAGTAAGGGCGCAAACACAAGAGGACTCCATATTTGCTTACCCTCATATTTCGATAGATCACAATCATTACATCATCGCCGCACAAATGACACTAGCGCGCGTATAATAAATACTGCCCCGATGATGGCGCATTTGGTAGAGACCCTGCTTCATACGCCAAAAGTCGTGGGTTCGGTCCCCTCCCTGGACAAACATTCGTGTGATGAACACAGTGTTTGTTGAGTGTCTAGGTAAATAAATAATATTTAAGTATTATGTTTGTGATCCTCTGTTGTTTGACATCTGTAACGTTGCGACGGAGTCAAGTCAACGTATGATTATGTTATGTGAGTTTGTTTATTAAAACAAAAAATAATGTTTCTATCACATGAAACGCGCGTTCGTTAGACTTTTTTAAAAACGCACAGCTCTAATACTTTATTTTTTTATTGCAGAATTGAAATGAAAGACAAACAGAGATTTCCATTCCCACTCGAGCTCCCGTAGTATTTGCTATGCACCTACATGCGCCTTTGGTAACCTAACGTTTCCACTTATGCACAGTATAACGAATTGTAGTAAACGGATTTTATTTTTATTGTAAGTCATAAACAAAAGGAAACAGATATTGTTTTATTTTTCGCAATTTTTTTTATGACAGGAAACGAGCAAACGGGTCACCTGAGCGCAAGTGATCACCGCCGCCCATGGACATCAGCTACACCAACCAGAAGGAGTGCGGATGCCGGCCTTTTAGGAAGGAATAGGGTCGTTTCTTAAAGATTTGAATGTCGTACCGGTTCGGAAATACCGCTGCGGGAAGTTGATTCAACAATGAGGAGCGAGATGCGCGGTAGAAAATGTCAAGTAAAGCGCACGATAGTAAAGTGTTATCTCACCTGATGGTAATGATGATGTGGCCGAGGGTGAAGTATATCTGTCTAGTTTTATTTTGCAATACCTCACTGCCATTAATTCTACTATCCTCACTCCACCTGGCTTCAGCAATTCGAAACCGGCTAATTGTACCAGTTTTTGTTCCAACGTTTTAATTAAAAGCTGCCATTGTTTTAAACTACGGTCAGAGGTTAAATACATAGACAAGGCAGAATAAACATCACTCTGTTGTCTTTGATGAGCGGAATTGGCTGGGTAATTAATGTTTTATGAGGGTAACTTCTGCATAATTACCTGTTGAGGGTTGGCAAGGCAACAAACATAAAAGGCTCAGGACAGATCTCCTAGTGGGAGAGCCAAGCTTCGGCATGAACGGCCGGGTCAACCGAAGTGATACCACGGTCTCACCGAAAACCGGCGCGAAGCAACAAAAATGAGAGAAGGTTCACAGGCCCAATCATGGCGGAAAAATGGGTTGCAAGTTGGCAACGCGCTTGTGACTCCATTGGTGTTGCGAATATCTATGTCTATGGGCGGCGGCACTCGTTTACCTTTAGATGAACCGTCTTTTCGTCTGCCACCTATCACCATGTGCGTGGTGTATTCGGCATAGTTTAAGAAAATAACTCATTCCGATTTCTAAAATGTTTGAATTGTTTTGACATAATGTTTTCAGGTATTGTCATTCCATATTAGGAAGGAATAGGGCCCCTCTGGCCTCTGAGGGGCCTACTCTAGAAACCAATTCACAGCTGATTATTTATCTCACACGTTTAACGTTTCTTGTAAGGGTATAAAGATTCAGTCGCGAATTTCTTTTCCGAGTAGGTCCCCTAAACAAACAATAAGAACGCGGAGAAACAACAAAGCCGTTAAAACTGTCACCATAGGCAGTTGTGGGCGTTGATCGACAACAAACAACAAGAAAATGTAGAGAATAAACAAATCGTAGCGATTTTTCTATATTTTGGCCACGACATTAAACGAACATCCGAAATACTCGAGAGAAAAGGAAAATATTTGCAAATACTTCTCAAATATTATTTCCGCATTGAGGAAAAAATGTATAATACATTTTCGTGCTTGAAATCGATCGTGATATTAAATATATTGACTAGTTAGTACAGTCGAGTTCAAAAATATATATACACTTTAGGACCTTGTCACAATACATATTTATAAGAAAGTGGAAGTCGTTTTCTTATACATATGTACTGTGACAAGGTCCTAAAGTGTATACATATTTTTGAACTCGACTGTACCTACCGTTTGAGAGCACACCGGGGGGAAATCCGAGGGAAAGATTGGCAGAACAAGTGAAATCGCTTACCATCAGGTGATTTGACTGCTCATCTGCCATCTCATAAAGACAACGCAGTAATATTCAAAATGGAATACTCCCTACTACACATTCCAGGATAACCGAAAAATTATACTTAAATGCAAATGGAAACAACCCAAAAGGCTTTCCTAAAATAAACCTTACGTTACAAGTCTCATAATCGTTGGCCCCACGTATGGAACACGTAAGTGAACTTTTATCATAGTATAGAGAAACAATTCCAGTAAAGTAACGAAGGCTACGAAGGCTATGACTTAGGGACCTTCAAGAAACGAGCGTACTCCTTCTTAAAAGGCCGGCAACGCATCAGCGACCTCTCTGATCTCGCAGATGTTCATGGGCGGCGGTGATTACTTACCAGCAGGTGACCCGCTTGCTCGTTTGCCGCCTCTAGTATAAAAAAAAGAAGGTAATAAGTCGCACTAGTTCAATTTGGTTACTCTGGAGAGCAATAAAATTCTCGTGCACTCGAAAATCGGCATTGAAGTTGAATTTAGAGTTTCCATACATTTGTCCATTCAAATCCCTAATTCGGTAAAAAGTTTTCGGTAAGAAATTGTTACTGATACTCAGGGGGCTGAGAGATGGTGGTCTGGTCATGATAGGCTAACGCTTAAAGCACTATAACGCCTGATACAACACCTGGTTGACTGGTACATCATGTCATTTAGTTCGCCTATTGTACGAAGTTTTGAAGTTTTAAATAAATAAATCAGTAGCGTCGACGCGGTCTAGGATGTTCCGCGTTTACTTAGAAGATGTCTGTACACTTAATCTTTACTGTCATTTATTTAATTGTGGATTTAGTGATGGGCTATCGCGAGCCGCATGCCAAGCAGGGTTATAGGGGTCGCCTGGGAAGGCCCTGATGGTAAGTAATCACTGTCGCCTTCAGCGTACTAAATTACTATGACCGTAGCCGTAAAAACTTGTACTTTATCCCTTACATACGGAACACCAATTTGTTACATACGCACGTACAAGAGCTTATTCACGATTCGTTATTTTTTTGACGGGAGCAATCTTTTTTAAATAGTGAAAAATTATGGATACAGATACGACTTTTAAGAATCATGATTCAATAAATCGAGGAAAAAAAATGTGGACATCTATCCGTCAAATCGTATCGTGTTTTTAAGCGAATCGTCAAAGATGTATCCCGTGTGAATGAGCCCTAAGGCGGTAGGGTTGTCGAAGCCCGTGTTTACACCCTGCGCAATGAGGTTAGGAGAAAACTCGCACGATAATTTTTAACTTTCCCCCAATTGGGCCTTCGGTAATCACTCCAGTCGAGCTGGCTGTATTACAGATAAAACATACGTACATCAATATCAAAAATCCGTATCCGTATACGCCTCGTAAAGCAAGCGTGTTTTTATCTAACCACCATATTCTTTATATTACGATTGGAATAATCAATGAACTTGCAGTATTTTTACCTCGTAAAATAAAGTTTTAACGCCTGCTGAATCGTCTATCAATTTTACACACCAAACTATAAACACGCTACCATAATCCTCTTACCTCGTCGGTTCGGATTTACTGTACGCATAAATTTTCTATTGACGGTTTACGGTGTTAGTTGAAAATAGGGGCTTGTGGGAAATATTTAGATACACAATTCCATATTGAAAGCGTTTGAAAAAGTAATCCCAAGAGAAGTTTTACTGCTATAGATATTTTGAATTCCGAGCATACCTTCGAAGTCGAAAAAAGAAAGTAGAATTTTATTGCCAACCCTAATCTATAGTCACCATCACCAGCCCGGAAGTACCCACTGCTGAGTATAGAACCAAAATACATATTGACACAGAAGGCTGACTGCCCACTAAGAGTTAAAAATATGTCATGTACTCACGCATGCGCACTAGCGGGCAAAACGCCTTTTCGACCACATTAATCCTAACTTATAACATAAGATTGTCAAACTGTCGAGGTCTATGGTAGAGGCCGCGCCCTTATGTACTCATGCCGGGCAACAACCCTAGCATATGTCAACGAACTCTTCTAAATTCAAAATCAGGTCAAAGTTTAACTTCTGTGTGTAATTATTTTGTGCCGAAAGTACCCACTGCTGAGAATAGACCTCCTTTCTTTTTCGCCAATGTACCCGGTCATAAACTGCTCGGATCCAAGTAGGACCTTCCATTTTGGTAATATAATCTATAGTAATTGGTTGTAAAATTCCGTAAATGTCAAATACCGCTTTTTTGCAAATGGAGCCGTCATTGGCGGATACACATGTAAACGCTGTGTCTTGGGTTTCTATTTTCGAAGGCATTCAAGCGTAAATTCGGAAACGTTAGTAATAAAATTTGCCTAACAGTCAAATTGCGGGCAATATAGCGTGATAATTACGTTGAATTGCGCAAAGCCATGAAAACGTTTCCGCAGGTATTTTTATATGCTATCCGATTTTATACTCTACCTCTTCTATTGAGGGAGTAAATATTGCTGTTGTTTTATGTCAGTACTTGTACACTACACCCACAGAATTACAGATATCTCTACAATTCTGTCAAAGGTGTATATTAATTTTAATAAGCGGCTAATGCAACCTAAAAACAAAAAAAAATACAGAAAGATCAAACGAACATAAATTAATATCTTCAAAATTATCAAGTCATTGATAAGTCAGCTCTGGCCGAAAAGTTAGTTTATTTGGGCCATATAACTTTAAAAACGTTATTCAGTGACACCAACATTTGTAGCTTTTTTAAGCTGGAGGCGCCAATGAATGGTCACTGAGCAGGTTTGTATGAAAATGGTCTTGAGTCGATTTGGTTGCTCGTTGCAATGTGCCTTGAGCCACGCAATTCTTTGGGCTATGTCTGCGACCTTGGATCTTCTGCGTATCTCAACATTTCTGACACGACGACACGATAGTGAAGATCGCGGGAGTGACTTTGATGCGGGTGGCACAGGACCGATCCGTGTGGAGAACTTTGGGGGAGGCCTATGTCCAGCTGTGGATGTAGATTGCCTGATATGATAATAAGTGTAGTTTTCTTTATAATTTGACTGGTAAATATTAAAACTTATAATAATAGACTTGTATCCTGCTAAAGCGATGGCGGTCTACGCCATCAACGGGTCCTACGTAAACATCGATAAAACTGTAGAAAAATATAAAAGGGACGCATAAGGTCAGAGGTCATTCTATTACCATATCCCAGCGATAAAATCACAAATTGGAAAGACACTTGGAGACGCAATAAAATAAGACACGCCGGGGAAAGAGTGCGGAAATTGACACGCGATTGGACACATTGGCTTAGCTGGGGATTTTTCCGGGAAGAAGGGGGGAGAGGGGCATGCAAGGCTTGTCGTCACAGTTGCACTCTCTATTCCTTTAACCATAACCTTCAATTTCCGATGGAACACCAGTATAACACATTTATCATATTATAGTATAACATATTAATATCACAATTATCACATACCGAAAGTTGTGTGTATATTTGTTACGCCCAAACGACTAGGTCAATTTAAATACAATTTGGTATGCGGGAAGCTGACCATCTGGATTAACACAAACAATATATAGCCGGGATAATTCCGCAGGGCTTGATAGTTAAAATAAATATATTAAACTCACAATGGTTACCATAAACCGCCAAGGGTGTGAAGAGAATAAGCGATCCTATGCTAATTCAGTCCTTACCTGAAACAAAAGTACACGTGAATTAGTGAAATGTAAAGATGTCAGTGCGAGAGTCGGATTTTTCTACATACTTACGGAGTATCTAAGAATAAGAAGAGAAAATTTGTCTACACTTTATTCAGGCTCTGAACTCCCAGGGTTGAACCAAGTGTAGATACATTAGTTCGAATATTTGCTTAGGGCACTAAATAAACCTGCCAATATCGAGACAGAAATTCTTTGGATAAAGGTTTTTGCGCCCTCGTCTAGATACCGCCAGTGCTGCTGAGCTACAAGCTGAGTCTACAATAAGAAATGAGAGAATTTTAAGATACGAAAAAAACTAATATTTTCCCAATAGGTACATTTCCTCACAAGCTCCTCCTCCACAGACGAGACATAATTCTTATAAACAAAATGCGTACCCCAAATTGTACGTGTAGGTATACATATCCGCTTTATTGCGTTAGCTGAGTCTACAGAGAGAAGGAGAGATTTGTAATCTAAGAAACAAAACGATTTTTTCGCATAGTGCGCTTCCTGCTTGCTCTCAAGCCCCTGCCGACAGACAGAACACATTTCCTACAATCTCCGGAACAGGAAAGTTTATACACGCGTGATAACTTTTACATACCCGTTCAATTTGGCGCTTCATTAACCAGCCTGAGTAAAAAAACGATAGAATCCCATGGCACGCTTCCCGTTGGCTCATGAACCCCTGATGACAGAAGACATTTCCTGCAATGCCAATCTCCGGAGAGAGGCGAGGTAAGTACGTGCAATAACTTCTATGGTAGTTGAACGACAATTTGTCGCTTTTTTGACCAGCCTAAGCAAACAGAGAGATTGGAGAGCAATGTGCACAAAACTATCTTTTCCATGTTTCTTCCCGCCGACACACGAGCCCGACAACGACAGAAGAGACACATTTGCTGCAATTTCCGGAGACAGGTTTGTTGTGTAACTTTTATAGCCTTGTACAACTTGCCACTTTATTAGGCTGGAGAGCAAGGTTAACGTGGTAAGTCAGCAGACATAATAGAAAATCTGCTTGCTAAAAAATTGCATTTGCCTTTTAAAAGGTTTTTGGGTAGTACGAAGTACAAACCAAACTGTTTTTTCGCATGTCTCGCTTCCCGCTGGCTCACGAGCCCCGGCCGATAGAAGAGACACATTTCCAGCAATCTCCGGAGTAAGGCGAGGTTTGTGTACGTGCGATAACTTTTACTACTGTGTACGTGTCGCTTTATTGCGCTGACACTGAGCCTTCAGCTTTACTGCAATTTAATTTTATTTTTATAGAGCAATCATTTTTATGTTGATAATAGAAAATTTAAGTGCATTCTGTTGAATCGCACACTAATTTGAAGAAAACTTATTTTAATAACACAGGCTAAATCACTTCACCACGCTTGCCTAATGCGGATTGGTGATCCGCTGAGTTCTGAGTAATGTTAGAAAAATTCAAAACATATTTTTGTTTGAACCGGGAAAGCAAAAGTAAAAAAAAAATCACTGATTTTGTTCAAAGGATTAAACAAAATCAATGAACAAAATTGTAATTTTTAAAAGCACTCAATCTTTAAAAGTTTGTTATAAATAGGCAAGTTTCCCGTTTTAGGCATGAATAGATTCTCTCAGGGACCCATCAATCTCAAGTTTGTTAGCCCCTGGGTGTTTCAAAACCTTTTGTTTCTTGTAGAAAAGATCGATTGTCACATGAAATACAAAAGAAATTCGGAATTCGGCGTTCCCACTAAACTTAAAAGCTTTTCAACCTACTTCTACATTACTTATATAATCTTTTCGCGGAAACGTTTTATTTTAAGACGGTTAGATTGGAACTGTTGGAATATTTATGTCTTACAGCCAGCATCATATATAAAGTTACATCCAAGATGTCCAAATACTTGGCAACATTCATGGTATACAGTAATATCAACACAAACAACGTAGCCAAATTTAACAGAGCATTTACAGAGGTCCAAAATATCAGAGCAATTGTTTTGCCACATTCACACTGTTGATGTTGAAGGTGTTGTCTGATATCTGTAACACAAGTGCATAAGCTGCTTAGTACGAAATAAGGTCATTATGATGAGGTGTTATATGAATTTATTATTATTAGGAACATTGATTGACGTTCAGTTTTCCCGATATTTTTAACCACAGACAGTTAAATTTGGCTACGTTGCTTGTATGGATATCAACGACCGTGAATATCACTAAGTATTTGGACATCTTGGATGTAACTTTATAAATGAGGCTGACTGTGAACTGACTGCCTGTGATGACTACCTACAAGCCTATCTTTAAAAGCGACAATAAAAGCTAAAACTACATCCTCCAATTACATTTCCTCCCTAGATTCCCATTTCACGGCAAAGTTAATTTAAATATCACAAACGAATCACAAATAAAACATACGACTGAACGACAAAAAAGTAATCAAAGAGGGGTCTGTAGTCACTTAAAAATTTAAATTGGCTAAATACAGTTACATCCGCAAGTACCGCGGAACCTCGCGCAGACAACATCTCTCCCTGAAGTACTACAAAGGAACGCCCGCCTTTGTAATATTTTGAATAGCCTAAACAAATTTCATGTAAATGGCCTCACGAATGGGAGCCGTCTTATTTATGTATTTTATAACACAATTGGGTCAAATTGTATTCCGAGTGTTATCTCCATTTCTTTTAGCGATGCGCTACTCGATTACAATCATGTTACAATGGAACAAAGAGAATTTTCTTGTGACATTTTTATCGGAAGGAGTAATTTAAAATTAACTTTCAAAGGTTGACATTTGGCGTAAGATGTAATTCCAGAAAATTAAATTAAAGCCACGGTAAAAATACTGCTGATTACATATATTTTAATATAAAAGTACTGGTAGCACGACACTTTTATTTTTTCTTTCCAGGCAGTGGTCCTTTCCGCTTATCCATAGCACCTTTACCACCAGTTTTGGCATATTCATCAACTATACGTGAGAGCGGCGCCAACCTCTGATCCGCAAGATCCAAGAGCTGCTTCCGCCGTTGATTGAGAGCGTCGACGGACTTCGTCAAGCACGATTCGATTGCGTCTGCGCCGCGCATCAGCGACGTGGACGCGCGCACGGCCTCCAGCGCAGCGTACCGCCCGCCCTCGCAGAACAGCTTCAACTGCGACGCTATACGCACATTCGATATACGCGCCTCCTGGATACGGTTCTCTATCTGCCTCTTACAAGCTTCCATCGCCTGTTCCAAAGAACTCTCAAACAGACTACGATGTTTCACCAAACGAGGAGCGTAACTGCACATTTTTAATCTCTTCGTTTCAGGATCGATGGGGTTCTCCGGATCAATGACCTGTAGCAAATCTATTTTATCTTGTAAACTATCGATCCATTGGCAAAAAGGATACAACTCGGGCGCGTCTAGCGACAAAAATTCAGCAGCTTCAGTTGGAAGGCGGTCAACTAAATCATAAACTGCATCCAGGTGAGAAGCTAACCTGTCCTCATGATGTTTCAGCTCAGCCAAGCGATAGTCTCTCGCCGCTTCCACTCGCTCCTTGCGTATGCTGTGGGACACAAGCTTCAAAGAATACCGCATACGCAAAGCGCGGGATTTTTCGTCAACCCACATTCGAGCGTGATTGTCTAGTTCTTCGGGCACAAATGACACATTATTTTCAAAGGTTTCAAGAAAACCGTTCCTCCAATTCAACAGAGAAAGTTCTTGTAACTCTGTTTGTAAGATAGCACGTGGAATCGGTGTCCTCAAACTATTGGCATCGAGTCTGGGCGATGGAGGCATTCCCCATTGACTCCCGGAACTTCCTGTTTTTTGGATGTTGGACCTAGGGTTTTTCTCAAGAAAGCATTGAAATTCTGACATTAAAATACCGGCCATCGTAGCAGGAAAGTTCATGAATTCTTGTAATTTTCCCATTTCAACGTCACTATGATGTTTATACATTTCAGCGGTGCGCTCCAGCAAGACAACAATAGCGTCATACTGTTGTTGCAATTTTTCAGCATCTGGCGCACATCTTAACTGTTCTAGTGCAACATTAAATGTCATCTCATTGGCCAACTCCAATGTGTCATTATTAGTCAAGAGATCTTCAACGCACGCTATAGTCAACTTCTGCGCAAGGCCGGCCCTTAACATATGAGTATCCCACAGATGACCAGAATCATGCAATAAAGTATAAGTGTCTCGGAGTCGCTCCCCTAAAGAGTACAAACTTTTTTGCATTTTTAACGTTTCTGCTCGCGTTATATCAAGCAGCTCAGGATCACTGGGTTGATTTTTTTGGATATTGTCAGCTAATTTTCTCAATACTCGTTCTATAATAGCTTGTAAATCAGCTAAGTTAGCTATGTCCGATTTTAGAGGTGTAGGATCGATATAAGCATCATAACCGAGATGTTGGTGTAAATCTGTGAATTTCCCACTGAATCCAGTAAAAACTTTAAGAACAGCTTTCTTGTACACTTGCACCAAACGAGCAACGCACTGGTCGAAGTCCTCAGCATCGCCAAACATGTGTCCGATGCTTTGAGCTGGTTCCACAGATGCGCTTCTTCGCATTTTAGCGTACGCGCTGCCTGACCCCCGCGGCAGCACTTCAGATCGCTGCGAGTACGACGTGCTAACTCTGGTTCCAATCTTTGGCACGCCGAGACTCAATTGATTTAGACTCGACTTAACTCTAATCAGGCTTGCATCAGCCTGCGCGCGCAGATGCGCCTCTAACTCCGCATAGGCCCTGGAGTTACTCAATAGTTGCTGGTTGATCTCATAGGTGCGTTGATCGAATTCGTGAAGCAATTCTCTAGGAGGTCGGTGTCCGACTTTTATGAGACGCTGAAATTGGTCACGTAGTAATTTTCTAAGCTCATCAGCTCTTCGTCTTTCTAGTTTCAAAGCTTCCCGCCTAAAAGATGCCATTTCTTCGATACGATCAGAATGCAGGTCACTGATTGATTTAAGAGCTTGATTTCGAGTTTCTGGAATAAGTTGGGCGGGTGAACCGATTTCGTCGACTACACAGTTCATATCGAGGTCGTTTTGTTTTATGTGGGAGAGCAGAGCTTCAGCGATGTCTCGTACATTGGAGTCGATGCGTTGGTTGATGGCTGCGGCAGCGTCGCTGATGTCTTGGAGGACATCGTGGTGGGTTTTCTCCTGCGTTTTGAGGTAGTTTGCCAGTATGGGGCCAGAGTGCCTGGGGACCCACTTCTCCGGCAGAGCAGCTACCGCCGCGTCATCATCGGTGCAACCAGTTGCCGCAATAAGGCTCTTTTTCTTCCCAGTTGTCACACAGGTTCCTTGCTTCCGAGTATTTTCACAGAACTTTACGTTTTTTATCATATCAATTAAAATAATTATAAATATTTAATGAAAATAATAACAATAGAAATGAATTACATCTGTCCACGTCTGTCAATAAAACAGGCGTGTCATGTGTCAAATAAATACGCAATATTAGCTTGCATAGAGAAAAAAAAAATAACTTTTTGCATTGAGCAAAAAGGTTGGTTGAAGTTTCACACTTGACTTTGACTTTGAAGCGATTGCCATAGAAACTTTTTAATAGGGAAACTGAATACAGACCAACTGAATTATCCGAAACGTGCAGGTTTCCTCACGATTACCTCACCGAGCTAATGGCAGAAAAACATATATTTGAAAAATCCAGAGGTTTTAATTTTAATATACGACCTCTCGTAGAATACGTGTCGCGTTCTTATCCAATGAGCTATATCCGCTAACAAACCCATTCACGTTCACAAGTAGGTTCAACTTGCTGTAAACGTTTAACTTCGAGCTTCGCAATACCCACAAGGTACGATTATAACAACATCTACGTTTATTGTTATTGTTGTGTTCACATTGAACGACCCTTCAAGTTTGTCTGCAGCCCTTGTGCCCAGAGGTGATTAAACAACGGACAATCGCGATGACGGATGTGATGTGTCCAAAGGTTTCCTATCTGCTGCTCATTCCATAGTATCAGACAATTTTGATTCGTTACGGATCGACCAAAGTTTGTTATTATTGAAATAAGACGTCTCTAGAGAATTGGTCTGGTTAGTGAGCCTTCGCTCATAGTCATCGAGAGACAATGCCTCACTACGTGTTGTTTGAATATCGACTCGAAACTTTGTTTAACAACTATTGACGATTGTTCCTTAGTCTATAACCATGATACTACACTGTACACGTGTGTGCTATCACACGTAGTTATGGAAGTTCACACATACGAGCAAGTTAAATGGAAAGAAAACCAGACGTGCGTGACACGCGTCTGTCACAACATAATTTGTCGTTAACATATTGTGTTGATACATTTCGGACTAATACATAAAATAAGTAAGTCCCTTAACGACCAGCCACTAGTATCAAAATAGACAAATTACTCTCTCTTATTTAAATTAATTTTTTCTAACAACACTCATAAATACAAAGATATGACCCGTGATACCGATCCTTTCTGTTTTGGTAATTTCTTTTTCGCAACCCCGAAAAATTGCGTCCTAAAAATGTTCGCCAGTCGCCATGTTCTCGAGTAACAAAATCAACAACCCAAAATCCTGAAAGCGGAATAGAAAATGATTTGCGACCCTTTTCCCTCGACATTACGAATAAATCAAGCTTTAATGAAAGCGGTCGTATCAACATCACACGAATTTTAAATAAAGGATTATGCCCTTTTTGTTTCTTTTTCGTCACGGAAATAGGACGTCACCTAATAACGGCCTGAATTGTAGATAAGGTTTTGACCGTGGGAAAGCCACTCTTCGGCATGAATGAGCCGGCTTGCCGGAGTACATTTACGTCCGATTCGATTTATACGGTATTATCTATTTAGAATTAATCTATTATGATAACGCTCGCTACGAATCTTATATGGCATCATATTACCATTGATATACTCGGATAAAGCGTGGTCGAATTGGATCCAACCCTCTTATTACAAAGTCTAGTCTAAAGTTAGTTTAGATTTAAAACCGCCGTCACATAAATTTTGCAGTTATAAAAAAGTGATGGCATCATTTTAAACTATGCCTAACTTTAGTCTCCAATTATTTCAAAGAATCTATTTTGATTAGTAACGACACGTCAAACAAATATAAATCCACCTTAAGGGGCTATATCGACGAAACTAGCGACAACACACGACAAGGAACAATAATTGACATTATTGTTCCTTGTCGCGTGTTTTATATATTGTATTGCATCTTGAAAAAATTCAATTTACTTTTATCTAAGTCTGTAATGTTTTGCTTTCTTAAAAATATCATATTGTCGCCACAATCAGTGTAAATAGGTCGGCGGCGCTAGTTTTTTCGATATAGATGGCCCCTTAACTCCTAATAACAAACTCGTTTGATTTACCAGTCCAAACTTTTATTAATATTGTACAAAGTAAACGTATAAATAACCTCCATTACACGCTCCAGGGATTCACACGAAACTCCAACCTGGGAAAGATCCCAACAATTCTCAATCTAAGAACAATGTTGCAAAACTTGTGTTGTTAAGTCTTGCTTTGAAGTTCTTTGACGGAATATTATAAGCTGCCTCGAGCAAGCACGTAGAGTGAAACAATTTTCGTTACTTTCAAAGAATTTTAATGATATTAATATTATTAGTACCCGCCGCAACAATCAGAGTATCTCAAAAGAATGACGCAAAAATGTTAAGATTGTATACTTTATACTGTACAAACAGTACATACTCGTATATATGTACCATTTTAGCAAGCATTCCGAGCATAGCCCTCTCCATTGCCCTCTGTCTGTGACTTCGAGCCTTCTTAAAGCGGCCACGTTTTGATTGCGTATATGGCAACTGACAATACATACGCATTAAATACTTTCGTCCTACGAGTAAGATACTGCGGTAAATGGACCGACGGCGGAAACTCCTTGGCAGTTCTGTGTGGAGAACATTGGGGGAGGCCTATGTCCAGCAGTGTCTGCACTGACTGGTGATGGGACACAGAGCTCATATGAAGCAAAAAAGAAAACTCTTGTAGCTTACAAAATATATTTTTAAATATACTTTTGGATTATGTAAGCGTTGCATTCAAACTACGCGCGAAATTTACTAAACAATGAATTATCTATAGACATTCAAAAGAAAATAAACAAGGAAAATGTTCATAATACCATAAGCAATAAATGATAGCAATCAGATCAGAACGTTCCCTTACAAATAATATCATAAATAGAAAACAAACATTAAACTCTAGTGAACTAACACCATTAGTCCACACAAATAGTCAAAATCCAATCTTGAACGAAATCATTTCTCCATAATAATAGTCGGACACGCAATTTTCCAATAAACCCACTATTTGATGTGCAAACAGTGAGGGACCTAGATTCGTGCCCTGAGGCAGTCCACACCGAATGAACTAACAGAGATAGATAAATCCTTTGCAAACGCTATAAACCAAAGGGCTTATGTCAGAATTTACGTAGGTGTACTAATAAATATTTTTTGCAGAAAAAGACGTACTTTTCTAGACTAAGCTTGATTTTTGCTATAGATGTTACGAGGTACGTATTGAGATGTGCTAACTGGTCAGGTCGAACTATGACTAACGGCCGCTGTCTTACTTAAGTATCCGTAGTCTTTATGCGTATTGAAATAAGTGTCGATATATTTTCTTAAGTAACCAACTTAGTTAATCAACGACTCTGAAAACGGCAGTAACACACTTAAAAATATCAGAAAGAATACAAAAACGCTTAAAATTTTACAATGCTTTTCCAATTGACCTCAACCCTTATTTCAAACCCTATTTGTTGAGAATTTCTATGAATATTGAATAACCCAAGATCTGGTTGTCCATCTTAATTTGTTAAGGGCCATTTTCCTGGAGTACTTCGACCTTATGGGATATTTCACCTCCTCTATCTTATGCATACGCAAATTTTGGAAAATCACTTTAGTGAGTAGGAGTACTCTCCATAGATTCTTCTTTCTCATCAGCGTCACTATATTTCGAGAACGTAGCATGTTACGATACACATTTAGGTACGACCAACGCTATTTCTCCCAATTTTCTATCTCCTCAATTGTGAGCTCCTGATTCCAATTAAGGGCTGATGAGCCATCAAATGAGCCTGATAATGCGTGGCCAACAAGATAAATAAGCTCAAAGGAAAGGGATTCTTTCTAACTAAGCCGATTCCAAAATTGTGCAAAGTAAGCTTCAATTAGATGAATCTTGAGAATCTCAAGACGATTACGGCTTAATTAAAAGGGCTTGATTGTGACAATTAGGAATTTGAAATCAAAAGTGACGAATTAAAAATTAGGAGAGGCTAATTGATGTCTTTAATGAATTGGTAAACTAGACCTACAGCATCGAGTAACTTATACATACTGAGAACCTACAGCTATGATTAATGTTTTAATTAAAGTGTTACAAAATGAGTAAATAATATTTTTGCTCATATGTCTCTTACACAGGATGTATCTGTAGACACGTCTTCTACTATCGATTCTGAACAATATTTGTTCTGATCTGGTAAGTTAAGTATCAGCCTATAGGAAGCCTTTTGGAAAGTCGTCGAATTTTTTTTTCAAAATGACCTAGTCACGTTTGACTGACTTTGTATAAAAAGTTGATTTTTTTTAAGCGAACTTCAAAGTCATTGAACAATTGTTCAGAGCATTTAGTAGAGTGTTCTAAACACGTGTCTTTACATGTAAATGTTGACATATAACCCTGTATTGGTAGTACAATATCAAGTTAATTCTATTAAACTGTGAACATCATTACACAACAATACACCTCAGTTTCTAAATACTATTACATCTAAAGAAACTAACATTTATTCAACGAAATCTCGTATTGACTCAACGAAAATAATACCTAATGAAATTGGTGTTCATAGTTTTACAGGTTCAGACGTAGTTGGAGAACAAAGCCCCGCAGCCTTCATTAACGCTCCGAGATCTGGGCTAATTTTCTGTAGCGAAACATTGAGAGGCGTAATCATGACAAATCCTTTACTAGCAGGCTCAGGAGATGTAATCTGAATTAAAACAAAGGTTTACAACACCACTCACTGAATAGTATACAAGTAGACAGTATATAGAAAATAAGTAGTCATCTCGTATTCTCGTATCATCGTAGGATAGGACAGGAAACCTTCAGTAAAGACAAGAGCAAAAAATTAAAAAAAATTGATCATTTATTACGGCTAAGAAAATCTTACGAATAGTTTATGGTTTATCGAACTATAAGCACAATAGAATGAACCATTCGGCCATCAAGAAATCTATTATTCATCGGGTGTGAGTTTCCACACCATATTAATATGTAAAGATATTACATTATGAAAGCTATAATTTAATTAATAACATCAAGTAACATGTAAGTAACCAAGCCTTATACAATATTAACCCAAGTACATAAGTACAAAGAGTAACGGAGCTAGTTCGTGCCCTGTGGTACACCAAAGCATTCATTCGTAATGTAGTCAGCAAAGCCTTTGCAATCCGGTCTGTTTCAGAAGGTCTCGTAGTGTTGTTCCAATAAACAAACGTCCCGAAATAAAATATGTTTGTTTCGTTATTTTTGGTAGACTAATAGGCTAACCACAAGCCTTGGCCAAAACGCACGTATACTCAGTTCTGTATTGCTTTCATAGTGAATAAACGGACAGTAAATAACAAAGCAACTACTAGGTATTGACCTTTTTAGGGTACTGCAAATACTGCAATATGAGAGGAGATAGCACAAATTTACTTTTTTTTATGTAAGGTAGCCCTCCTTTGAACTCCTACTCCTTCCCATCACTCCTTCTCCCTCCCTCCTCTCCTTCTCGATCCCTCTTCTGCTCCCTCCTTCTCTCCCCCGAGTTTATCCCCCCGACCTTCTTTAGAATCCTATCACCATGTCAGCGTGTTATACCCGGTAGCGTAAAAGCCATCATCCGGAATCCACTTCTTGTTTATTCTATACCTATTCTATTCAACACATTTTAACGTAACAACACTACTGGCTGGCATTTCAAAGTGAGGTTCAGTGAAAGGACAGACTCTTAATTAAACTGCGTAGTTCTTCACCTCTTAGTCTCTATAAAAAGACAGAAGCAGGATTACTTGTACATTTATAATCATTTCACAAAAACGGCGATAGGTGCTGATTATTTTAGACAGTGAAAAGCGTAATATACGCTTAATTAGTACCTACTATCAGAAAAGTCATTATTATTGTATCCTCTTAAATGTTCCAAAGCTTTAATTGACCTGACACTCTGTAGATCCTAATCATCCGAATAATAGACATCCTTCGTTCCCTTACTATCATTATCATCTCAGCATGACATTCTTAATTGCTTCCAAGGTGGTCACTTCGAAGTCCGTGTAGATTTGGAGTTTGGACCATGATCCAGAATACAGTGACGGTCACCTCATCACCTGACGTCCGCAATCCTTAGATAGAAAGACAAGAGGGCTCGGATTCGAACCTACAACCTTACAAACGCACACCTCTGTAAACCCAACAACGCTCAAATACCAAATACTCAAATTACGACAAAATATGCGGAGTCAAATTAAATTGGACGGCCTCAAATGACAGATTACGGTGCGTATTCAATAATGGCGCCCAACGTGTTGGTGGATTCCGATGTGACAAATTAATGTATTAATCAGTCAAGCGAATGTAACGGATTCGCGAGATATAATCGTTACCTCTAAATAGAGAGTATCAAATAATTCATTCTAACATGCTCCTTAACTTTAATAGAAGCCCAGGTAACTTTGAAATTTGAACCATGATCCAGTATTCGATAAGTCTTGCAATTAAAATAAAGCTGAGCGTGGCCACGCCGCCTTGAATGCGAAGTGTGCGGTGCACACAGGCGCCAAGGCAATAGGGGTGCCACGCGCCGACGCTAACATGGAGATTCATGAAGAAAAATAGACGCTTCATTGGTTTCACACAAAAGAGTCGGCGTGCTCCTAAGCCGGATCAAAACTTAGACCCTCCTTGCTCTGAAAGCTTCCATCGCTCGTACCACAACTCCAAATACCAAATACTCAAATTACGACAAAATATCCGGAGTCGAATTAAATTGAACGACCGCAATTGACGGAGTTCGGTGCGTATTGAATAATGGCGCCCAACGTGGTGGCTGATTCCGACAGTGACAAGTGAATTAATCATTGAAGCGTAATGGATTCGCGGAACGTGATCACGCTTTGCGTCGACACGAATTTGCATGTTCAACATTAGAATTGTATACTGCGCACGTTATAATCTACATTAATTGAAGCGTTTATGCCTAATAGTGCCTGAAACTACGGGAATAGGTAGGTGTGGCTTAATGTGGTTTAATTACCAGGAACTTAACGTTGAACAAAGCTTTATAGTATTAGTACGAGAATAGATCAAAGCGACAACGAAACCGTTTTGTAACGGATGGTAATATACCTGTTGCATAAACATAAGAGAAACACAGTGCGTGTGAGAAGTATCGGGATAAAGATTCGATAAGGAATACCGCTTTTTCTTCCCCTAGATAGGAAATGGCGCCTACCATCTAACTTTCGGAACCCTTTGTAAAGAGACACAGATGGTCAAACGTTCAGAATACGAAACGTACAGGCACATTAACCACGAGAACTACGATAGCAGAGACAGTGATACCACGTCCTCATAGAAGACCGACGTGAAGCTGTGTTTCTTTGCGTGAGTGGGGTTTCCGGAGGCCCAATTGGGGGGAAAGGGGGTTTAGGTTGGCAGTGCACTTGTGAATACTGGTGTTGCAGGTGTCAATGGGCGGCGGCAATCGCTTACCATCAGGTGATCCATCTGCTCGTCTGTCACCTATCACATAAAAAAAGGTTCCTTCACGATGTTTTGCTTCACCGGCGAGCGATTGGTAGAAATAAGCCAAATTCACAAGTGCATGATCGTATTTGAACCAAAGATCTACGATGAAGAAGGCGCATGTTCGTATCTATACTTTAGCTGGGTCTAACCGCAACTATATTGGTGCGGGAACAAACCGCAACTGCAAATAGCGATGTGCGGTTGGTGTTTGGCATTTCTCTCACACTTGCGGTCGCTCTTACTACAGTACCAAATAGAATTCAAATATTTTTAGGTGTTAAGCTCAATGCATACTTACTAATATTATAAATGCGAAAGTAACTCTGTCTGTCTGTCTGTCTGTTACTCTTTCACGCCAAAACTACTCAACGGATTTAAATGAAAGTTGGTATACAGATAATCTAGACCCTGAGAAAGAACAGAGGCTATTTTTTATTGCGAAAAGGGGGTTTTAAGGGGTTGAAAGGGGGGTAAAAAGTTACTTTTCCACGCGGACGAAGTCGCGGGCGGCCGCTAGTGCTATACTATACGCAAATACTCGTGACAGACGGTGTAATATTTCATTAATTAATTAATGATATACATCAGTTAAGATCTCCAAAATAGTCAGAAGGTTTAAACGGAAGTGACCTGTTTACTAAAAGTACCAGGTTCAATTTGGGGGTCAAGCAAAAAGTATGTTTTGAATTCTTCGAACATAGAGGGTTTATGATCACCAATCCGCATTAGGCAAGCGTGGTGATCAAGCCTAATCCCTTCATAGTAGCGATGACTTGATTTCTATGATGAAATGGGACAGCGGCTGATACTTTTGACTGTTTTCCTCGAGCCAAATATTCGTGGCATTAGAGTTCTTGGAGTATAGTTAGGATGAAAAACACAACTGTATCGAATCTATCATTTGGTGTTAATAATAAATTTCATACAAAGTTACCCAAATCCCTTTAGCTCCTTGTAAAAAGTGTAGATAGATTTATTACTCTAGAAGAGGAAATGAATTTAAGGAAGCGATAACAAAACGTACACCGACTGTTCTGGAACTTCTATCCTTTTGTATCCCGTTATCATCCCTGTCAGATAAGACGAAGGAAAATTTCTCTGTCATTGTGGCATCACAAAAGATAAGGGAACACCTTAACAAGATCTGTTTAAAGGACACGATTCGAATCTTTTTGTACTATTATCTTTTTTTATGCCAAGCGTTCTATCATCATAAAGCAAAGAGAAAAATATTAATTTGAAAATTAACTTTACCAAACGTTTATATGATTTAAGATAGGGAATTAAGCCAAGTAGATCACCTGATGGTATATGATCATCTCCACCGCACTAGGATAAGGAAATCCATACTTATATTAAATAAATAATAATCATCTCATACATTGACCTGACTCCGTATAAAGTAGCTTAAGCACTTGTATTACAGATATCATACAACAGGGGAAACACTGTCCGCTTGTGACCGACTGCTGCAACGTAGCCGAAACGTCAAGCAGTAAGTACATACAATGTACTTAAAAATAAACGTCGCGTTAATTCCCGTTTTAATACTTTATAGTGAATATATACCGTTTCACAAAACAGGTACGAGGCAGAATGTTTCGTTGTAATCGCAGAAATACATTCATCATTACTTACTATCCAAGGATCAGCCAGTATCGTGATTGACAAAGGTTACCATAAAGCGTCAAGGGCGCAAACGCAGGAAAGCCACGGCGAAATCAACCCTTACCTGAAACAAAAATATAGTCGACATTAGCAAAATGTATTAGGAGCTTATTGCGGGGATTGGAATTTCATAAGTCAAGAACGAAGCAAGTTAAGGTTCATTTTATAAGGTAGTTTCCGTCCAAGGTTCTACGTTTTATTCTACCCCGAATATACAAGGTGTCTCTAAACTATGGAGTTTGAAGGTAAATTACCTTAAATCCTTAAGTTAGAACTTTTCACACAAAAGAGACATTCCTTTTTATTTTAAAAGAAAGATAGCATTAACTTTTTTTTGCACGAATCAAAACAAAACGAAATGCTATTTAGTCTAACAACTTATAAAAACTAAGATACTACCCGTGCGGATAAACGCTGGGATTAGAAATGGCGGACCGACGAGTCGGTACCGTCAGCATACTAAGTACGTAAAATTATAATTAAATATAAGTAAACTGAAAAATCGTAGAAAATATCGTTAGCATTGAAAATGTTTTGTCATTTTATTAATTCAAATAATATATAAGTATGTTTTATAGGTTTTATTATTTTGTAAATAGTATTTTTTACTATATTTATGTAAAAAATCTATGAAAATAATTCAGATTGCGATAAATTCTTTTTTCCTAAAAAGAAATTCATAAAGGTCACGGACATAGTCCAAAGAATTGCGTGGCTGAAGTGGCAATGGGCAGGGCACATTGCGAGGAGAACAGACGGCCGTTGGGGTGGAAAGGTCCTTGAGTGGAGGCCACGCGCAGGAGGCCGCAGTCGTGGCAGGCCTCCCACCAGGTGGACCGACGATCTGGTAAAGGTCGCGGGAGTCCATTTGGATGCGGGTGGCACAGGACCGATCTGTGTGGAGAACTTTGGGGGAGGCCTATGTCCAGCAGTGGACGTCTATTGGCTGAAATGATGATGATAATTTATAATTATCGCATTTATAAACGAATTTGTTCTTACAAAAATATACATTTATTAGCGGTCCGCCCCGGCTTCGCCCGTGGTAATACATAGCCTATAGTAATGAGGAATAACGTACCTTTCTAACAAAATATGACAAGCCTAACGAAAGGTTCAAAACCACGGAAAAACTAGTTCACAAATTTTTATTAAAACGCAGCTTTTTTTTTGTCAGTCTGTACCCACGTGTGCGAGTATAGACGCAAATAGTGTGCGAGCGAGAGGTGAATAGTTGCGCCGCCATTTCTAATCTCAGCGTTTATCCGCACAGGTAGTACATATTCTCTTAGGAACCTTGGGTTTTACACTCGACTGTCTATGAGATAACCGTAACATCAAATATTTAGAACACAACATCATCATTAACCACGTCTTCTAACAATCATTCTGAACAACTTTTTTTGTAATACTTATGGAAAATGGCAACAAAAAAAATGCACTTTTCATACAAAGTCGGTCACGTTAATTTTGTATGGGGAGTCGAAAAAATATTCGACGAATTTCCAAAAGTCGTAGAACAAATGTTGTTCAGAAAGATAGGTATAAGATGTGGTTAAAGGGATGTAAATGTTCACAGATACACCCTGTATTACTTAATATGGGAAAGTATGCTGAGAGAAGCTATATCCCGCCGCATAGTTGAAGATATTAAAGATGTTTAAAATATCGACGTAATATAGAATTCATATTCGCTGTGTGTATTGCGCACAAAGCAAATACGTATTAAACTTTCCTACTTCGAAGACCTACTTACTTTCCCGGCGTGTAAGAACAACTTTGTGGAGATAAAGTTTGATATTCCCTGTTTTACTATTTCTGTGGATCGTTTTCCCGTTTCCCCAGCGGCGGATACAAAGGAAACCAGACGTCCTTTGATAGATTAAGCAATTGAGAACTGTTTCCATTCCAAGTCCGTGTAACTGTGAATGGATACAAATGCATTGCTATAAAGTTCTTATACCTTTAGGGTAGCCACCCTACAAAGTCTACAGATAAGTTATTTTTTATTTAATAATAAAATAAATAAATCCTCCAACCGATATTTGGCTACGGCGGCCAATCTTAAAGATCAGCCAAGTGTGTGCTCAAGTGTGTGTGCAAACACAGGTGCACTCTCTATTCCCTTAAAATTATTTGTAATTGTCGCGGGCGTGCGGTCTATGGCGATTCCGCAAATAAATCAGTGAGAGGTTTACGCCGTATCTATTATAGTCTGCGGCATGAAACAATAGCGATGAACTTGAGTGCGTAGAAACCAATTTTAGTAGAAAATCTTATTTTTTACAAGTGCGCAAACTAACGGTCATCGCTATTGTTAGATGCCGCGCACTATAGTAGTGGCTCGCCCTCACTTCGTTTCGGAACCATATTTTGCTAAAAGTTCCAATCTTCGCCAATAGACGGCGCTGGATGTCAATTCCATCGCGCTAGTATTTGTGTTTTTAAATCTCTTATAAGCCTTGTCGTTTTCTGCAGATTCAACCTCTTTATCTATATATCTATACTATTTATAAAAAGATAACTTCTATTGACAACGCCAAGGCTTATAGGTAAACCGAAAACACGAAACGCTGGCGCGATGTAATCGTCGCCCAACGCCATCTATTAGTTCATCAATGAACTACTGTCCCGAAACGAAGTGAGGGCGGGCCACTAGTAAATAGTAAAGAAGATAGAAGATGAAATATTATTTATATAAGAAAACGTCTTAAACACCAATCGACTCGATAACCCTATTTTCCGTCCTGTAATTGGCTGGAGCGTGGCTAATTGAATCTGGAACCGGGGAACTAGTGCCGGAGTAAACATACATCAAAGTCCACCTAGCTTTGCGACTGGCAAAAGGAAAAAGTTTCATAACTTTGTGACACAGTAACCTAGTAATTTGAGGAGAGTAGTGAAAAATTTGCAAGCAAATCACGGTGATCATTAGGTCCTTACTTACTACGCTGGCTCAGCGATCCAAGGTTGCCTCGTTGGCCGACGTCAAAGTTCGCCATTTTGTTCGGTCCAAAAGAGCTTACGACCAACGCCGTCCTGTGGGGCATCCGAGATATCGCTGGAGAGACGAAGTCGCCAGAGACCTTAAAGCACTTAACGTGCATGATTGGTTGGCATTGACAGGATCATCAGGTCCTGATGATAAGAAATCACCGCCGCTCTGTGTCAATTGAGTACGGCAGTGAGTCGAACCGTCACCACCGTAACAACCACGACATCAGACAGGACAACGAATGCATAACATGAAAGTAAATACCTACTTACTTTTACAAAAAAGTATACATAAATCATCCCTTTAATTTTTTTTCATGTATCTTACTTTAACGTCAAGGTGAACCGAGAAAGCGAAATACTTGCGCGATTTAATCGACTCCTACCGCCATCTATTGATACTGGTCTAATTTTATATTTCTTGTATCTTATTTGAACAGACATTGGACCGATCTACCAATCCACCACTAACTCGATTCTAATATATCGAAACCACATTCGTAAAGCTAACGCGATTTGCCCAACCAAATCGTGTAAAGAGAAACTCAATAAATTCTTGTTTTTCCGCAAATATATCTTCAACGAGAGAACCGATCGCCATAATAAATAAAAAAAGGTTTGCCCATAACTGGCAAAGCATAAAAAAGGATTTATCGACCTAAGTAATGTTCTCGTGGGACGTGATAAAAGTTGCCCATTACAAACCTGATGGGCCTCTTGATGTTAGTGTTGGTTGGTATTGTATTTTTTTTTACATTATACCCTACAAACAAGTAGACGGTTCACCTGTTAAATTATTGCCCATAGACACCTGCAACACCAGTAGAGAGAGGTGCTGCCGTATCACATTAAAAAAACAACTAAACTAGCAAAATATTACACTGTCTCCCTGCCAGTAACAGTAACGTCTGGTAAATTGTCCTTTAGTTTCCAGTTGGGCAAAACAAATGGGGACGGCGGAAACAGCCCTCGGGGCAAACATTATTAGCAATTATGTTCATACTACATTGTACCGCCCACTGTCGCGGAAAGACAATATTTTAGGAGTCATATCACGCAGTCCATTTTCTTTGCGAAACTGGAGCAAATTGTCGAATGAACATTTGTACAGTCGGATAAACGAAAGGTTTGTAAAGATTGACCGTTCATGATCACACACGTTACATGATTACACAATAACATCATGTCATTTTGTCATTCACGGTAGTGTACGCAACGTACATCGATTCGGATCCAGTCCAGAAATCCCTTGGACCATGCATGTACTAGTATCTCAATAAAATGAAGGATATCCAGTTTGAAACACTACCCAAAAAGTTTTTCTTCATGATATGTTTCTTCACCGTCGAAGTGAAATACCCTAACAATGGAGGCTATCGCAAGTGGAAAATCTGCTATACCCAAAACTGGAATTCAAGACCAAAAAATCTACTACAATGTTGCTACTGCAATAAAATGATCGTACCATAGTATACCCCTTTTTTCTAAAAACACTCTCTGATGTAATTTACTTATTGGTAATTGTGATTCTTTAATTTTCACTTCAGGTGTTAATAACATTTGGTATCTACCCACAACATATTAACAATGTATGGAAACTTGACAGTTTAGTCTGCATAATAAGAAAAATAATGCCAAAAAGGTTGGTGAAACCTAAAAACGTCACTTGAAAATGACTTAAGTGACTTTAACAGATTTGACAGTGACGTTTCTGTCGTAAATTTTATTGGTCTTGAATTCCAGTTTTGAGTATAGCTGATTTTTTACACGCGATAGCCCCCATTGATATGCTGTCTGTAGTTTTAAAATAAAACAATTGTTATTCCACTTTTTCCAAATATTAGTCTTCAATCACTCTAGTGAGTTGCAGTTCGATTTTTCCATTGCAAACAGATACATTTTTCAGAGTTATGTTCTATATTTAGACTTCTAGCAATACTGGGTGAACTTCAATATATAACATTGGTAATATATTGCGCTATTTATCGGGTTACGAAGGTCACTATGGCAACTCGCATCGATTGTAGCCTGCAAGAGGCAAGTGTCGGAGAAACCAAAACTTGAGAATTCAGCGAACTGTGCGTGCATCAAATGAAAGGACTTACAGACAATAAGGGATTGTAACCTCTCAATTATAAAAACATTGTTGATTGATTCTCATTGAAACAACCTGAGATACTTGTATAACAATTTTGAAAATGTAGCTAAATTATTTTGATAAAACGTAGTTGAAATAGTTACTTGATTCTCATTTAAACATCTTTGAGATATCATCATTTTGAAAATATAGTAAAGAATTTTTATCATCTCGAGTGTAGTCAAACAATTACAATTACGGTAGAATGCGCGACTTGATTGCTTATCGAAGTAGCGCAAAACCGCACACCCCATGAAACTGAACATCTTTCACAACGAGACCACAATATGGTGAAATATGAAAAAAAAACACTTTCCCATACAAATTGCATCAATAGCCGGATCACATTTGTATGGGAAGTATTTTTTTTATAAATAAATAAAAATGTTTCTGAGGGAATATTTGATTTCATCAAAATGCTATCGAGAAGTTTCTAAGACGGTTAAAAAAATACAGAATATAAATTATGCCACTGGTATATTAAACAAATTCGTTTCGTTTGTATACGCACGTCACGTTCATTGTAAATTGCCATGTTCTTTAAACTAAGCTAACTAACGTTTTAATTATAATAAATTGAACAAGTTGTCAAACTGCCTTCGGCATAATACATTTATTAATGCATAATAAAGAGAATTTTAAAACTAATGACGCCATTTCTAAACTGATGATGCCGTTTCTAAACTGATGACGCCATTTCTAAACTAATGACGCAGTTGTAAATTGATGACGCCGTCCCTAAACTGATGACACCTTATCTAAACTGTAGATTTCTTTCAATGTCTGCGGTATATCGAACACACAAAAACACTAGAGCAATATGCAATATTTCACAAAGTTTTTGCCGTGTGTCTGTGGCGGGTAGGCAGACATTCGGGTCATTTGTCAGCTTTTTCCCTCCACTTCAGTCACGTTCCGACACAAACGAAGCCACTCCACTGAATTAAACGAGGACAAATTCACCTGTTTTTGAATTTGTGTCGGATTTTTGTATGAAGCGAACAACTATTGTGGAAGAGCCGCGGAACGGGGCGGCTCGACCGAGTGATGATAACATAAAACACCAGCGTGAAGCAGTGTTTCGATATTTTGCCTAATGAATGAGAATACTGAGGCTCTGTCGGTGGGAAAGGGGATTCATAAGGTAGGCAGTGCATAGTTTGGTCGCTCCCAACTCAATTGGTAGTGAATAGAAAAGAAAAAAAAACTATTGCGAGTGCTTTTCCGTCTCTCTCAATCTCGTCAGCCAGCTAACATGAAAGTACTGCCCCCAATTTTCGTGATTTTTGATATGGAAAAACATGGCGGATTTCGCATGAAAACTATACGTGAAGAAAACCATGTTTTGCAAAATTTATATCTAGTATCGATTAATATCACAAGCACGTGAATTGAGAGCCTGTTATTTTATCTGTTAGCATTGCTATATTGAAATAACAGTACACTTCCATCTATTTCCGAATTCCGTTTACGAATTTAAACAAATAATATCTATCAAAGCCAGAATGATTACATATTGGATCGTATCCTGCCAGCAAATATTTGCCAGCGGACGCAATTTGGCATAGCCCTCGTGTAAGAGAGACAGCCAATAAGGTCAGGGGGTCAGGGAAACCGTTCCATTCGTGATTTTTTTTGCGAATTCATGCAGAGTCAGAGAGAGGGTCGGGCAAAAAAAATGTTTCGAATTTTTCGAACATAGCTCGGGTTTGTGATCACCGATCCGCATTAGGCAAGCGTGGTGATTTAGCCTAATAATCCCATCATAGTAGCCATGACTTGATTTCTACGATGGAGGCCTTTGCCCTGCAGACAGTATATAGGCTGATACTATCATAACTGGTGTAAACTGCACGTGCATATTTGTAGATGATATCAAATGTCATAGAAATGGCGCTGACCCGAGATATACGATTACAAACCATTCCTATTATTTTGGGCTATAAATAACTTATTCAATAGGTATAATTAATTATGATAACGAGTATATTCTGATCATTAATTAACCGAGAATACACATAGATTACCCGTGGGAGAGTCACGTTTGGCATAAATAGGGCCGGCTCGACTGGAGTGATACCACGGCCTCACAGAAGATCGGTGTGAAGCAGCGCCTGCGCTGTGTTTCATCGGTTGATTGGGGGTACCGGAGGCCCCATTGAGAGGAAAAAGGGGTTAAAGGTTGGCAGCACACTTGTGACTCTACTGGTGTTGCATTGCAGGTGTCTACGGGCGGCGACATTCCCTAATTATCAGGTAGTCCGTCTGCCTGTCGACCACATGTCACATAAAAAAAAGAATAGAAAATCAAACCAGAAATCTCGGTCGAAGAAAGATACGGCCATCAATTCAACAAAATTGCATAGCTCAAGATAAAAGCCAATAGGGGCTTCCTGTTCACCTACAACTATGAAGTTTGGCAAATGACATAATTAACGACCATATTTACATACTAACTTAAGATAGGGACTAAATCAATTTATGAAACGTTTCGTAATAATAAAGTATCAGCCTATATCCACCCCCCACTCCCACTGCAGGACGAAAGCCTCCATCGTAGAAAGGCATGAAAAAAAAGTTTAATAACGTGAAACGAAATTAAAAAAAAACTGATAACATTTCAGAATATTTTCTGAAATGTCATTATTATGACAACTTTGTAATAAGAGGCATTCTTCAAAAAACATGTTTCTAATTTGAATAGTTAATAAGAAAACAAAGCACTTCTTAGAAATGTAATAAGGCAATTTAATTCTGCTTGACGAGGAACGACAATGTATCAAATGGGTCATGTTTCGCCTGAGGTTTTGTTTGTTCGAGTCCTAAGAAAAAGAAAATTAGTTTGTCTCTGAAAAAAAGGAGACTGTACAAATAAGCATGAATCAATACATGCGTAATGGTAAATGTCTTAGGATCCCAATGCGTATGTATTGCCAAAGATGACATACGGAACCAAATGTGGCAGCTTACACTGGGCCTCTTAAGAAGGCTCAAAGTTACTCCGAGGGCAATGGAGAGAAGAGGGATACAAACATATAGATGTAATTTAATATTGACAAAAAAAATTCAGCCAATAGACGTCCACTGTTGGATATAGGCCTCCCTCAAAATTCTCCACACAGATCGATCCTGTGCCACCATCGTAGGAATGTCCACGACCCTCACTAGATCGTCGGTCCACCTTGTAAGTGGCCTGCCATGGCTGAGACTTCCTGTACGCGGCCTCTACTCAAAGACTTTCCGCCCAAACCTTATTACATTACCGAAATAAAAATTCAAAACACAAATATACCTCCTCGACATTCATTTAAGATTAATTTTATCTAAAAACGCCCCATCAGTCTTGCGGTTTAGATACCGGGCCATGATCTTAGGGTCCCGGGTTCGACTTCCTATTATTCCAGCCCGAAAGACTCAAGGAGGGCATATAGTAAGCAACCTATCACATTTTGTTAAACAGCTATTCCAAAATTCGAAGAACCGCCCTCACTCCGTAAACAGGGCTGCTTTGTTTTTGATCACGTTAAATACGTCAAAGTGCGGCGAACTGATTAATATTTCCATAATCACCGTTAACCCTTTCGCGACGTCTTTGCATATTAAAATATTAGGTCACTGTCTGATTAAGAGCTGTCATGTCTGCCTCGGTGGCGCACCGGGTAGTGGGTCGCACTTAAACGTCCTAAGACCCAAAAACCTTGCAATAGGCAAAAAACATCTATTGTATCTGCTTGGGCCTTACGACATTAAAGCAACGGCTGCTCTTGATGTCCCGGGCTCGACTAGGTTGACCAAACATTTTTATCTGAGGTTTTCAGTTCAGAAATTCTCAGTGTCTACCCGAAGTCTGGAAGATAGCGGTCTTGTATCCTCGTGCCCCGGAAAGCATGTTAAGCACTTGGTCCTGAGCCTGATCCCCCTTCGGTCGTATCACACTGGCCTTCTACCGAAATATGAGGGGAAGGGAATAGAGCAGTGGTCGTCAAACTGCGTCGTCAAATTTGTGCGGCCCGCGATAGATTTATTTTTAATTAAAAGCTCTTGAAACGCTTTTACATATACTGCGGCCCAGGCCCTAGTGCTCACATTGTTATATGTGGCCCTTGAACAGTAAAGTGTGACGACCGCTGGAATAGAGAGTGCATTGTGGCTGCGCACACACTTAAACATGAGCATTAGTGCATGAGCGAAAATTGATATTACTATTATAAGAGATGACAAATTGTGAAATTTGTTCGGGAGCTCCGATGTCAGACATATACACACACATGGCTGTGTGTGTATGTATATGTCAAACATATAACACCCCGTCGTTTTTGCGTCTACCTATAAACAATAATCGAGCAAATACCTCAGCCTCCACTCTCCCGGCTGATCTTATTTCCATAATCACTAACCCTTTCGAGTCGACTTTGCATAAAAGATTGCCCGGTTTGCACCTCCAGTCTCCACTCGAGACGCGTGTCAGCGCCTCGTGTGTAAAGACATTATCCGAACCATTGGGCCGACACTTGTCAGCTAGGGTTGATAACGAAGCAAGCAAAACTGTGATTCTTTCCACGCTCGTGATGGGTCATTCCCATAAAACTGTCATTACCGTGGCAGTTACTATACATTTTTACAAAAATCACAAATGAAAGTGACAGCATTCGTTTAAACCAACACAAACTTTTTACCACTTTATGCGGGACAAAGTTTTAAGTTTAGCCTAGTGCTATCTATGTCCTAAACCTATTCTTAAGTATAACCGTTTTTTTTTTTCAGTTATCATTTCAGAAAACGACACCTTCCAAATTTTAAAATACCTAACCAAACTCAGTTCATTCGTTTTGGAGCCAATCAAGCCAAGCCAAGGTACTGGACAAGGCTATAGAAGATATTGTTACAAATACAGACGTTAAAATAACACACACACGTCGGTTTCTTCATGTTTTGTGTCGGGGTCAAAAATAGATATAACCGGTCGGTTGCTTTTTGCAACAATCCAAATTGCCAAAATTAACTACTGTTAGTGAACAGTAGTCAATTTTGGCTCGCTTTTTGAAGGTTTCAAAAAATCTCCAAAAAGCGGGCGTATTCCTTTTTAAAAGCTCGACAGTCAGCCCCACTTGTCAACTCCTCTGGTGTTGCGAGTCTCATGGGCGGCGGTAATCGCTTACCATCAGTTGATCCGTCTGTTCATAAAAAAGATAACTAAAAGTAAGCGAGCGGTTAAGAACTTTGTAGCGGCAACCCTGTACCTACATCAGAAGGAGCCAAGTCTCGTCGGTTTCCAGCCCAGCACCCGCGTCGCGGCGACCTTTTGAAAAGCACCACACACAATGACATTTAAATTAAAGTCATCATTAAGACACTGACTCCGAACAAACACCAATGTTCATCACGCTAATGTTTTATTATATTGCATGAGCGATGTACTCGTAAATTGCATGGGGTCAGCTACCTAACTTAAATTTATAACTGATAATTACGAAAATTAGTTAAATTAGTAGTTTTTTTGTGGCGACTAGTCGTGACTGCCTACTAACTAGATTTATACATCTACTTTTCATGATGACAAGCGAAGCAACTGTCTACTGGCTAGGCAGTAAGCAACTCGCACAGTGTAAACCAATCCTTACTTGACACCACAGATTTACATCGAAGTCGCCTTCAAATCTAGACCACGCAGACGTCAGACGACTGACGTCATACTTACGAACGTGAGGAGAATTCGACTGACTGCTTTGATTTACTTTATACATGAAGTAGCATTTAGGGTTGCCAACGGTCGAGTGAAATCTCGACTTCTATCCCTTTCACCCCTCCCCCCTACGGCAGTGGACGGTACAGCATGACCAGATAGCAGGGAGATTCGATCTGGCATGGGATCTTTCACCTAAGCACACAAAAAAAGTATTTTTTTTTAGAATCAATAAAAAAGTGATTACTTACATAAAAGTTGGTAATTCTTAATCCTGAGCCCCCCCATCATTTGATCGAACTTTAATGCAGAAAGTTCAGAATGTTTCCGAGGTATTAATATTTCATCTAAATGAGTTTCCTTCTCTTCGGGCCGGCCAATAAAAAACTTTTTACCAAAAAAAAACACCAACGAAACAAAAAAAAACATAAAAATATTAAGCCAATATAACCTTCAAATTTAAGATCTTCAATTAATTTAGGTATCTATAATTAATTAAGTTTATAAAAGCATTTGATCAACATCTCAGCATTTCATTCCCGAGGTGCCTTGGACCATAATCCAGGATTTAATAAGTCTGGTAATTACTAGCCCAACTTAATCTACATCATTAATCAAGTAAATATCTCAAGACTCCATTTTCCGGACTACAGATGTGTCAGTTTCTTGTTTAATATCCAGCAGACTAAATAGATTTAGCCTAGCTAGCAAGATTTATTATATACCAAAATCCAAAACTGTCGCATTGGAGCCCGGGCTACGCTTAGACCATGATTCAGGATTGAAAGGTCAGCCGGGCTAACATGCGCACCACAAGATAATTTTCGACACTCGTATTGTGTCGGCGCAAGTTGCTTATGCGCTCTCGCGAATGAAAGTCGACAAAATTTTGTCGCGGTACGCATGTTAGGCCTACTGGTAAAAATTACAATGAAGCGACTGCCGTCTAAGACTGGCGTTTTCGGGATAGCATAGTAGCGATGTCTATGATGGAGGCCTTTGCTCTGCTGTAGGATAGTATATGGCCTTGATACTTTACTTTATATTAGTACTAGCGGCCGCCCGCGACTTCGTCCGCGTGGAAAAGTAACTTTTTACCCCCCTTTTAACCCCTTACAACCCCCTTTTTGCAATAAAAGTAGCCTATGTTCTTTCTCAGGGTCTAGATTATCCGTATATCAAATTTCATTTAAATCCGTTCAGTAGTTTTGGCGTGAAAGAGTAACAGACAGACAGACAGACAGACAGACAGACAGACAGACAGACAGAGTTACTTTCGCATTTATAATATTAGTTAGGATTAGGATTTAAATAACTTGATAAATATAACTCAAGCGACTAGACAGGTACTTAGTTACAAGTTTCTGAGCTACAGCTAACGGACACGCAAAAGCTCTTAAGCCACCTATAATACATCAAGAAAAGTTTCTTCAAACTGCAGCTGAAATTGCATACAGAAATATGGGTCAACTTAGCCCAGTGGTCCCCAACATTTTTAGAAGAATCCCATATTCTTCTAAAAATGTTAACAACTTTTAAAAAAGGAATACGTTTTGTAATATACGCTGTTTGTAATATTCCGTCGTTCGTCTTAAAATAAATTACTAGTAATAAATTTATAAAAATACAGGTTAATTTTTAAGCACTAGATAATCGTAAGTTTGGCATACTGTCGAAAGGTACAGACATATCTTCTGTTAAAAGGCATGGTAAATGGCGAAGAAGACGTCCGATCTCTCCCCATTTTCGCTGCCACTGAAATATTAAAGACTGTCACGTAGATCCATGTTCCTTTGTCGCTGACGTCAAAGATTAACTTGTTACGAAGTTTGCTGGCAACTTGGAGCCCCGGGGTGACACGAGCCGGGCTTGCGAAGTTTCGGTATCTGTGACTCTCAAACTCGGTAGTCTAGATATTACATAAGGGAAGACACGGAAGGTTTAGTTCTTTAGCAGAAAAAAAAAGAGCGTATTCCTTTTTCAAAGGCCGGCGGCGTACTTGTGTTGAGGGCGCAACTGACTTCAACGCGAGTGCACGAGCATTGCCCCGCAGATGGTCTAATTTGAAGCGGGCGTTACGACCGACTGAAACATGGCCGCTTACAATGGGCCGCTTAATAAGAATCTCCTTGCGTGATCGTGTCAGAAATGATGAGATCCGCAGAAGATCTAAGGTCGCGGACATAGCCCAAAGAATTGCGTGGCTCAAGTGGCAATGGGCAGGACATATTGCGAAGAGAACAGACGACCGGTCTTCAGATATAAATAAAAATGTCCATTAGGTACTGTTCGAGCAGTCCGATCAGTCAGCAGATTGGAAGTGCGTGCTTTCATTCAGTATGTTTGAGATTTTTGCTGTGATAATGCGGCCGCGGGTTGATCACCTCTGCTTAGTAAAACGACTATTACTATTCCTCTTCTTTTAAAAACGTCAAATCGTAGTGTTCATCGAGAATTAAAAACAGAACGAAGTAAATATAAAGATGAAAAACTCTAGGAAGAACAAAGAACACGTTTTATTCACATAATATCCTACCTAAATGTGAATAAAACGAATTCCAAAAGGAATTTCTCTCGTCGGTAGGAATAACCAAATACCTAACGAAGAACAAAACCTAGCAAATCTTCAGGGAAGCATTCACAAATTATTTCAACCTTCACAATTTAATTTTCGGCATAATTTATTTGAAGAGCTATGAATTCTTCATGAGTTAAAATTAAGTATATTTGAAAGTGTAATTATTACATTTGTAGGACGAAATTAAATGTTTCATTGCTTTTGTCATTCGTAGGCTGTTAACTCCACTACGGCAAAGCTAAAAAGGATAAATTATGTTATGATTTTAGCTGTCTATGTATGGTAGTATATTATGTTTGTCGATGCTAATCTATACCATTTATAAAGAGACAATTTCCATGGCCACAACAGAAAAGACCAAACGCTTACGCACTGTAATCGACACCCAGTGCCATCAATTGGCAAATATTCGAACTAACAGCAATCTCATATCCCTGTATGAGATGAGGGCGGACTACTAGTCATTTGGATATAAAAAATACCCAAAATCCTTTGTCTACGCGCGTGAGCATCCTGTAGGTATTCGCGGCACAGACAGACTAAAATCTAGACTCCACCCTTAGAAATGCTATTTTCAGACTCTTCTCGTTGCTTAGAAACTATTGATTCCTACGGCTTTAATAGCAAAATAATACCAAAGCTACCACAGCATCAATATAGCCAGCGACTCACGTACATGCCATGTCAAACTAAAACTAAAAATGTTAAGCAATTTTGATGCTGACCGTGCCTATCTACTCCAGAAGGTCAATCGGAAATAACGGCAGGGTATGATTTTGTTATTGCATTGATAGTTTTACTAACGGCGACAAGCGATTTTTTAATTAACATTACATAGAATTAAGTTTGATAAATTAAATAAAAAAGTGAGGGAAGGTCCTTTTTTTTAATCTAGATAACGTTTTCCGTTTACAAGACCATCAGAGCTACATTTATTGAAAAGTCCTATGCCTTGCTACCGACTATTCTTGTATTGTGCTTGTATATGCTAAGTTGAAAATTCATTATAATGACTCGTATAATATTCAATAGAGGGATGAAATACTAATATTTAATAAAGCGGACGGCCCAATAACTGACGGCAGCGTTTCCTTCGCCCATCGTTATTGGATTCTGGGAAATAACTAACTTAGACATCAACTGATAAAGATACTTGTTGTTATTACTTCGGTAACTCATCATAATATCTGATCAGAAGCCAATCTTAAACTTTCTTCTTCACAATGTAAAGAAAACTTTAATTAACGGAATAAATTATTAATTTTACCTGTGGGCGTGACTAAGAAAGGATTAGGCTTAAATGCCAATGGCTGATTTAGGCGCACAGTTTTTTTTTTGTGTTTTAAGTATTTAATATTTTATTTTAGAACTAGTGGCCCTGCCCTCACTTCGTTTACGGAATAGTAGTTCCACTGTCTACCAACAGAAGGCGCTAGGCGTTGATTGCATTGTGCTAGTATTTCGCCCTTTCGGATTGTATAGGTTTGTCGATGCCTATTGAATTTGTCCCTTTATAAAATATAGTATAGGATGTACCTATAAATAGTTTTTTTTTCCAGGCAGTCATTTCCGAAGGATAAACGATCTCCAAGATTTATGTTGCAGTCAACTCGCTGCAACTGTAGGTACTTCACTACATCGATATTCATCAATTTTTCACTTTTGTTACACTTTTTGTTACACAGAGTAGTTGACACAGTTTGTTACACTTTGTCTAAACAAAGTGTAACAAACAAAATTGAATATGACAACTAAACCTCTAAACACAGTCCAAGCATGAAGTTTAGAAAAGTAATAATACCTATGAAGTGAACTGTTTCTTTAAGTATTTAAATTAGATTTAGAACGTATAGGCGCGGGTGCCGCTTTACAGGGCGCCACATAAAAAACCTATGAAACTTGGTACGGAAGTCAGTTTCACTCTCTGCTGGGCCACAAAATTAAACCTAGCTTCCGTCGGAACTTGTGTCAGCACTATCACACAAACGAAGCTTTGAAATTGCCATTTCGATTGCAATCTGCAGCTTTGCACCGGACTTGATGTATATAAATATATATATGTCGCAGCCGGATCGTACAATACGCCATATTACATTACGGCTGGCTGTTATCAAAAACAGGACCGTTTTGAAATCCGGCGGTTCAACGATAACCCGGAGTGAATGTAGGTGAATAAAAAACGGCCGCAATGTATTCGCTGCCATGCGAAATTCAATCAGGCTAGCCATAATGTAAGGCACACAGAATTCTTTAATTGTAAAGATATCTTTGTGTTGTAGTAACTCTTGTCTTGTTTGTTAAGTAGCCGTACAATACGATGGGGCTAAACGTGGGCTGCCTTATATTGGAAGAACGTATCTAAATGACAATGCGGCTAATCATTAATACGTAATGTACGTAATGGTGTAATATGTGGGATTATACAATCCGCCTGCGACATATATAAGATCCAAACTAAGGGTCAAGGTCGTTGCGTGACCTACATTTTGGCTTGCACATTTTAAATCGGACATGATCTGGAATACTAACTAGGAACTGGAATCCGTCCGTGGATTTTCACACAGTCGGGCGGGATAAAAGATGTGGAAGCAAATATAGGTAGCTCAGTAGATTAAAAACAATGTGCCTTCAATGCTCGGGAATTGATTCCGAGCATCTATGGAAAACTATGCAGGAGGCCGCAGCCGTGGCAGGCCTCCCACCAGGTGGACCGCCGATCTGGTGAAGGTCGCGGGAGTCCATTGGATGCGGGTGGCACAGGACCGATCTGCGTGGAGAACTTTGGGGAGTCCATATCTCCAGCAGTGGACGTCTATTATGCTGAAATGATGATGATGATACTCTATGGATTTTAAAAATCTATGGTGAAATTACCTCTGCACGTTTCTAATTTTTTTAACACGGGCCAGTAGTCTATATGCCTTGCTACCGACTATTCTTGTATTGTGCTTGTATATGCTAAGTTGAAAATTCATTATAATGACTCGTATAATATTCAATAGAGGGATGAAATACTAATATTTAATAATGCGGACGGCCCAATAACTGACGGCAGCGTTTCCTTCGCCCATCGTTATTGGATTCTGGGAAATAACTAACTTAGACATCAACTGATAAAGATACTTGTTGTTATTACTTCGGTAACTCATCATAATATCTGATCAGAAGCCAATCTTAAACTTTCTTCTTCACAATGTAAAGAAAACTTTAATTAACGGAATAAATTATTAATTTTACCTGTGGGCGTGACTAAGGAAGGATTAGGCTTAAATGCCAATGGCTGATTTAGGCGCAGTTTTCTTTTTGTGTTTTAAGTATTTATTATTTTATTTTAGAACTAGTGGCCCGCTCTCACTTCGTTTCGGAATAGTAGTTCCACTGTCTACCAACAGAAGGCGCTAGGCATTGATTGCATTGCGCTAGTGTTTCGCATTTTCAGTTTGTCGATGCCTATTGAATTTGTCCCTTTATAAAATATAGTATAGGATGTCGTTTTTTTTTCTAGGCAGTCATTTCCGAAGGATAAACGATGTCCAAGATTTATGTTGCAGTCAACTCGCTGCAACTGTAGGTACTACATCGATATTTAGACACTTTTGCTACACGAGTGTTGACCCACAGTTTGTTACACTTTGTCTAAACAAAGTGTAACAAACAAACTTGAATATGACAACTAAACCTCTAAACACAGTCCAAGCATGAAGTTTAGAAAGTAATAATACCTATGAAGTGAAACTGTTTCTTTCAGTATTTAAATTAGATTTAGAACGTAGTTATAGGCGCGGGTGCCGCTTTACCAGTGCGCCACATAAAAAACCTAGAAAACTTGGTACGGAAGTCAGTTCACTCTCTGCTGGGCCACAAAATTAACCTAGCTTCCGTCGGAACTTGTGTCAGCACTATCACCACAAACGCTTTGAAATTGCCATTTCGATAGCAATCTGCAGCTTTGCACCGGACTTGATGATAATATATATATATATATATATATGTCGCAGCCGGATCGTACAATACGCCATATTATCATTACGGTAGCGGTTATCAAAACAGGACCGTTTTGAAATCCGGCGGTTCAACGATAACCCGGAAGAATGTAGTGTGAACAAAAAACGGCCCGAAATGTATTCGCTGCCATGCGAAACTTCAATCAGGCTAGCCATAATGTAAGGCACCCAGAATTCTTTAATTGTATAGATATCTTTGTGTTGTAGTAACTCTTGTCTTGTTTGTTAAGTAGCCGTACAATACGATGGGGCTAAACGTGGGTTGTCTTATATTGGAAACGTAGAACGTATCTCAATGACAATGCGGCTAATCATTAATACGTAATGTACGTAATGGTGTAATATGTGGGATTATACAATCCGCCTGCGACATATATTAAGATCCAAACTAAGGGTCAAGGTCGTTGCGTGACCTACATTTTGGCTTGCACATTTTCAATCGGTCATGATCCGGAATACTAACTAGGAACTGGGATCCGTCCGTGGATTTTCGCACAGTCGGGCGGGATAAAAGATGTGGAAGCAAATATAGGTAGCTCAGTAGATTAAAACATGTGCCTTCAATGCTCGGAATTGATTCCGAGCATACATCTATGGAAAACTATGCAGGAGGCCGCAGCCGTGGCAGGCCTCCCACCAGGTGGACCGCCGATCTGGTGAAGGTCGCGGGAGTCCATTGGATGCGGGTGGCACAGGACCGATCTGCGTGGAGAACTTTGGGGGAGTCCTATCTCCAGCAGTGGACGTCTATTGGCTGAAATGATGATGATGATACATCTATGGATTTTAAAATCTATGTGAAATTACCTCTGCACGTTTCTAATTGTTTCGGAAACGTGTAATCATGAAACCATGATTCAGTTTGTCTGGTTCACCTCTGGGTTGGAAAGGTCAGATGGCAGTCGCTTCTTTGTAATCACTGACTTTCTGGATCATGATATTCATGATTTTCAAGATTCGGAAGCGACAGCATTGTGGTACAACTGGCCAGGATGATGATGATGATGATGATGCGTGGGATAGAAAAAGGTATATTGCCTTTATTCCAAATCTAACTAAACTTGAGCAAAATAGCATATTTATGCCTTATACCGCATTTATCATGGTGAGAGATGATGAATTCTTTGAATTAATACCCGCCACCGAGTTTCACCACCGTACTACACGTCATAAACTAGGATTCCATCCATACCACCTGGATGGGTGGCGGTCTACTATCGTGCGCTTTACTCGACATTTTCTGCCTCGCACCTCCTCATTGTGTAATCAACTTCCCGCAACGGTATTTCCGAACCGGTACAGTATTGAAATCTAAAAAAAACGATTCTACACCTTCCTAAAAGGCCGGCAGCGCATCCGCACTCCTGATTTAGCTGATGTCCATGGGCGATGATGATCACTTACCATCAAGTGACATGCTTGCTCGTTTGTCTTCCTATCTCATAAAAAATGTATGTATGGCGATGGAATCTCTGTTATGAACGTGCGCCTTCCTAACGGGAGAGGTAGTAGTAATACGTAACGTACGTAATAGTAGGCTCGTATCCGAAGCACGCATCATTTTGAAGGTGAGAAGTCGGAGGGTAAACGTGAGGGAATCTTCACGTTTCGGATATACCAAGTTGTACGTGTTAAGTATCTGTTTGTAAGTCGAAGTGTTTGGGGCCGAGGGTCGGATTCGAACCTATGACCTATCGTTCGGAAAACGAACGTTCAAATCCACTGAGATACATACTTTTGCTGAATTACCATAACATGTATTAAAAAGTATCTATCACAGCTTTATGATTGGTAATGATTTTTATTGATTAATTGTTGGAAATAACTTACGACTACTAAAACATTTAAGCAATTGCACGTAATGTGAGGCCCTACAATGAAACAATTCACGATCGGTAAAATTCTTCCTTATCAGATATCATGAGAAAACCTCAACGATGTGCATAAATTCCAGTAGCTCTCTCACCTTCTCAGTAACTGCCAGGCCCGCGTACTCCTCAGCCGTGAGGCAGTCGCCCTTAAACCAGCTGGCCAGCCGGCCCAGCTCGCCCAGCATGCTGGACGGAGTCAACGAACTAAGCGCCATCGCACTGTCGTTGATAGAGAACCGACTATCTCAAACTTCAGCCATTTGATTCAAAAACCTTCACCAATTTAAAACTCAAGAAACTTTAAAATAATTACAAATTCAACGTGAACGTCCACAACTTTACTAAAGTCTCAAATAATATTTCTGCTAGATAAAACTTTAGACACTTCTTTGTTCACGCGAAACTTCGGAATGGGCTGTAAAAAGTTTCCGGACACGCCGGAGGACAATCGGACGACCGCTGTCGCAACTAACTTTCCCAATTATAGCTTCCTCAAAGAAGTTTCAAGAACACTGAATGTGCAGTAAACGAGACGTCTAGCAGCACGTCCTCACGGCAAGGCGTCGCAGGAGCGACTGACAATAATCTCGGTCCGCCATCGAAATATTCTCAGTTTTGAACCTGGCGTCGCTGCATTGAACGATGTTCCGCTTTATTGTCTACAATTACGCCCCATTTTCAAATGCCAAGGGGCAGGAGTCCCGGTCAGGGAGCATGCGCGATGGAGCGAGATGGCAAGCCCCGAGACCAACGGGATAAAGAGCGACGACAGTCTGTTACCGTTACTGGCGCCCAAATCGCGAGGACACACGTGCTAATGCAATAACATCGTGACGTAACAAGAAGCCTAACTTACGGCGATAAATCTGTCAGAAAGCTCATAGTGGAACATTTGGAAACCCTTCGCCCATTTTTCTTGCAACTTCTTATTTTGCTTGTGAAAAATTGGGCAATTTTCACAGTTTGTTACATAAAAAATACGACGAGTATGAAGTTCTACCATGAATGATCTAAAAGTAGATTACAGTTATTGGGGTGAATAAACTAATTACAGAAGATACCTAAATATCAATCATGTAGGCCAGATACAACCAATCTTCATCTAAGGATAAATCTATGGTATACCACAGTGCTATATGACAGCCTTACAATAGTTATAACAATAAATCTATTGCATAAGGCTAAAGATAAAGAATAAAGATTGGTTTCTTCTTCTCCTTCAGCAGCATGTATTTGCCCACTGCAAAGCATATGCCTCTCCAATTTCCCTCCCAAGATTGGTTTAATTGCACCTCAATACCTCAGTACCTTATAGAATAACACATCAAATAAATATCATAAATAAGTAGAGTAAGCAATTGTACTCACTATACATATCAAACTCAAAATGTAAAAAAAACACATATGTACGGTACGTACGGTAATGTAAAATATCAATACTGCTTAATGGGTATTTCTCATTTTTCAAAAAAAATGTTGTGATTCGAAATTTTCTAACTGATACTAACTTAACTAAGCAGTCATACTTTTTGATATTAAAGTATGTATGAATAAGCGTTATTTCAGAGAAAGAAAATTCGATATTCTATAGAAATAGTATTTTTTTTTAATTGTTTTATTAATAAAATGTTCCCTTCCGTGGATGTGATCACATAGGTTTTATGGAGAAAAATAAATGTTGCGTTTTTTTTGCTACTATAAATACATAAAAACCTATGCTATTATTAACTTATATGCATTTGCTCCCTAGATACGAGATTATATGTATATGCAGCTAATAGAAGATACTTTTTTTTTCTCATAAAATGTGTGATCAATTTTTTTTTCACGTCCATGGATCAATGTCACGCTGGCCGTACAAGAAAAATAACAAGTGTTTATCCGAACGCACGTGGCCACACACAAGCCAGAGGACGCCATCTTTTACCCCCAGTTGTCAGTTTCAGCCAGAGACATAGCGTCTGTGAGTAAATAAAAAAATATTTTCATTCTCAAAACTCGTCGAGCATAAGTGGTCACATCTGTGGTGATGATCAAAGGTATGTACTTTACATCTATGCTTTTACTTTCTGTGATTTCAATGTGTTTTGGTGTGAAAAAGACATGGTTAAATAAGCATGTTCATTCCTGTTTTTCAGGTGATGTTATCGGAGCTTAAACGGATAAAAGTCACGTCCGTGGAGGTCACTTCCTTGGTTCCGTGTATAAAAATCGTGCCATGGAAGTGACCTTCGATCCACGGAAAGGACAAGAAATTACATATTGACTAAATGTGCCTCTTCAGTGACTATGTTTCTTTTTTAAATTTTAGTTTTCGTTGATTTTGTGAAGCTGGTAGCTGATATGACAGCAAGAGAACATCGGATGCAGCAAAAAGAGTGGAGAGAACGCAAATTAAGGAGTCGCCTGTAAGTCGCGGGGATTATCCCTCTTGACCTCAGGGGACGATGAGCAGGTCCAACTGTATGAGGTCAAGAGGGGTAAACCCCGTCGAGGAATATCCCGGGAGGCTGATGGAGGCAAGGGTAAGCCCCTTCCTCCTTCAGCATCCTGCCCAAAGGAGCCCAATAGCCTTCGATCTCATACACGACGAGGGGGGTGATAGCCAAGCTCCCCCAGAGCCCCCCCAGAGCTGCCGTACATGTATACTGGACGGCAGCAACATCGAAGGCAAAGTGGGCGAGGCGGTCACAGTCTGGGAGGGGGGGAGAGAGGTGGGGAAAACCAAGATCTCACTCGCCTCCTACTGCAGCGTCTACCAGGCCGAGTTGTACTCGATCCTGGAGGCGCTCAGGCTGGCGGCGGGTAGGGTGAGGTGGCACAAGGCCTCAATAGTCAGTGAAGTGACTCTAGGTCGTCGCTAGAGGCCCTGGCGGACCCCGCCTCCCTACACCCCTTGGTCGGCAGTATTATGCGGGCACTGGCGGAACTCGAAGGCAAGGGGGGTGAAATTAATTTCTTTTGGGTGAAGGCGCACGCCGACATCCCAGGGAACGAGAGGGCGGACGAGCTCGCGAAAGAGGCCGCGCTCAAATCCAAGACCGCCCCCCGCTACGACTGTTTCCCCCTTTCGGTGGCGCGCAGAGCGATTAGAGAAAACACTATAAGGGCACTATAGGCAGGACAGATACGAGACGTCGGTGACAGGAGCAGTAACGCGCATGTTCCTGCCCGACGTCCGTGAGGTCAAGATAATGATGGGAGGAAGGGCGTTCACTAATATGGAGGCGCAGCTGCTCACCGGCCACGGCGGCTTTAAGGCTTACCTGCACAGATTCCGTCTGGCTGACTCCCCGCACTGCATTTGCGACGGCGAGACGGGGGAGACCCTGGAGCACATTCCGTTTGAGTGCCCCAGGTTCTCCTCGAGCACGACTGCGAATGCAGAGTGGGGATTCAGCTGGACACAACCCAACCACGGTAGCGGGGGTGATGAGTGACCGTGGCTGCAGGGAGGCCTTCATGGAGTACGGCCGGAAGGTGGTGAGCGCTGCGGCCAAAGCTAACAGGGAAGAACGTAGCGTGACCGGTCGCAGTGCGGATAGATGTGTCGCGCGCCGTCGCGCAGTGTCGCGTTTTAAATTGAAAACAGTTTACTAGAAAGTTCCTGTTACCTACATCATATTCTTTAAGATTAAGAAAATATATTGAAATAATAACACTGATCTTTTATTTTCAACACATCTTTTGGTCTTCCATGACAAATATTTGTAGAACAAGGAAGTGACAATCCCTACTTATGTATGGAATGTCACTTCCTTGGATATGCGGTCACTTCCATGGAGGGCAATTTTTTTTTAAGTCCTCATATCTCAGTACTTATGAGTACTGGCAAGCTTCAGCGACCATTTTTACCAGGATCCCCAAGGCCAACACTACTAAAATGTATCATCAATTTTTTTTTAAATATCACTTGTGCTTGATGTCATTTTTTTGGATTCAAAAATGATGATAATACCCCTAATAGTGCGTGCATAGCCGCGGTTTTGTAGGTCATTAGGTACCAGTTTTTGTAGAAATTATAATCCGTAAGAGGCTGCCAAGTAAAGAGTTCAAAACTTAGGAATAAGATAAATGTTTGAACTGCTCCGCAATAGGTGACAAAATAGACGCACATGGTTTAAATAATCTCAGACAGGCTAAAGGTTTTCAATTTAAGAGATGAAACTGGATGCAAACAGGTCTTATCTTCAAGTTCAATAATTAAGGCCATTAATCAGGTAAGCAAAATTTTCCATTTTCTAGAATTTTTTTTGGTATTTTAAGCTTGTAGCCTCTTTTTGGGTAACCCTCAACAAGATATATACTGCTGCAATCCTGACAACCATATTCCTTAGAAATTGGCAGCAGAATTTTTTAATTGATCAATAGGTATATAAAAGGCCTCTTCAATCATCCTATTCAATTTTGCAGAAATATTTAAAGACTACCATGGTAGAGACAACTATTTAATATACCTATCACATTCGTCCATTGACAAGAAATTTAATTTCTTACTTTGAGTAAAGTGTTTTATAAATAAGCATATCATCTTATGTTAATAACAAACTTTAAATAGACCTATAATCAAAAACAAATATCATCATGGATTAAACACACAAGTCATATTTACACAATGTTGACTATGAGATAACAGCACAGATAAGCTCACAGGAAACCTATTGTTGTTAGTAGCTTTAAATGCTCTTGTTGTCGCAAAAGTATTTTTTTTTCCTTGTTACATCTACTGCCAGTCAGCAGTTAAGTACTTATGTGCAAATGATAATAACTCCACCATTTGTCTTGCATTTGAAAATGATTCTCGCGTGTGTAGAAAGTCAAAAAATCGCCTGTTAGAATGTTGATCATATGATCGTGTCCACAAAACAGCCCCAAATCATAAACTGTTTATAATCATAGTAGGTGGGGAGATTTTGGGGATAAAACAAATAGCGGCATCAAACCCCTAACGGCGGCTTTAAGGCTTACCTGCACAGATTCCGTCTGGCTGACTCCCCGCACTGCATTTGCGACGGCGAGACGGGGGAGACCCTGGAGCACATTCCGTTTGAGTGCCCCAGGTTCTCCTCGAGCACGACTGCGAATGCAGAGTGGGGATTCAGCTGGACACAACCCAACCACGGTAGCGGGGGTGATGAGTGACCGTGGCTGCAGGGAGGCCTTCATGGAGTACGGCCGGAAGGTGGTGAGCGCTGCGGCCAAAGCTAACAGGGGAAGAACGTAGCGTGACCGGTCGCAGTGCGGATAGATGTGTCGCGCGCCGTCGCGCAGTGTCGCGTTTTAAATTGAAAACAGTTTACTAGAAAGTTCCTGTTACCTACATCATATTCTTTAAGATTAAGAAAATATATTGAAATAATAACACTGATCTTTATTTTCAACACATCTTTTGGTCTTCCATGACAAATATTTGTAGAACAAGGAAGTGACAATCCCTACTTATGTATGGAATGTCACTTCCTTGGATATGCGGTCACTTCCATGGAGGGCAATTTTTTTTAAGTCCTCATATCTCATGTACTTATGAGGACTGCAAGCTCAGCGATCATTTTTACCATGATCCCCAAGGCCAACACTACTAAAATGTATCATCAATTTTTTTTAAATATCACTTGTGCTTGATGTCATTTTTTTGGATTCAAAAATGAGAAATACCCTAATAGTGCTTGCATAGCCCGGTTTTGTAGTCATATAGGTACCAGTTTTGTAGAAATTATAATCCGGAAGAGGCTGCAAGTTAAGAGTTCAAACTTAGGAATAAGATAAATGTTTGAACTGCTCCGACAATAGGTGACAAAATAGACGCACATGGTTTAATAATCTCAGACAGGCTAAAGGTTATGCAATTTAGAGATTAACTGGATGCAAACAAGGTCTTATCTTCAAGTTCAAATAAGTTAAATGCTTTAAGTCAGGTTAAGCAAAATTTTCCATTTTCTATAACTTTTTTGTATTTTAAAGCTATGTAGCCTCTTTTTTATCAACACCTTTTGTATCAATTTCACACACTCATTTAGGTATTCCTCAACAAGATGTCTACTGCTGCAGTCTTGACACCCATATTTCTTCTTATTTATAAATTGGTGACAGAATTTTTAAATTTATCAGTAGGCATATAGGCTCTCAAGCATCCTGGTGTCAATTTTGCAGAAATATTTAAAGACTACCATGGTAGAGACAACTATTTAATATACCTATCACATTTCGTCCATTGACAAGAAATTTAATTTCTTACTTTGAGTAAAGTGTTCTTATAAATAAGCATATCATCTTATGTTAATAACAAACTTTAAATAGACCTATAATCAAAAATCAAATATCATCATGGATTAAACACACAAGTCATATTTACACAATGTTGACTATGAGATAACAGCACAGATAAGCTCACAGGAAACCTATTGTTGTTAGTAGCTTTAAATGCTCTTGTTGTCTCAAAAGTATTTTTTTCCTTGTTACATCTACTGCCAGTCAGCAGTTAAGTACTTAAGTGCAAATGATAATAACTCCACCATTTGTCTTGCATTTGAAAATGATTCTCGCTTGTGTAGAAAGTCAAAAAATCGCCTGTTAGAATGTTGATCATATGATCGTGTCCACAAAACAGCCCCAAATCATAAACTGTTTATAATCATAGTAGGGTGGGGAGATTTTGGGGATAAAACAAATAGCGGCATCAAACCCCTAACGGCTTTAGGTACAATAGCATACAGAACATTTGTTTTATATATTCAATTTCTTACCTTTGGCGTATCCATAGCAAAAGTGGATGAAAATCGATATAGTAACCCAATACACTTCAGAACATGTGGGGAGGAAGTCCGACAGCTTTCACGTGGTATCACTAGTTTGTTGGAATAATCACACTATGTAAAATTAAATACAAAACGAGCACGCAAGGCACTAGTAGAAAAAGATAATAAAATAAATGGACAAAATGTAAAACACAAAACCAAACTTTGATTTGACAGTCTTTGACATTGACAGCCAGACATGACGAATCTAATGGAGAAAGGAGTGTTCTTGTAAGTTTTAATTTTAATTTTATGAAATTACGTCCCCGTTGCTCTAGCTTCTTTGTAATTCTTTAAAAAACATAGACGGACGGTGCAATAAACGGGTGCCCCATCTACATTTGGATTCAATTATTTATTTATTTATTTAAGTTTAAATAAACAAAGTGCTGCCAATTTACAGTTTTGTACTGCCAAATAGACGGTGCTTGCTATAAGTAATAAAAAAAAGAAAATAATGGAACACTGCCATACACCTGTCATTTTTGTTTTGACGTTTCACCTTTCCTTTCAGCAAGCAAACGTCAGTCATCATTGTTTGTCATCGGTCTGAAAAAATCGCTCGCTTTCTGCGAATTTTACAATTAATTTTTACTGCTATTGTTATTTAGATCCTGAAGTGTGAACCCAGAGAAAATGACTTCGACCGTGCCCGACGATAGGAACGACGAACGCCGCCGCAGGGTAAGCAATTACGATATATTTAAAGTCCAATATTCATAAGTTGCCTATGAGATAAGTATGTGGTTTTGCGTGATTCATTAAGTCTATTGCGTTTATCAGTCGCTAAAATCTTACATTGACTTGTAAACAAGTTCCTTGACCGGTTTGATTTTCTAAACTTGCTCTCGGTTTTGTTTTGGTCGGCAAACTTTATTGATTTTAAGTGGATGAGATTAGGTTGGAAAACTGGACGGAAAATTCCAGAATTGGGTATAATGAGCACTCTAATTGTGTAGTTTATGTATAATTTTAGAACAAAAGCATCATGCTGTGTGACTGTTTCAACATTATTTGTACCTAATGTAAATCTAAATGATAATAAACAATGATATAAATGAATGTGTATGAACAATTTTTAACATGATATCAAATAAATTTAGTTTAAATATTGGTTTGATATTAGTTGGATGGTCTTATTTAAAGTGTTACTTAATTTAATTGATCTTGTTGGATGTCCTACTGAATAAATTCATTACTATCTTGAGTAAACATTAATTAATATGTGTTTGTATTCTATTCTATATTCTTCATTGTAATCTATGTTATACATTACCTCAGGGGTCACCAATTAGTTTCGCTCAGAGTCTGTTTTAAGAAATGAAATTACCAAAGTGGTTAGCAAAACATTCCACAAATATATAAACAGAATTAACAAATAAATCATTGTGTAAGAGTAGTGCACATGTCTGTGTTCTTTCGACAAAGTGACACGGCAGCCCGGGTTCAAACAGCAGTTGTCATTTTGTGACCCCTGGTCTAAATATTTAGATCCCTGCTTAAATTAACTGTAAAGTTGTCGCTTTGAAGATCTGATCTGTATGATAAATGTTTATTTATCAGCTATCATTTCAGCCAATAGATAAGTTAATTAAAACACACATTGTTGCACTAAAGTAAGCTCAACATGATGTCCTCTAATGATAATGTTAATGGTTTTTGTCATACACTATCAAATCTTTCTTATCATGTTCCACTAAAACATGATTCATTTGTATAAGGGCATCTAATCATATAGAAATATATCTCACATATAGATAAAAATCTAGTCATACTAATGTATAACTAGATTTCATAGTTATTCTACTGTATTGTCGTTGTTTGTTAAAAATAGCGTCCTTTGTGCTAAGTTATTATCGAAATGTGATTCATCTGTTCTCGAGTTTGAGGCAGTCTAACTAACAGCAATAAATTTTTATTTATATAGATACTTACCTCTCCTACCTACATCTTGGCATTAAGTTCGCCTATTGTATTAATTTTTTGTGCAATAACGTTTAAAATTAATAAATAATACCTATATAATTTATTGAATGTATCAGGTGCTACTTGGGCCACTTCCGTCTGGCTTCCTCCGAACAGATGGAGCCACAGACAGTCTTGACGCTGACTACCAGGCTGCCTTGGCGTTGCAGCAGCAACTTAGCAATGATATGGTAAGAAAATGATAGTCAACCTAGAACAACATTATCTTATTTATGTTAGGCAAACGAGGATTTTAAATTTAAATACTGATTATGTTGAAAATTTACAGATTCCACAAACTGGACCTCCTCTCACAGCCAGACTGAGTATTACGATAGCGCAGGCGAAACTTGTCAAAAATTATGGTAATTATATCTTATCATTTATGATGTTTTAATAAAGTTGTGAACATTTTTTTGTATCTTTTGTTTTGTACATGTGTACTTTTTATATTATTACAAGGCGTCAGTCACCCTAGGCCCCGTCTGAATAACCAGCGCTGCTGCAGCTGCTCGCGGCGGCGGCTCGCATTTTCGTGCTAAGGCTGACCCTTGTTAGCTGTAACTTCTAGTTTTCTTTATTTTGTCTATTTGTAAATGGGTTGCGGTCAATAAATGTTTTCTTACTCTTACTCTAATACACTCTTAAGCGTAGTTATCGCCCTGCGACAAGTAGGGATGATGACATTCCAAGGCTGGCTGGTGTGGGCTGGATAAGAGTGGCCTATAATCGAGAGCAGCGGCGTGCATTATAGGTTGACGAGTATAGGTTGCTGATGATGATGACTCTTATTTAAAAAAAAAACTATTTAATTGATTGATTGTTGGTCAGGTCTCACGAGGATGGACCCGTACGTGCGCCTGCGCGTCGGCCACTGCATATACGAGACGCACACCGACCCCAGCGGCGGGAAGACGCCGAGGTGGAATAAAGTCATCCATTGGTAAGTGCTTTTTGCTTGTACATTTGTGATGAGAATTTTCGCATGTGAAAAATCCGATAGATGGCGATGATTACGCGATGGTTTATTTGTATACGAAACTTCTTAATTTTGACTTGATACGTCAAAAATACATGCAGCATTTTGGCGTGAAAGAGTAACAGACAGACGGAGTTACTTTCATATGTATAATATTAGTAAGGATAGTACTTTGCAATGGACCACCACTCTTTGCAACACCAGTTGCAAATTATTGTTTTGTTATTTCTTTTGTTTTCTGGCCATTAAACGTTATCTATCTACTTGTCTTTTTCAATTCGCCTTTGATTTTTTTGTTCCGCATTATCAGATTGCGTGACATCAGTAAAAACCAGAATGTGTCATACACTTATCACTCAAACGAAATAAAATATTTTGCTAACCAGCTAGGATTTAATAGGTGTATTTGAGTCATACTTCGAAATCTAACTTAGTCGAACCCGAAATCAAAATTACTGCTGCGATAATAAATGTTATTACAATACACCACAATGTTATTTTTGAAGGCCAACCATATGCCAATAACCATACACATATGAATTTGAGGGTTGAATGAAAAAATATTTTTGAGTTTTAGTTTTAATTATTTATTTGGGAGCCCTCTATTTTTCATTTTCTTGTATGAAAATCTTAAAGGCGTTTCACAAAAGAATTCATCATTACAGTTCTTATAGTTTTGGATAAAAGAAGCTGTGGCATACCTACATACGGACCTGACGAATCTATAATAATATAAGGGTTCCGTTTTTTGCTATTTGACTACGGAACTCCAAAAACCAATAATGGTGATAGCTGAGCTAAGCTACAGGGGTCACTCTAAGAATCAAGTATTTATTTATTTAAACTTTATTGCACAAAATTTGTAACAATAGTCGAACTATGAGATGTATGAATTGAATACTTCTTCTTCCGTACGGGCCTTTCCGCAATTAGGTTCCAGTTGTGCCCATTTCGCGTGCGGAGGGTGTTGTTGGCCGGTTTTCACTCCAACCAGCTAAGTTCCTCTTGAAAACCTGCAAGCGCCTTCGCGCTGCTGAACATTTCCTGGAGACTACCTGTCTAACTAAACTTAATAATTCCAGCCTCCTCCCACACGGCGTACACTCGATATACCTGGAGATATTCGACGAGTGCTCCTTCACTATGGACGAGCTCATCGCGTGGTCCCACATCACCATACCACCGGCCGTACTCAACGTAAGTAAAAAACAAGTATCAGCCTACAGGGTAAAAGCTGGTATCATAGAAATTCAAGACATCGCTACTATGATGGGATTAGGCTTCGTCGCCACGCTTGGCTAATGCGGATTGGTGATCAGAAAGTCGAGCTATGTTCGAAAAATTCGAAACATACGTTTTGCTCGACCCAAGAATCGAACCCAGGGCGATCACGGCCTGGTATAAACCACTAGGATCAACTGGACGAAGACTCAATGTAAGTAGCTGACTTTATTACATGAAACAGATCAGAAAAATTATGAGAAAGACCTATATAAAATATTAGCGATCGAACCCGGGACACCAAGCGCAGCCATCGCTTTAAAGAGCGATCCATTACCCTTTGCGCCACCGAGCACTAAACATTCTGGAAACGCCAAACGAATGCAGCCAAAGTAACAGTATTTTTATGACCTTGCGATGATATTCGATCTATTGTAAGGTTTCTTAGTAATTGGCTTATAGTTTTATCGCAGTATAGATGGTTTATTTGGAGCTATGATAGCTCAGTGGATAAGAGCATGCCTTCCATCCGGGATGGTTCGAATCTGAGCACTCACTTTGGATGTTTCAATTCTATATATACGTATTTCTATGGGTACTTCTTTTCTTTTTTCGGTTTGTATGAAGTAAAAATGCACTACCTTATTCAATTACCTTATTCTTAGCGATAAGACCGCCTTATTGTACTGTCTATAGCTGTTGTTTCACTCATGTATTATATTTCTGTGCAATAAAGAATATCTATCATATTCAATCACTGTGATCGGATTTATATAGGCGTGCACTTTTTTGTCGAAATCTTAATAAAGACATAAAAATGGATTATAATGTCAACAAAAGTAGTTCATACTAATTATTATGATTTATTTACTTGTATTCTAATTTTCACTTCAAAAATTTATTCCAAAATTTCTCAATCCAGCGTGCGTATCCATACTAATGTAACTTAATTCGATCACTGGTTATGACTTAAGGTTTTCTCCCTAAAGAGGATTTTGAATTTAATATCCTCAATATGCTTTCAGGGAGAAACTCACGAAGACTGGTATCCACTGAACGGCAAGCAAGGCGATGGAATGGAGGGGATGATCAACCTGGTGCTAAGCTATTCCGTAAGTCCTTACATTTTTTTTACCATCCCTGAAAAATAATCACCATTCACTAAATTGTTTATTGGTCTTTAAGGGTTTATGAAAAAGGTTTAAGTTGAAATGGCGCTACAGCCAGCTGTACCAAAGCTTCATAGTCTATATTATAGCTATTTACAAGAAGTAAATTCTATGGACAACGTTAAAGCATAAAGTTATTTAACCCGAAAACTATACCCGAACTTTGAACATAACCCGAATACCGATTTTCGGGTATACCAGAAAATAAGAAACATTTGCAGAACACACGAAACAGTTGACGACCCGTTTAGTGCAGTGGCTTGAGCGTCGGTTTAGACGCAGGAGTCGCGGGTTCGATTCCCGCACCTATCACAAATGATTGTTGATGAAACAGATATTTGTGTTGAGTCCGCGTATTCGTGCTTCCTTAGTTGTTCTGGTTTTCATAGCACAAGGGAAAACCTTCGTTTGGGACCAGGAGAACGTATACAGATGTTTTATCAATTTATTTTTACTAATTTATTTAGTATTTGCGCGATACAATCGACACTCAGCGCCATCTATTGGCGAAATTTGGAACTAATAACATAATTGAGTACTCATACTTTGGTTCACAGTATAACAACGCTCCCCCGACTTATGCCCAGAGGGTCGTAGGATCGTATGCGGTATGAACGAGTTTTAAGTAATGTAGGCTTATTGGCTTCGGGTTCTCATGGATTTCGGTTCAACCATCACTCAGTAAAAATATACATGTTTGTTCTGTCAGGTGTTGATCGTGACTTTGTCAATTCGTTTTACAGTGTCGATTGGGGGTTATATGGAAATATGTCTGTAGAGGGTGTGTCTGTAAACATTTACATCCCTTTAACCACGTTTGCCAATCATTATGAACATTTAGTCCTGAATGTTGAAACTTCGCCAAAAAAAATACAAATTTCTTGTTGTTACGTTACTTGATTTTGTATTGGGAGTCGAAAGATTTTTCGTAAGTAGTGAAAAAAAATGTTCAGAATGGTTACTTGGATAAAGGGATGAAAATGTCCCTGTGTATTGTTTGTAATGATTTTGTCCTGATCGCCATCATACTGGCCGGATGGCGGATTTGGTCACTACCAAATCCGCCATCCGCCTGCCTTATAGGTACGCTAAAGGTCCTGTGCTCGTTCCCCACCCTGGACAAACATTCGTGTGATGAACCTTGTGTTTGTTCAGTGTCTGGGTGTTATGTACGTATTTAAGTATTATATTTGTGATACTCTTTTGTCTTATAGTATCTGTAACACAAGTGCTTGCGACTTAGTACGAAGTATAGGGTGTTCAGTGAATTTATTATAAAAATGTATTATACCATCAAGTGTTTTCGGGTTTCTTCTAATGCTACCTGATGTTGAGGATTGCCAGTTGTCAGTGCTTCCAAGAGTTATATAATTGGGACTATAGCGTGTGAAAAATCCGCCAGATGGCGTACTGTAGAACTGGGATCCATCTTAACGATGACTAGTTATTTTTGGTGTGAAACGTCAAAATGTCACTAAACAACCAATGTCGTTGAAATGAAGGTTTTTGCAAATGCAAAATCCGATAGATAGAGTTACATTGACGTGAGGTACCAACTTTGACGACATTGGTCGTTTTGTACGTAGCTTTGTAATTATGACGAGATACGTCAAAATGGAACTATACTCTTCATAATCATGTAAAGTAAAACTGACTGATGGCAATGTGTCATCCCCATACATTATCACTCAATTTGACACAGCAAAATGTCAAAATGCATAGAAACTGTCATTCTCATCTGTCAGTTTTACTTTACATGATTAGGAATCAGAGACCTGACGTCAACGTAACGCCATCTATCGGATTTTGCATTTGCAAAAACCCTCTGGGCCCGTTCACTATCTCTGAGTATCCGATAGATGGCTATCAGATTAAAAACTTTCATTGGACCTTAGTCTTAGTCTCCGTCAGTATGCCATCTAGCGGATTTTCACTTGCTATAGCCCCTATTTTCACCAACGGCAGGCCTGTCCCACTCCGCGTGTAGGTATCGAACCTGCAAGTACCTATTACCTCCGGAGGGGCCAATTAGTAGAAATCACGAGCGAGCTGGCGACGGATGCGCGACAGTTGCTTGCGATAGAAAAGAAACGCACTTCTAGGTATGAATAAATGGTAGGCATTGAACTGCTGGGCGGTGGGAATTTCAACGTTATGTTATGGTAGCCTGAGTCATCATTTCCATAAACGGTTTTTAGGAGTGGGCTTTCTGTACTTGTACTATTAAGTATCTTTACCTGCACGGTACCAATGGTATTATAAGTATGTATTTACAAAAGAAAAAGATATATATGTATATATTTAGGTAATTCCCCTGTTTGGTTCTCGATATCCTTTAACACATGGTGCTTGAGCTAGTTATCTCAGAGTCAGATCCAATGGTATGTGATTGTTAGTGGAAAAATATTTATATATTATTATTATAACGGTAGCCATTATAAATGTGACGTCATCAGGTGGGCCCCGCGGCGGTGGCGACGTTCCCCCCGGTGCTGGTGGTGCCGAGCATCAACACGGGCTACACCGCGATGCCGGTGTACCCGGCGCCCGCGCAGCCCTACGCGCGCGCGCCCGCGCCGCAGCAGCCGCAACAACAGCCCGTCACGCCGGAGCAGCTGCAGCAGGTAAGGATAGATTCCTTCCGGCCGCATTGGCAACCAAGTTTCACAACAGTTTTTTTATGAGATAGGGGGCAGACGAACAGACGGATCACCTGATGGTAAAAGCGCTGCGCAAGCGCAAGTGCGCTGCCGACCTTTTAAGAAGGCATACGCTCGCTTTTTGAAGGTTTGCAGGTCGTATCGGCTTGGAAATACCGCTGTCAAAGAAGAACTGACATTCTTGCTACTTACGCAAGCATCCTTTCGAGGCGCTTATCGCAGACATACCCTTCTTATTAGTTGTGGACTGAGAATTAAAACTCTTTGTACGTAACTATACTAATTTCATAATTCTTAGTACGCAACCAGTAGCGAAAAAGGAAGCATCTGTAGATGTTTCTTCTTTTGCAACTGGTTGTCAAACTTGGTTGCCAATACGGCCGTAAAAGTATGTTTCAACATGCGCGATGCGCAATGCCGAGGAATGGAACAGCCTTCCCGCGTCTGTTTTCCCCAATGATTCAACCTACAACAAATTGACCTCAATGATTTTTAACTAGATGTGAAAATAGGCTACTTCTGGGTTAGCCCGCTCCACCAATAGGCCCTAAGTATTCACTTTGTGTTTTTCAGATTGAAGAGATGTTCCCAAGCATGGACAAAGAGGTGATAAAGTCTGTGCTAGAGGCGAACCGCGGGAACAAGGACGCGACCATCAACTCGCTGCTATCTATGTCGGAATAGACGAGTCTACAGCGAAGTGTGGCGTTTCAATTCAATACACATGGTTAAAAAGGTTAACCCTGTATGGGGCTCTTTCTATATTAGACACCATATTTTGAACCTAATGTGTTGGAGATAAGGTCCAAAATCAATTGTATTTATTATACCTACTTCACATTAAGGGGTTAAACAACTTTTTAATAGCTTTTTATTAAACTTGCTCTGTATTTACAGTCAAAAGCAAAAGAAGATAAAAAAACTATACTCACTATTGAGCAGAGTTCCCGACGGAACTGTTGAATTTGACACCATACAGTTCTGACTCCGCTCACATTGAGGATAGAGTTTTTGATTTTGATCATCTACTTTTGCTGTTGACTGCATGTTCGGAATTGAATAAATAAAAATAAATAAATGCGCCAGACAATCACACCAATCAACCTGGTCTCAAACAAATCTAATAATCTAATCTTCAATCAATCTAATCTGGATTTAATCTTGCCTCTCAATTTTAAGCAGAATCTTTAACCGATTGAGCTGAAATTTTGTATACATATTAAGTTTAGATGACAATACCGTCATGATAAGCTGTGTGACGTCACTCTAAATCCAATATGGTGGATAACTTAATGTTTACAGTATTAAATTACGATGCGTTGACAGATTTTATCTTCGCACATGTGTCGTTGAAAATGTTATAGGATTTCTATCTATCTGAATGGATTTCTACTACATTGAATATCCTAGTCACCAATGATACTATTAAAATAGAACAGTGCGCTTCCTCCGAAGAACAAAGTCCGATCTCCTATTTTAAACATATTGCAAATCGGACTTTATTCTTTGAAGCAGAAAGTCCGATCTTCTATATTATAAAAATTGAAAATCGGACATTATTCTTTGGAGGAGTCGAGTGATTTTGTTTCTTTTTTTCAAAAAAACATTTTTACTATAAATTTTGTACTAAATGATGTTATGACGTCGCTTATTCTGAAAGACTTCGACTTAATATTCAACGCTTCCGATTATAATAATACTGAAATTAATATTTTAAAATTGAATTGAAATGTCACATATAAAACCAACAAACTAGTATAACATGCAATGCTAGGCGTCATGCGCTTTAGATTCACGTATAAAATACATTCGAAGATTCACTATCAGGTATATTATAAATTTTAACATCATCACTAAGTCTTGCAGTTAGAAGAGCAAAGAGCATTTAGATATATTTATAGGCACGTATTATGTATATAATTTAAATATATTGAGTTTACGAGTTTAGTTTCAATAATTGCTTTGTAAAGTTGCATAAAGCATTTTCATGTTTTTGGACAAGTTACAAATCGTAAAGTCGTATGTACAGCCACACAAGGTAACCACAACCTGTCAAATTTCCTCAATTCATATTCAACCTAATGTGTATGACAGTAAGATGAGAGTCGATTGAAGAAATTTGACAGTTTTGTATACTTTGATGTGTGGCTGCTGTACGTACATCGGCTCGAAAACGTTCTGTATGAAAAACATGCAATGGGCGTTAAATTTGCAGTAACTATAGGTGGCAGCACTTTACATTGACTAACATACTACTTAAGTTCAAATAGATGGCACCAGTGGGCAGCACCGTCCATGGCATGTTCCCTATACAGGAATACATTTCCGATCAAAGCTTAATTTGATACTACTTAAACTAATAATGAGATAAAATGTACAAGTTGTATCTGTAGACATTTACATGCTTTTAACCACGTGTTTTGGATACCGGAGGCCCAATCGAGGAAAGGGGGTTTAAAAGGATGGCAGCGCACTTGAACACTGGTTTTGGTAAAAGGATGTAAATATGTCTACAGATACACCCTGTATAATAAGGTGCAGTTGCAGAAACGTCTTTAAACTTTAATGACTACTTTAGCGAATTAATTTCAGCGCCGGTTAAGACGCAAGGGTCCTGGGTTCGATACCCGCAAAAACACAGATGTTTGTTGATGTGTCAGTCATTTGTGTTGGGTCTGGGTGTTCGGAGTAACTTCGTTGTTTTAAGTAGCATAGTACAAGAAAACTTGTTTCCGTCGCATGTTTCCTCCGTCCTACAATATGGACTCTTGGTTTGTGATCACCAAACCGCATTGGGCAAGCGTGGTGATTAAGCCTTAATCCCATCATAGTAGCGGTGACTTGATTTCTATGGATGAAGGCCTTTCCCCTCAAGTGGGACAGTATATAGGCTGATACTTTTATTATTTTTTCTTTAACATTAAAGTTTACCTGTTTATGTAATGCAAATTTTTAAGGTACGTTTCTGCAATTGTGGATAATTTATATTGTCAAATAGTTCTAAATATTAAACAATCGTGCTAAATATTATTTTACATATTTACATTCCTCAATACACTTCATTAATATATCTGAGGCCTATACGAAAGAAAGCGAAAAATTTTATCTAGAATATTCTAAGTTGGTGCGTGCTATAGTGAGAAAATTCATGGCTCCATTTCGGTCGGTCTTGCGCTACTTCTTGCCGTTCATCTGCCAAGAGATGGCGCAAAATAGTATAATGAGGGCTACCGCGAGTGAAAAATCCGTTAGATGGCGTACGTGTAGACAGGGCCAACTACACGGTGATTGGTTATTTTTGATGTGAGATGTCAAAATTTCACTAAACCACCAATGACGTTGAATTTGGACCTCAGTTTGCACTTACGCCATCTAACGGATTTTCCACACGTGGTGGGGGCTCCCATAAAATTGAAACACCTTGGAGATACTAAAATTTGCACAGGGTGTACCTGTATGATTTTTCTTTTGCAAAAACATCGAAGTGTTGGGCCAAAGTGCATGTGTTTTCTTTGTTTTAAATAAAATATTTAGTTGTCTATTTTTATTTGCTCAAAAAGCATTATTATTTTTTAAATATTGGCAATTATATCCAATATTGGTGATACGTAGATTACTAAATTATTGAGATCGTACTAGAACTTTTGATACTGGTAGTCGGCACAGTTGAAATCGCTAGATGTCACAATTAGAAATGTTATTCAAATATTTGATATAAGCGGGACTAAACGCGAGGATGTTTAAATATACACCCTTAGAGAAAGTATCAAATAGAGTGGCTAAGCGCGTATCGCCGTAAGGGACAGATATCTATATAACCCGGCCAAATGAAAAATAACTACAAAATGGCGGATCGATGTGACTGAAGATTACTTCAGTACGGTAGCCTGTTATCTCTTACTACGACTGAATTTGGTTGGTTATTACGGTAGTAAAAAAACGAACAAAAATCGCACTTAATTACTATGGGTTACTATGGCAACTAGCTTTGTTGGGCGCAGTTCACAACTGAGTCCATCAAAAAAGTGGAACTCTGACAAAGACAAAAAATCATGATTCTGTCTCTTTTACTCTTAGCGATTTCTGTATATAGTTGTTCCGTTTACACGAATATTATTATTTGCGTGTCCTCTCTATTTGATACTTTCTCTAAGTATACACCACTTACTGTTTGACTTTTCAACCGCGTTACAACGGCCATGGTCACAAGCAGACTCAACGCAGTCGAAACGTCAAGCAAATAGTGTTCTATTGTAATTAAACATAACCGCGTTTAGTCCTGTTTATATCAAGTATTTGTAGAATGCAACGCGGAAGTTTAAAAACATATGTTATTATTGTAAATCGGATTAGATTCACAAAAGCATATTCTATTAAATATTTAAATCATCAACTAAAATGTATCGTTAAGACAAAAATTATATCACTAAATAGGAACACCATTTTATTTCAAATAGAATCTATCTAGAAGCTTCTGCCGAAATTAGTACCTACCATCCTACATTTGTTTAGATTTTTTATAGAATATTTTAATTATTCTGCTATTCAGGAATGAGTGGTATCCTAAATAAGAGATTATTAAAATTGGTTCTACCGTTCTAAATATGAGAATAAGTGCGAAGTGAGCCAACTTTTGAAACCGCTGTTTAACAAAACTTGACATCTTATTATCATGTTGTTATTATTATTATGAAATAATGTCAAATCAGTTATTTAAATTTATGTGAAATAGCTGTTTTACAACTCGTCAAACTCCACTTGTAGTGCAAAGTTATGACTTTATTTTGTATATCATCAGTTCATATTCTTAAATAGATGTATACTGAAAACTGCTTCAAAAGTTGTAAAGAGAAGTCCCAATGTAATTTTTTTATAGTTTTGCAATATAATGGCGTTTGCTACTGGTCTGACACGTATCCGTATTCTACCATTTCTATCAATTTTATACCAATGTTTAAATCTATTTGCCTCTTATATTGCTAGAACACTGGATATATCACTGCGGTTTATTTTATAATACAGAGTTTTAGTTTTTACTATTAGTTGTACCCCCTTATTACAAATGGGGAACTTAATTTAGTCATAGATTAAAAATAAGACTGTCACTTTTGTATGGCAAATAAAAGTGACAGTATCAGTTTAAGCCAAGACTACAGGCTCCCAAATTACTCCGCTGGCTCAGCGACCCGGAACGAATCCTGGTCTCCGAAACAAGAGGCACTTTGTTCGATCCTGCACTTCTTGTTGCCAGTCAATGGCCTGAAGTTCCCGCAGATCATTTTCGACGTCTTTCCAGCGACCCCTATGATTTTAATCATGTGGAGTAATCTGACAGATGGAAATGTCAAGTTTCTATACATTTTATCATTTTGCATCTGCCAAATTTCGTGATAATGTATGGGGATGACACCTTGACATCTGTCAGTTTACTCCACATGATTAAAAATCAGGTCGGCCTATCGGGCGTCGGTTCCCAACCGCATGGTGCAAATTAAACCACCTAAAAGATAGTCCAGTGTACTAGTATTTTAAGAGGTATCGTATATTCCTATAACTGACCGCAAATTGTCTTGCTGGCAGCGAAAAGTTTATTCACAAAGGCTTATCGGCTAAATTTTGTGCCAAATCATTTGCCATCGATACTACATTCGCTTAACAATGTATATTATTGTTGTATTTATTTGTAATTTTTACAATGTATAAAATAAATAAATTATTGATCAACTTTTTCTTTTACTTTACTATCTATAGAATTTAGTTGCGGCAGAAAGGAGTTAGGGCCGTAACCCGTAAATAAATTGTCTCATATTATATCCTTGCTCCTTTTTTTCATAATATAGGTGGCAGACGAACAGGCGGATCACCTGGTGGTAAGGGATTGCCGCCGCCCATAGGCTCCCGCAACACCAGCAGTCACAAGTGCGCTGCCAACCTTTAACTCCCTTTCCCCCCAACAAGGCTTCTCCGGTACCCTCTCTTTACAACGCAGGCACACTCCGTTGATCTTCTGTAAGACCGTAGTATGAGTCCGGTCGAGCCGACCTATTCATGCCGAAGCGTGGCTCTCCCACGGTTAAAAATACGTCCCGGTCTTTCAATCCCCTTTATTTATTTATTTAAACTTTATTGCACAAAATTTGTAACAATAGGCGAACTTAATGCCCAGGAGCATTCTCTATCAGTTAACCTAAAGGTCATGCAGAAAAAACAGTGGTGCGGCGAGAAAAGAGTAACAGTGCGCCCTTTCACACAAGCCATCCATCTCTTTTTCGGCCGTCGACTCCAATGGCGGATTATGGTATTTTTATTTTGATACTTGCCAATGCCGTGATTAAAAAAAAACAAAATTCAGAATCCTCATTTCTTTATTTCACAGCAGCCATTTTCTTTTTACTATTTTTGTGTGCTTCTTTATTCTTCTTGTGTTCTTTAATCCTCTCCTCGCTAGCTTTTGCATTATCCGCTTTCCTCTTAATCTTCCCAATCTTACCAATAACCCCTTTGAACCTATCATCTTTTTTCATTAAACCCCTATTAACTTCCCTTAAACCCTTCTTTATGGTCGCGTCAATTTCCTCTTCCCTCTCGCTCGGTTGCAGGCGGCTGTCGTCGCCCTGTCCCGCTCCCTCGCTCTTAATCTGCTCTTGAAGTTGCTTGATTTTGGCTAGTTTTGCTTTCTTGGCTGCCTTGATGCGTTTTCGGCGCATTTCTTCCAATCTAATGAAAACAAGAATAAAATAGCTGATGTTAGTTTGTTTCATACATACCAATATTTACTTATGACGAGCAACGGTTTTACAGTGGGAAAGCTACGCTTCGGCATGAATGGGCCGGCTCGACCGGATTGATACCACGAGACCGGCGTCAGGCAGCGCATGCGCTGTGTTTCGTCGAGTGAGTGAGGGCACCCAAAGTCAATTGAGGGGAAAGGGGTTAAAGATTGGCAGCGTACTTGCGACTCTACTGGTGTTGCTGGTTGGTGTCTATGGGCGGCGGCCATCGCTTACCATCAGGTGATCCGTCTGCTCGTCTGCCACCTCATCATCATCATCAGCAACCCACACTCGTCCACTGCTGGCCATGGTCTCCCCTAACGCACGCCACCGCTCCCGATCTTCGGCCACTCTCATACAGCCCACACCAGCCAGCCTTCGAATGTCATCATCCCATCTTGTCGCAGGGCGTCCAACACTACGCTTACCGAGTCGCGGTCTCCACTCAAAGACTTTACGGCTCCAACGGTTGTCAGTTCTAGCGACTTATGTGACCTAACCCACTGCCACTTCAATTTGCCACCTATCACATAAAAGAAATCTCACCCTTGCTCCATCAGTTCGGGGTCCACGCCGGCTTGTAGCCAGCGCTTGACGCGGTAGTTGCGCTTGCGCTGCTCGAACTCCTCGTTGTCGAGATGAGCCTCTTGCTCTCGCCGCGTCACGCTCACCGTTGTAAACACTTTCACTGCTTCGTCGTCTGAAATGTAAGGTTAAGTAAGCTGTGACAAGACAACGAAACGAAATCCAATCTGAGAGGTCACTCCGCGAAGCCTGGGAAGATCCCAGAAAGCTTCTTTCTGCCACGCACCTCCTCATTGTGGAATCAACTTCCCGCAGCGGTATTTCCGAACCGGTACGACATTCAAATCTTCAAGAAACAAGCCTATACCTTCCTAAAAGTCCGGCAACACATCCGCACTCCTTCTGGTGTAGCTGATGTCCATGGGCGGCGGTGATCACTTACCATCAGGTGACCCGCTTGCTCGTTTGCCTTCCTATAATATAAAAAAAAAGCTTCCGCGCTTGTAGGCGGAGTTAGGCTGGCTAGAATAGCCAGGACTCTACACGTACACTGGACCAAATGGGAGTCTATACTCTGATTCATACATAATCATGTAAAGTAAACTGACAGATGTCAATGTGTCATCCCTATACATTATCACTCAATTTGACACATGCAAAATCTCAAAATGCATAGAAACTTGTCATTTTCATCTGTCAGTTTACTTTACATGATTATGAATCAGAGTATAAGTGCGGAAACAGGAGTCCACTTTGCAAGGATAAGTATCAGCCTATAACTACAGGGCAAAGGTCTCCATACAAATGAAGTGATCGCTACTATAACGGATAAATCTTAATCCAACTTCACTGTCATTGGTTGTTTAGTGACATTTTGACATCTTACATCAAAAATAACTAATAACCGTGTAGATGGACCTCAGTTCTATAGGACGCCATCTAGCGGATTATTTAAACGCGAAAATGAAATGCTGTATTTTGTTTTCGATCTAGACGGCATATTCGAAATTCAGGATATCTGTAGCTGTAAAACTACATACTACAACTACCTACTCTCTGTTGTCTTATACATATATGTAACACAAGTGCTTAAAAGCTACTAGTAAGTAAGTACATAAGTAAGTAAACATTTATTGACCAACCAAAAAGAGATACAACACAACAGTAGTTAGACACAGAATATATAACAAGAAGTAGGTAGATAAACGGAAAGGAACATTAAGTGCTTACATACATAGAGATATAGTGGTCAATAAGGTCCAAACTCAGCATATGCTGCAGCTGCTTCATTCAAGCCCCTGCAGCGCTGTAGTGGTGTACTAAGTACAGAGTCAGGTCAATTTATGAGATGTTGTGTGAATTTATTTATTTCTTATTATGGTTTATACTGTACTAGCGGCCGCCCGCGACTTCGTACGCGTGGAGTTAATTATTGACACTTACCGTCATATTTTGGACAATCCACACAATATATTTTTACAAATTGTAGCCTATGTGTTATTCTGATGTATAAGCTATATTGTGGTAAAGTTTCATTCAAATCAATGGATTTGAATGAAACTTTACCACAAAACTACTGAATGCAGTAGTTTTTACGTGAAAGAGTAACAAACATCCATACAAACTTTCGCCTTTACAGCCGTCATAGTAGTAAGATGACAGTGCTGTGCTGTGTTCACAGTATGAAATTGTGAATCTAGAGATTAGGTATATCTATCTATACTCACCATCAACTTTGTACTCCGTAAGTTTCGTCTTGATGTGATCTTCAATCTCACCCAACCGGAGTATATCGTACGGCGTGATCAGAGATATAGCCAGCCCGCTCCTGCCTGCTCGAGCAGTGCGCCCCACTCTGCGGAAGATAATGTAGCCTTTATTACTTGGTAATAACAACGATGGAAAGGTCCTTGAGTGGAGGCCGCATACTTCTAGCCATGGGAGGGCCACGCTACGGCAAGAATGAGCCAGCTCGACCGGATCGATACGACGGCCTCACAGAAGACCGGCATTAAGCAGCGGCTGCGCTGTTTCGTCGAGGGAATGAGGGGAAAGGGGGGAAAATTTTGGCAGCGCTCTTGTGACTCTACTGGTGTTGCAGGTGTGTATGAGTGGCGGCAATCGCTCACTATCAGGCGATCCGTCTGCTCATCTGCCACCTAGCTACCCTTGAAGACTAAGTGTCTCCACTTAGACAAGACAGAACCTTGGTCTGACAAACATAACTTTGGACATAATTCCTTCGGTTCTTTGGGCAGTTTGTGATTGACACTTAAGAGTGACCCCACACTAAATTGAAATTACACTCTAAGACAAGACAGGAACTAAGGAGTGAGAAACATACCTGTGGACATACTCCTTCGGTTCTTTGGGCAGTTTGTGATTGACCACCAAATGGACAGTGGGTACATCCAGCCCCCTCGCCGCCACATCCGTCGCTACCAGCGTGCACTTGAGGTTGCTCCGACTGCTTCGACCCTTAAAGACACTTAGACAAGACAGAACCAAGGAGTGAGAAACATACCTGTGGACATATTTCTTCGGTTCTTTGGGCAGTTTGTGATTGATTGACCACTTGATGACACTTAAGAGTGACCCCACACTAAATTGAAATTACACTCTAAGACAAGAGAGGAACTAAGGAGTGAGAAACATACCTGTGGACATACCTACTCCTTCGGTTCTTTGGGCAGTTTGTGATTGATTGACCACTTGATGACTCTAAGAGTGACCTTACACTAGATTGAGACCAAGGCCGGCGTAAACATACCTGTGGACATATTCCTTCGGTTCTTTGGGCAGTTTGTGATTGACCACCAAATGGACAGTGGGTACATCCAGCCCCCTCGCCGCCACATCCGTCGCAACCAGCGTGCACTTGAGGTTGCTCCGGAACTGCGCGAGCGCAGCCACGCGCTCCCGCTGCCGCATGAACCCGTGGAGGCACACGTTGTCCATGTTTATTGCGTTCAACATCATTGATAGGACTTGGCATTCTCTGAAATAGGTGGCTCATGTTTAGCTCAAATGAAGGCAAAACATCCGCTAGATGGGGTAATATCCAGCGGGTATGGGACCATTCAAGTATTACGTAAGCAGATTTTTTGGGAAATTTTACCCCCTTCCAGCCGTGTCAGCAATAATGGTCGATAAAATATACTTTCTCTTCCTGAATTTATCAAAAGTAAGCAGAGACAAGAATTTCACATAAGTAGGCAGTAAATTGCCATCGAATACTAAGCATAATTTTAACTAAAGTCCAAGATGTAATTAATGTTCCGTTACTATTAAGCTAACTTTTTGTATTCTATTTTTATTTAATGGTAAAGTGTGTCTGTATGTTTGTCTTTCTTTCACGGCAAAACGGAGCGATGAATTGATGTGATTTTTTAAGTGAAGATAGTTGAAGGGATGGAGAGTAACATAGGCTACTTTCAAACCCGACCAATTTAGGGAAGTGCGGGGCGCGAGGGAAGCCGCGGGCAAAAGCAAGTAAATCATATCCTATCTTAACTTACTTCTTGGTGTCAGTGAACACGATGACGTGCGAGCTCGGCCACGTCTCGCGGTACTTGCGCAGCGTCTGCACCAGGTACACGTCGCGCGCGTACGCGGGACACACCACGAAGCGCTGGTCCAGCGTGTCCACCGTCAGAGTGGGGTCTGTCTCCGTCCATATGTGGAGCTTCTGTTGAGTAACCATAACATATGAGTGATCCATCTTAATAGTGATTACTTGATTTCTATGATGGAGGCCTTTGCCCTGCAGTGGGACAGTAAACAGGTTGATACTTTAATTATTTTTTTAAAATTTTATTGCACAAAACTTCGTATAAAAGGCGATCTTAATGCCATGAGGCAATCTCTACCAGTCAACGTTTGGTTAAAGCAGAAAGAACAAAGGCAAAACCAAAAAAAGACACAAATACCAGAACAGTAAATATGACGTATTGATAAATATTTAACATCACCTATAAATTGGTAGGTGTCGCCACACTTTTAATCATCATCATCATTTCAGCCAATAGACGTCTACTGCTGGACATAGGCCTCCCCCAAAGTTCTCCACACAGATCGGTTCTGTGCCAACCGCATCCAAGGGACTCCCGCGACCTTCACCAGATCGTGGGTCCACCTGGTGGGAGGCCTGCCACGGCTGCGGCCTCCTGCACGCGGCCTCCACTCAAGGATCTTTCCACCCCAACAGCCGTCTGTTCTCCTCGCAATTTGCCCTGCCCATTGCCACTTCAGCCATGCAATTTTATTTCTTTTAATCAGATTAATTCAATGTCTTAAACACATACCTCTTTATTTAAAGGAAGCAGTTTACTCTCCCTAACATCCTCGGATATTGTGGCTGAGAAGAGCAGGTTTTGTCTCTTCTTAGGCAGGGCATTAAATATTGTTTCCAAGTCGTCTTGAAATGATTCACTAAAGAGCCTGCAAGGAAAAAAAAAATAAAAAAGGAATATTAGTCCAACTACATCACCTAGCATATAATGCTGCCATTAAATTAAATAGCTGATAAAAAAGACAGTATAGAGAATATAACAAAGTTTTTTTTTTTTGAGGCAGGGTCACTATCAAATGCGCTAACTGGCCAGTATAATACTTAATTATTACCTGTCAGCCTCATCCAATACTAAGTACTTAATCTTCTTCAGCGAGAAAGTGTCACAGCCTGTCATATGATCGGCGAGTCGGCCAGGCATTGCCACAACTATGTGTGGTCTTTTGGCGAGCTTCAGGGATTCCTCCAACTGGTCCGAGCCACCCGTGACTATGCACACTCGGAGCTGCAATGGCTGGCCTAGGATACTGAACTGATCTGCTATCTAAAAGTTTGAGGAATGAGTTAAGTCAAAAGGTGATTTTTGACATTTTGCTTGGTATTGTAATTTTAGTGTTTTTTTTTTATTTTAATGTAAAAGTTACTATCAGAGCCTATTTTGCTTGGTCATTATAGGTATGTCAACTATTTAACTGTGAAAACTTTGATGTCATACATTTTAGAAATGATACCTTTAACAAAAGAAATAATTTGATAAATATGATCAATAATCAATTACTATATACCTGGTATGCTAACTCATGCGTAGGAGTGAGAACCAAAGCAAAAATTCCGTAAGGGTCTTCAGCCAGGTTCTGCAGGATTGGCAGTGCAAATGCAAAGGTTTTTCCTGACCCAGTTTTGGCTGCTCCAATACAATCCTCTCCAGCTAAAACACGTGGTATGCAACCTTTTTGGATAGGTGTAGGTGTTTTTATACCTGAAGATAAAATGTTTTAATTTTAGTAGACTAAATAAAAGACACTTTAAAATCCTACAAAATTCCAGCTAAATTCAAAATTAACAAGAAAATTCCCCTACATTAGTGACAAAGTATTATCAACACCATCAAAATGTGTTTTTTCAATAAATAATAAATACATTTCGTGGAAATAAGAGAAGAAGAAAACTGTGTACAAACCGAGACTGAACAGTTGCTTAATAAGCCAAGTTTTGACGCCGAGCTCTGCGAATTGTTTTCCTTCATTCTCATCCATTATTAATAGCGGGTTTATTGGGTTTTCTGTGGTATCTGATAAAAAAATTCAATGTTAAAACTTAAGAAAAACAATCAGAAACGAACAAAACACGAGGCATTTTATCGTAATTTGACAAGTGACAACTGTCAAAATATACCATGTGAGTTTGACGTTTATGATAACGTTTAGAAATTTTAATCACTTATTGTTAACATTCATTCACTCATTCGAATAAATTAAATACCTAATTTATATACTAGAATATTTCAACGATTCTTTAACCAATCCATTATTGTAACATTAAAATGAATCTATTGTGAAAAATTATTATACAGAAACGGATTTATTACTTATTTATTAACTCAGTAAAGTAATCGTGTAAAGGAGCCCTAAACAAGTCAACTTCATTCATTCATCGTAATGTCAGTGCGGCTGGTTCATTCATTCAATCCGCATTTCTTTCCCTCCCGCTCCCGCCCGCCCGCAGTCCCTCCCCCGCCGCCACCTCTTTGAGACACGCTGTGGTCACGGGAGGATTGCGTGATTTTTTAGCTTTTATAAATTCGTAACTTGTGAATTAAATCATTTTCGATAAGTTTTGTGTTAAACGGACGTTCATTAGTGCTATCTTCTTTGATTATTTACTCAAATACACTTAGCGGTTAATTCAATAAAATAACATAATCGAGCTTCTCCGTGTTAGCCGGACGGTGCCAAGTGCATTCAACATACACGCACAGTTTCTACGATTACGGCAACTACACTAAATTGAGGGTATGTCTATCTGGTGCTATTTGTCCAACAAGTTGACGATTCGTGAACTAAACTAAAATTTTAGTGAACTAAAGTTTTTGAAGTAGGGCAATTTGGATTTCTTGTAGATGCTCAAGTGTTTACTAAATCCAGGGACCACAGCTCGTTATTTAACTTAATTTGTAGATGCTTTTGTCTATGTATGCCTAAATCACACAAGACATTCATATTTTGGCTTGTAACATATCGAGAAAGGTACATAGAAGATGTAGGTAATAATATAACCACATTAATTTTAATGATTTATACATACATAGAGCAGTCACAATGACTTCTTTAATAAGTAGATTAATTAATATGTCATCCCGGTTATTCATAATTTTTTATTAGATATTAATGTTAGGTTCGTTTTTCATTTGTTCATAGTTGCAATTGTTTTTTGAAGATTATTTTTCTTCAAGATTTTGTTTCGCGTAAGTTTGAAACACATTATCCTATTCGTTTTTCATTTGTTCATAGATTATTTTTCTACAAGAATTTGTTTCGCATAAGTTTTGAACAATTATCCTAAATGGTTTCCCTAAAAGCTATTTCAGATCCAAAATTCAGCTCAGTTTTTTATTTCCTCACAGTCGGCCTTCACTTGAAAAGGATTTTTAGCAGACCTTATACATATTCTATAATTTATTTTTATTATAGTGATTCAGCTAGGCTTTTCTATCTTATTGGTCATTCTGCAAAATGTTCAGGGTCTTGTCTTTTTATGATCCTGCAAATTCCTCCCAAAAATTTATAAAGCAACAGCCTTTTTTAATAGTTTTAAATAAGATAACTTAGTATGCCCATGGGATATCTTATCATGGGTATTTTGTAATACACATCATTGTCACGGTTTTGTAACATCAATTTATAAATTTATCTTCAAGAGTCAACTTTAGTTCACATGTGCACAAAAGCTGTTGACTGATATATTCATGAAACATCCTTATTGCATTACCTAGCTACTTATAATGTGTGTGGTTGTGAAATTAATTGATAGCAACACTTATGTAATTTATAAGGTAACCCCATTGGTTATAAAACATGGGAACTGCGTTAGTTCCAGAATAATCCGATTTCAAGACTTTCTTGACGCATTATACTATAGAATTAATTTAAATTAGGCTTAATGCAGTAATGTAGTGTCATCTTTCTTTTAGATAATTCTTCATAATGATGAGATGTTTTATACAGTCACACATCAGGTTACCACAACCTGTCAAATTTCCTCAATTGATATTCAACTTAATATGAGAGTAAGATGAAAGTTGATTGAAGAGATTTGACAGTTTTGTATACTTTGATGTGTGGCTGTATGTACCTAATCTGTGTAATGTTTTTAGGTGTAAGCTCCGACTGGTGAACAAGATGGGAGCATTCAGAACTGTGATGTCCCTGACTGCCCAGGGCACCAAGGCTGGCCTGAGAAGCAAAGCCAATGTGAGTGCAAACTTTATGACCTACTTTAATCAATATTTTCATTTGTGCTATAGCAATTCTTTACAATTTATTCATAAGTAATTAATGCACTTAAAAAATTAAGGGGTTCAGATAGGACTTGAACCCACAATCTTCTAAATCATCATTATCATATCAGCCCACATCCACCCACTGCTGACTATAGACCTCTACTCTATAAACTGGATGGTTATTCTATCACCTGCTATGTATTTGGAAGGTTGTGTGCATTATTTACTTTAATAAAATTTAATTAAATCCAGTGGTGTGCCTAAGAGGGACCTTGAATTAAAATTAATTGGGGGGCCCAAATGGAGGCACATACTCATATGTAGTAAATTTTGCATACAAACACTGAAGCGCCTCTACCGCGGGGCCCTAATAATACAGCGGCGACTACACACCTAGCCTTATTGCTGTATGCGTATTTAATTTTAAGAGGTACATTGAAGTTTAACTAGCTAACAAGTTAAACTTCCAGTTACCACATTTCTATTGTATTAAAATTAACTTCTTGCATGGTTGTCTTAGCTGATGTACAATTTTTTTTTATATGTATACCTAAATTGAGACCATAGCACACATTATCCTGGTCCCAAACTAAGGTTTTCCCTTGTGCTATGGAAATCAGAAACAATGAAAGAGCACAAACACCCAGACCTAACATAAATATCTGTTGTCATCAACAAACATTTGTGTTGGTGCGGGAATTGAACCCGCGACCCTTACGTCTCAACACGGCGCTTTTAAAATCTTACTCCATCTACAACTGACGCAGAAAGTCGCCTGTTTTTGGACTATACTGACACAATCGCGAAATGTGGTATGCAGTTTTGGCGTGGTACTTTACACTCCTCAACTTCCGTCAACAACAACTTCATAACTTGTTGTTGTTTACACTCTGTATGTAAACATCTCGTACGCACACTCGTTGATACTTGTAGTTAATTTATAGATGCATTGTATTAGATATGCAATAGGTAGGTGAGTTAGGTGTTAGGAAATAAACTGTGTGGTATTTCTATTTTATTGAATTGCATTGTTTACTTTGAGTCTGCTTGTATCATAATATCACAAGGTATGTACAGTCACTCATCATAGTATACAATACTGTCAGATTTCTCCAATCGACTCTCATCTTACTGTTGGTAATTTTCCTCAATTGATATTCAACACATTAGGTTGAATATCAATTGCGAAAAGACTAGTTGTGGTAACCAACCTGATGTTTGGCTGACTGTACATACATCGTCCGGATCACTCGAACCCCCCTTCCCCTTTTCTTCGGAATGCTACCAATGGGTTGTCTCTTATGATGAGTGCCGCACATTAAAAAAATATTGTATTAGAAGTTTGCAGAAGTCTATTTAGAATATTCTAGGATAAAACGGAATCCTTATAGGATTAGCCCATTTTTCATAGAATATCTTTAATATTTTCTTGTTTCTTGTAATCTGGTCCCACCCGTGGGAGAGAGCCCATATAGCTCACGCCTAGCTAGCTACGCCTCTGAACGTAGGCTCTTTAGTACTAGTACTAATAAAGTACTACTATAGTTGCTATAAGTGCAAGCAACATGCGATGCATTAGTCACTTCAAACTTTTACAAGCTACTCGTATGATTTAACGCGTAATTCATATCACACACTAGGGCTGCCACTCTCAAACGAGGAGAACTCTCATACGAGTAATTTCAAAATCGGCCATAAATCATGTTGATTTTACTTTAGGGCCAATAACATCTAAATTAACTCTGGAATAGCGAAGCTCCACATATTTATATCCCATTATTACAAAACGTGCTCTAAAGTTAGTCTTGGTTTTCTGATGCTGTCACCGTTTAGTAAAAAAAATGTGCCGAAGAGGAGTAAGTACCATCCACCCTGGTGGGCCCGCCCCGTTAACGGGACAGTTGGTCTCGTCGTTTACCGGAGGATGGCACAGATGATGTAGACAGCGAGTTTTTAACAGTGCAGTTAGCACATAGGATATAACATACGCACCGCTAGCCTAATTAAACATTAGGCATATTTCACGTTTTATTCATGCGACAAAATCAAGCGCGCCCACTAAGCACAGTGCCGCTACGATTTTCAGTTAGTAACAATTTTTAAATGTTCGCATTGCATTATAATAAAACTAATGCGACGTAAATTTTAAGCACATTATTATGTACCTTCTTACTTACTGCTTAACGTTTCCACTGCTAAATTCTTCGCGTTAATTCCCATCTAAAATAATAATGGGTAACCCTTTTGTTGTGGGTTTCGACGCGTAGTTGTATGCACCAGCCCTGCATCTGCAGTTGGCAACTATCGGTTCCGCGTCACGAGTCACGGTCGCGCGCACGTGCGCACTGCATAGCTACTCGTCCTCGACCTACGCCTTCAAATGTAAGGTTTAGGGAATCCATTTACGACCTCTTTGTTGTTCTTCAACTGGTGCATGTCGCGGGCTTTAAACGATATGAGCCTATAAACATTTGCGATACTAAGGTTTATACGTATACCTATGATGTGTATGCTCGGCAGTGGTGCTGTGGGGCTTCACCACTGCCGAGCATAACTGTGGAAGTTCCACCAGCTCGTACTAAGCGTTTCGCTTCTTCTTTCTTGGTACGAACTGCTAAGGAATGGAACAACTTGCCGGCTTCTGTATTTGCAGAGAGCTACAATTTGGGTGTCTTTAAGTCTAGAGTGAATAGGCTCCTTCTGGGAAAGCACTCTACATCTTAGACCTCATTGTCACTCTCCATCAGGTGAGATGAGGTCAAGTGCAAACCCATCTTATATAAAAAAAATTATAATAATAATATGCCAGTCTTTTATTACTACTTCGGCGCAGTGGCTATTATGTCTTTATCGGTCATCATCGTCGTAAAATCTACAGAAAAGAAAAGGGGCCTCGCGAAATCAGTCATGCCCACATCAAAATTAGATCTTACCCCGCCACTGAATAGAGAAGGGGCAGGTGGTAGTTATGATGCTGGGCCATCGCGTTCGCTGTAACTGCAACGTCTATCCTTTTGCTTACCATTACCACCCATTACCCTGTGTCATAATAAAAACAAAACTTCAAAACTGCTTCTAATTTATGTTTGTAGAATCAATTTCTGGTTATTTGGAGCCATGGGTCCGCTAACCAATTAGAATGGTTGGGTCTAAGACTAGATTATTTGTGTCATGAATTTCTCTCTCTGGAAACGAAGTTGTAACTTAATAGTTTTGACAATAACAAGTCATGAGTAGGCAAGGTCCATTATCGAACCACTTTTCCTATCGTTCTAATGGATCTCGTCACACAAAACGCAACACAAGCGCAGTCGTAAGTCGCAATGCAGCGACCAGCGTGCTACCCAACAACAAAGCGTTTATCACCTTCCATTCTGACGTCTCAAACGGCTGTATAAAAGATCAGTTACACTTGGAAAACTATTTGAGCGATGGTTCCTCAGTGGTTTCAAACATTTTTTGTTGTAATCCTATGAATAAATAAAGCACGTCGTCTGGGTTACATAATCTGCACTTACCAAATGAGTTAAAATTAGAAAGGTTCATGATAGAATAATCAACACTTTTTAACTATACGAGCTGCAAACATCATGCCTATCTATTCCTAAGTGAACTTTGTCAGCAGTGGCCATTCGCTTTTCGCATCGTTTGAGAAGTTCTTAAAATTTAATAGCGTTATGGTATAGGCTTTTAGGCCAGTCGGCCGTCCGAGATATCGCTGGAAGGATGAGGTCGAAAAAGACTTGCGCGGACTCTCGGCAGATGACTGGCAGGAGGTGGCACAGGATCGACCAAGATGGAGGCTCTTATTATCGGAGGCCAAGACTCACTATGGGTCGGTGCGCCAACCTAGTTAGTTAGTTTAGTTATGGTATTCGAGAGCTAGGTACTAAATAATCGTTTTCTTTTAATTTAATATAATACAAAAAACACTTAACAATAAATCACATTGAAATTTCACTGTATAAACCACTGGAGTTTGTCCATATTGCTAGGGTTTAGTCAGCCCATTTGCATTGTAATAGTATTGATATAATACAAAAGTATCACCACAGAAAAATAGAATCTACAGAAATACATTAAATATAACAACTATTTAGCAGACTACAACTAACGGTTATGCATTCAGCGATCAATTGATACTCGTTAATGATTGCACTCGTTGAACCAATAGTCGCTATGCGGACTCGATATGATACGACATTAACTACAATAGTATCAGTTTACACTGTTAAATTTTTGTCGTTTTATTTTCAAAGCCCTCATAGGTAACACAAATAAAAAGTAAAGTAAAATTATTATTAGTAGTGTTCACCATTCGATGTTGTATGGAACAGCTGATTTTTATTTCCATGATCGCTTCATCAAAATAAAAAATCTAACCTTGATTTTTGATGAGGCAATTAAAATAACCAAAATTTTTCGAAGTTTACTACAGTACTAAGCAAAGGCCTCCATTATAGAAATCAAGTTATCGCTTCTATGACGGGATTAGGCTTTATTACCACGCTTGCCTAATGCGGATTGCTGATCACCAAACCTGAGCTATGTTCGAAAAATTCGAAACATACTTTTGCTCGACCCGGGAATTAAACCGTTAGGTCATCGGGTCGTTGGGGCGTCATTAACAATACCTTAACTAATGTTTTATTCATATTGCTCTTCAATATTGCATCCATACAAAAAGTTGCCCAATTGGAGGGAAAGAGGGTTAAAGGTTGGCAGCGCACTTGTGACTCTGCTAGTGTTGCAGGAGTCTGTGGGCGGCGACAATCGCTTACCGTACAGGTGTTCCGTCTCCTCGTTTGCCACCTCTCACATAAAAAATGTTGCATTTAAATACTGCTTATAATCGGTATCTCTGAGGTTGTTGTTGTTTAACATATTAAAAGGTACAGTCAGCCACACACCAGGTTACCACAACCTGTCAAATTTCTTTAAGGTCGTAAGGCCCATAAGCGTTTTAAAATCCAAATACATTTGATTTTCTATTGTGTCTGCTGCCTCGGGCCTTCGGAGGTTAATTGATATTCACCCTAATGTGTATGACAGTAAGATAAGAGTCGATTGAAGAAATGTTACAGTTTTTATACTTTGATATGTGGCTGTACGTACCAATTAATTATTAATTAAATGCAAATAACTCATTTGCGAAATGGTAAATAAACAAAGTACTTGTAAAAAGACATTAAAATTCCATCAATAACTATTTAAACGTAATCGAGTTTGTAATTTGGATTTTATGGTCTTATAATTATTTGTTAAGTAGGTATGTATGTATGTACGTACATATGTATTTTGAAATAAGGTTAAATCTAAACAGTATAAAATCACTGTTAAATTATTGTATAGGTACTATGTACGATAATGGCGTCAGCTTATTGCAATAACTCATTATTGTGGACCGTGGGATTACTAAGCTTCGGCATGAATGGGTTGGTTCGACTGGAGTGATTATACCTCGGCCTCACGGCGTGAATCAGCGCCTGCGCTGTGTTGTTGGGAGGAAAAGTTGGCAGCGCACTTGTCCCGCTACTAGTGTTGCAGGTGTCTAAGATGGCTTACCATCAGGTGATCCGTCTGTTCCTGTGCCACCTGTCATAAAAAAATAAACAGATTTACCTATCTATATTCTTCTTCTTCTTCTATACTATTTATAAAGAGGTTTATCTCATATAGTCCACGTTAAGGCTTAATGGTAAACCCAAAACATAAAACACTTGCGCGATGTCATTGACTCCCAGCGCCATCTTTTGGGACTGGTCTAAGTTAAGTACCGAAACGAAGAGAGGGCGGGCCACTATTTATAGTTATACTAATGCATTATCGTTGCATTCGCCTATCGCTAGAGAACACAAAGCGGAAAATGCCGCTGCAACAAAGTACCTATAGAGTTCTATTTTGCAACTCGTAAGTGTAATAAGAGAGTGCTTTACCTATATAGGTAAGTACTTATAGACATGCGATCATCCGAGCTCCAATGTCCATGTTGCAGCGAAGTGGGGAAATGAGTCATATAAATTGTTGTCTTATATAAGACCTATTTAGATTGTGAATAGCGTAAACTTTGTGAGAGAAATACTTACTCCGTTGGCTCAGTGACCCGGACAGTGTCTTGGTCTCCAAATCCATACTAATATTATAAATGGGAAAGTGCGTCTGTCTCGATAATGTCATAAGAAAATGTTATATTTTATTCTATAACATTTGCCAATACCCATAGAGGTACATGTATCGTAAATTAAAGTCATAAGGCACAGACACAATAGAAAATGAATTGTTTTTCCCTTTTTGAGGTTTTTGTGTCTTACGACGTCAATACTATGAATGAACCAGGCGCGATTCCTCCGTTATAGGCACTGTGGGCATGCCCATAAACGTTAAATAGGTTTGTAACATCACACTTTCGTCGATCAACGTAACATCAGCTAGCAATAACAGGAGATCCTTCCCTAAGCTTGCCTACGGAGATTTCTAGTTTGACAGGACTTCCCCACTATGCGCCCCACAACCGTTGGCGTAGCTAGGCGAGACGAGCCGCTGGGTCTAGCTATGCCCACAACCTTTGTAAAGATTTGGATCCGCGCTTGGCAATGAACAACAGATTAACAATATTGATTAATAGATAAAACAATTCTTCCTAATTAGGCTACTAATTCAATAAGGGATATGGTATTAAATTTTAATCAACAACAAATAATAAAGATAATGTGTTTCTTTAGACGCCTGTTTGTTTGTTTAAAATTAGTTAATGTTTTAGGAAAGATAAAAAGTCCTAATTAATGATTACTTGTAGATAGTGAAATAATGTAGACACGTGTATTATTATCACTTATAGTAAATCTACTCGTCAACAGATTAATAAATATAAATAATTAGTAAATTCACACAACGTCATATTATATTGACTTGACTCCGTACTAAGTAGCCTAAGTACTTGTGTTACAGATATCAGACAACAGAGGAAACACAAATATAATACTTAAATACATATATAACACCCAGTCACTAAACAAACACAAGTGTTAATCACACGAATGTTTGTCCTAAATCAAACCCACGACTTTTGGCGTATGAGGCACTACCAAATGCGCCATCCGGTCAGTCTAGGGCTATTCCATTTTTATTGTAGAAACAGATAACTATAGGTACAACACAAAACAATATTACAGTAACCACTATACCATTCCAGATAGATCATAAATATGTCATCGGCTTTGTTTCTGTGCTCCATACTAAACCTAGCAAACTATCCTATCACTAGCCTAAGTAGTGCTAGCAATGACTATAATGAATGTTCATTCTGCTCTTTCATTATGGACTTTATTGACACGAGATAAGGTCCAGTTATTAATTGTGTGTCCTTGACCGTGGCTGGCATTGGAGGCGGTCAACAGTGTCTTTCTTATGTGCAATTATTTCAATCGGTATCTATTTAGATCGAGTAAAATTTTCCTCTATAAAATGGGTGTGATATAATGACAAACAAATGGTGCTAATTTTGGTACTCATATTTACTCAAAATATTTAATAATGAAGTTTTATATGAATTTCATCATTATTGTACCTTATGTTCCATCGTTATCCATATGTCGATACAAATCTATCAATTTTTTTCAATCTTTTTTTCACCCCAACGTACGAGTAAAACGTTGAACGACGAACGCCTTTTTGAAAGCAAGTGACTTTTGAACGAATTATTATCTTTTTTTAAGCATTCAAATGAAAAGGACTGAGCTTTATTTACAAATACAAGTAATTTATAAGTATTTTTTTTTTATTTTAAGTAACTTTTTATTATTATTTATAATTATTATCATCAAACAAATCGAGCTCTTTTAAAGCCTCGAGGCATGACTCAGAGAGCTCGCAGCTCAGCTAAGCTCGGGGCACCAAGCCTAACGAGCTCAGCCTTGCCATTCCACCTCGAGGCTTCAAAATAGGACTCGACGTCTCGAGTCTTGTACATCACTAGTTTCGATGGCAGTCTTATCAATGTTTTCCCAGCCCAATTCTCTACGACCACGCTGTACTGTCGGTAACCTGTAAGAGGTCGTTATACACAGCCCTGCTATCCAACAACAAATTATCTCCAAATCTAGTTATTAGCTTGTGTATTGTGGAATAAAAAGTGTATATTTATCTACAAATGAAATACTTCTAGTCGATCTTTTTCGTGTTTAGTTTTTTGCAATAACTTCTCTTCATAAACAGGTTGGGGGTCAAGAAACTATCAACTACACATAAATCTTAGGTGGATAAAAAGTTAATTTTCATTGCATACAATTGAACAACATTAAGTAGGTAAACTTTCTTCATTTGGATGATTGAAATGTAAAGTAGAGTTAAATAAGTACATTCTAGCCTTAGAATATTATTATTCTAAGATTCTAGCACTTACTGCTTACTGCTTGACGTTTGATGCAACGCGAAAGTTTAAAAACATAGGGGAACCGAGACAGTGATTGCCCAGGGTACAGTGATTGCCCGGTTTAAGGTTAAAGTAGATTTTAACTTATTTTTAAAGGAGTAGTTTTGAATTAAATCCGTTAAATAACACTAGAATACTCTTTATCAGAATTATAAATAAGAAATTTGTCACATTTCAAAAAAAATTATTATAATGGCTGTTTTTGCACAGCAGGTGTTCGTCTCTTCAAATAACTCGAATTCCTTAGGAGAATCGGATACACTTAGTAGTTTTTAATGATTGTGTCACTTTATTTTATTTTTTGAATGTGAAAGCTAATAACGAGCTAGTTAAAGCTTTGATGTATCATTTGAAGTAGTTATCATGGTATAAAACATTCCATTTATTATTTAGAGGGGGTGGGCAATCACTGAATTTATTGTAATATTTTGACTGACTCTTATTTGTTTATAAGTCATCTGTCAACTGTCAATTTTGTCAATAATGAGTTTTTTTTTTTTGGGTATATTGTACGTCCAGAAATTAATTTAAAAAATAAAAAATATGGTAAAAGGAATATTATCTAAAACACCTACAGAGTAATTTTTTTTCTATCTCGTAATTTTGAGAGTAATTAATATCTAAAAAGCGTAATTCACATCCGGGAAGCCCAAAAACATAAATGGCATTTTAATTTTCATATCAATTTTTCGATGAAATGTTGTCAAATGACTTTTTTGTCAATACACAAATAAAAAAAAATTAACATGGTATTATGGTCATTAAACCTAATCCCATCATAGTAGCGATGACTTGATTTCTATGATGGAGGCCTTTGCCCTGCAGTGCGATAGTATATAGGCTGTTATAGTCTTTTACAAACCAGTTTTCTTCCCTATTTAGGAGCTTTGAAAAAATATCAAGCTGTCTCATTCATTTCGATGACTCTTTTGTGTGGAATGGAAGAGGTGGTGTTGTTGTTTTTCCAAAGGAAAAGTTGTTTAAAATATGTATGAGTGTATCGGTAAAAAGTCAATAATTTATTATACATAATATTAGTCATTATTTAAGGTAAATTGCTTATTATTACAAAAGAATCTATCCTACAGGTTCTTGTGTAATAAAACAATACGGACGGCCTCGATGGCGCAGTGCCTAAGGTGTTCGCTCGAAGCGCGAAAGGTCCCGGGTTTATTCCCGGTCAAGTCAATTTAGGAAACTACATTTTCTAAGTTTTCTTGGGTCTAGTTTGACACCCCCAGTTATTTTATTTAATACGGTTTTACCCAATATCTTCTATCTATATCTATACTATTTATAAAGAGATAACTTCAATAGACAACGACAAGGCTTATAGGTAAACCGAAAACACGAAACGCTTGCGCGATGTAATTGAGCACAGCGCCATCTAATGGTTCATTTCTGAATTACGGTCCCGAAGCGAAGTGAGGGCGGGCCACTAGTTGTTATTATAAAGGCCGATTAGCCCTGCAATTACGTGACACTGTTTGTAATTATGTATTTGGAAATGAAAACCATAGACGTCGTCATTATCATAACACACTATCAGTGTTAGTGTTTGATCTGCATCGCATGTAACACTTGTATAATGTTGAAAGCGTACGTATTTACCAACAACTAAATAGGTCATTCATAGAACTCTTATCTCGTAGCGATAGAGTTTAAAATTGATTAGATTAGCAAAGTTGTCATTTTACTAACTTCCGTACCTACCTATTATATTTATAACTTGTCAGGTACCCTTTGTTTTTGTAAAATACAAAGTTAGGTTTCCAGTTGGCGACTTGCCAAATATCTTCATAAGAACAGGCTTTTCACAACTAGTTTTGACATTAAATTATTTAGAAATAACTCTTATTCATTGTTTCTTTATTTCTTTTTGTTTACGCAAAGGCAATCTAGAAATCACTTTAAAAAAAAACGTAACATCAAATGTTATGAATTTAAACGATTAATTCGTAATTTATGAATGAATGACTCTTATTTTGACACACATACATTTTCACACCATTTAGAGTATACTGGTAGTAATGAAATAGACGGGCCTAAGCCAAGAATATTTCACGATTTTCTCTTATATTAAATTGAAAATCATCATGACTATTTGTTTCAGAGCTCATTCCGACCGCTGCTGACGTGCGCTCCGGTCGCGATGGTCGGCTTCGACCGCAGTGCGCACACGCAGGACATCACCAAGAACATACAGTTCATCAGCAACGACAAAGTCAAGCTCACTGCCGACCCTGTCACTATGAAGTTAGTATGAGAAACAAGAATCTGACGGCCTTTTTTGCGTTGGGGAAATGCCGCTGGTTGTGCCGTTTGGCTCGATATGCAATGGGGCTACGTCGCCTTAGGGCCGTCGGCCGGGGCGCTCTAATTTTGTCTAATTTTAGTTCCAAGTAAAATATATGAAAGTGACCACATTTACATGAGTAGGTGTTTTAATTTAAACAATTGACTGTTTATAACGAGGCGACATTGCGCATGATTTATTTTAATACATTTACAATTTTTAAATTAGTTCAAAACATATTATAATTTTAAATGTGGAACAGGCTTGAACAATTCGTTCACTTTTGTCATTATTGAATAAATAAAATATTTTAGGTCTTTAATTTTAGAAATGCATCCACACACCTAAGACCTCATATAATGTAGGTATGTATGTATATGTATATGCATAATGCACCATTGCACAAAAAGGCTGTTTTTATTTTTAAATAACATTGACATCATGACATTGAATGGAACATATTTCAAAGGTCCCATACACTTACATTAATTTGTACAGATTACAATAAAAGTCCTATACATATTCAGCAGTGGACGTCTCTTGGCTGATAATTATGATGGTGATGATAACAGTAAGCTGTTCTGTTCACTATTCATTAATCTGTAGTTCTGTACAACATCTGTCCCCCAACAGATTGGACAAGCAAACCGACAAACCCACATGCATCCTGATCAACTGGCTACTAGCACGACAGAAGCACGTAATGAAGTACGCCGCGCTGTACCTGGAGCAGGGCTTCGACGTGGTCTCCGTGGCGTGCACGCCCTGGCAGCTCATGTGGCCGCAGAAAGGCTCCCAGGTCAGTAGGCTAGAGGCTAATAGTCAAGGTTACAGGCTACATGTTTGGGCTACAGATCATGACGTGTCCCGCGCTATACCTGGAGCAGGTTTCCACGTGGTCTGTAGCCTACACACCCTGGCAGCTCATATTATGACAGCTGAATGGCTTCCAGGTTAATAGGCTTCAGGCTGCATTCTTAGGATACAAATGGTGATGCACAGTGCGCCGTACATATCTGGAGGAGGATTTTGACGTGGTCTCAGTGGCCTGCACGCCCTGGCTGCTCATGTAGCCGTAGAAGGGCCCCTAGGCTACAGGCTACAAGTAAGGCTACATGTTTAGGCTACAGATGATGATGTACACTGCGCTATACTTGGAGTAGGGCTTCGACAACGATGTCATCCGAGGGTTAAACGTTGCAAGCGCACTGGCGTTGCGGTTGTCTGCTCGTTGGCCACCTATCACATAAAGAAATGTAAATAACGGGTGTGTTATGTGTGACTGAAAAAAAAATTTGTATCTTTTAATCTTTTTTATAACGAAATATAATTATTGTCCTCTAGTTGGTGGCAGAAGATCTAATCAAGTTCATGGCCGAGAACGAGAACGAACACCCACTCGTGATCCACGGGTTCTCGGTGGGCGGCTACATGATGGGCGAGCTCTGTGTGCAAGTCATGAGGAATAAAGAGCGGTGAGCAAAATATTTGTTTTGAAAACCTTATTTTCTGAAAATAAGTAGGGTAGATAGATAACAAAGTACGACTGAAACGCAATTAACCTACAAAATAGATGAATATTTTTTTTGTATTAGTTTTATTAATTGTAAATTTTTAATTAATAAAGATCTGCGCTAAAAAAATGTAATGAAGTGAATCACAAATTTAGAAAACCACCAACTAAATTTGTGCTAATGTGTGCCTTTACAGCGGCATATGTATATGATACGCGTATGGCGCCACACACACATTCAAACCGCCGCGCGGCACTTTCTACATGCCCTACTGGATATAGTTTTAAGTGTAGCCTAAAGTTAGGCCACAGCTAACTCTAGGCTACACTTAAAATAGAGTCGCATTTTGAATCAATATCATGTATTTTTGAACATACTGTATAAGTGTGAGTTGAGTCAACGCTCCATTGGTCTAGTGGTTCAAGTACCGGGTCATGATCTCGGGATACCGGGTTCGATTCCCGGATCGGGCAAAAAATATGTTACTAATTTTTCAAACATAACTCGGGTTTGTAATTACCAATCCGCATTAGGCAGCTTAGTGATTGACTTTAATCCCATCTTAGTAACGATGAGTTTTATGATGGAGGCCTTTACCCTGCAGCGGGACAGTATATAATGCTGAGAGCTTACTTATACTCTTTTTTACCTTCTTCCAGGTACCAGCCTGTTCTTGACCGGGTGGCGGCACAAGTGTGGGACTCCGCAGCGGACGTCAGCGAGATCTCGATTGGTGTACCGGCCGCCGTCTTCCCCAAGAACAAAATTATGCAAAAGACGCTCAGGGCATATATGGAGTGAGTAACCTCCTTTATTTTTTGCTAATATAGTCCAGTTAGGAAACCAAGTTTGTTCCGCAGGTCAAAATTTGCTTCTGAGTTTTTCTGTTAATGCGGTCATACTCACAACTCAGGCACAAAGTCTATTGATTGGATTCAAACTCTTTATTAATTGATCTGTTCGGTATGTTACAAAGAAAAAATAACATTAACAATACGTATCTGTAGCAATTAATTCAGTATGCTTAGAGGATACATAATCAAGCGTGACGAATCCCTTAATTCCTAAAGTGCATGCAGTAAGCGACCTCCAAACGACTCCAGTTATCGACTTAGCGACGATCGATTACTTCACTGCATTATCAGTCGAGTCGAATAAGTGTGCATTCGGTATTATCTGGGCATTAGGTCAATCAGTCAGTCAGTTAAGTTTATCGTTGTGATACATCGAAAAAAGAGTGTATATTTCAGGATATATGCATTCTTAACATTATCTTACTAGAGGAATCAATAGTTGAAATTATGTATAAATAAATAATTTTTGTATCTAAAGTAACGATGGCCTATATGCAATTCTAATTCCTAATTAGAACGCAAAAGTTTGTGAGGATGTTTGTATAATATAATATTAGCCTATTTGTTATTGTGATATATAAGCTACTAGCGGCCGCCCGCGACTCCGTCCGCGTGGAAAAGTAACTTTTTACCCCCCTTTCAACCCCTTACAACCCCCTTTTCGCAATAAAAAGTAGCCTATGTCCTTTCTCAGGGTCTAGATTATCTGTATACCAAATTTCATTTAAATCCGTTGAGTAGTTTTGGCGTGAAAGAGTAGCAGACAGACAGACAGACAGAGTTACTTTCGCATTTATAATATTAGTATGGATATTATTGTAAAGTTTTATTAAAATCCATTCGGTAGTTTTTGCGTGAAAGAGGATCTAACATCCATCCATACTTAAAAACTTTCACGATTATAATATTAGTGGGATCTCTGCGCCGAAATTTGTTAATTGACCCGAGTGGTTCGGACGTGAAAATGTAACACACAAAATTTTCTCATTCATGATAATATTTGTATGAATTAAACACGTGTGCCATATCTGGGTTTTTATCTGTATTCCGTAGTCTATTAATATTAGGAAAAGGTAGTCATAAAGTATGTTTTTAATATCTTATCTTGACCAGTCGCGTGAAGCTCGCGTGCGAATTTTTTTGTTGATATGTGCCGAGTAAATATACCTACAGTAAGGTTTATAAATATGTATGCAACCGTGGACGCAAACATGCATATTGACCTTGGTATATATTATACTAATGGACATGGATACTAGAGATGCGCAAATCATGTCCGGGGCTGGATTGGCTCAGCGACCAAAAGTAGATGTTGGGCTCACGAGAGTTCGCGACTCCGCTCTATTCTCTACCATCTCTTGCCTTTGAAGGTGACCAAGATCCTTCTTGACCTGGTCCATCCAGCGCCCCACTTGGCGCTACCAGGTAAGCTCGCTTGGCTTGGCAGCTCGATCCGACTCCATTCTCTCAATGTGACCGAGCCAGCGCAGCCTTGCTGACTTTGTCTTGCCCAATATATTTGGTTCGGCCACAAGCTCATGAGATAACAATATAATTTTGACGACCCGGTTGGTTCAGTGGTAGTGAATGCTGCGTCTGGGCCAAGGGTTGCGGGTTCGATCCCCGCACAGTACAAACATTTGTGTGCATGAACATGTCTGTTTGTATTGGTCTGGGTGTTTTCTATGTATTATAAGTATGTATTTAGAAAAGAATAGTATTACATGTATATATTTGTAATCCCACTGTTGGTTCTGATATCTGTAACACAGGTGCTTGAGCTACCTATCTCAGAGTCAGATCAATGTATGTGATGTAGTGAAATATATTATTATTTTATTATTAATATTTCCCAACAGATACCACATGAAGACCTTCCACGACGCAGCAACCTGCCACTACATCCGCTCGTCGCAGCTGTTCCACTCGAACCTGTGCCGCGCGCCCGCGCTGTTCCTGCTGTCCAGGAGCGACCCCGTCGGCTCCGAGAGGAGCAACCGGAGCGTCTACGATAACTGGGTCAACATGGGCATCAAGGTAATTTGAAACTTATGCTTCCTATAGTAGTATTCTGAACAACATTTTGTTTACGACTTTTTGAACCCGCATAAAAAAATTTCACCTTTCCATATCAAGTTGGTCACGTGACCTAGTCGTTTTGTATGGGGAGTCGAAAAATTGTTGGATGAATTTCGAAAAGTTTTTTTAGAATTTTTGTTCAGAATGGTTAATAGAAACTAATTTGCAAATGCAAAATCCGATAGATGGCGTTACGTTGACGGCAGGTCCAACAACGAGTGGATTGGTTACATTTGACGTATCATGTCAAAAATATGAAGTTACTAGCTTTTGCCCGCGACTTCATTCGCGTGGACTTTAGGTTTTACGACCTCACATTAGAAACCTCAAAAATTGTAGCCTATGTGTTATTCTGATGTATAAGCTATATTGTGGTAAAGTTTCATTCAAATCCATTCAGTAGTTTTTACGTGAAAGAGTAACAAACATCCATACATCCATACTTAAAAACTTTCACGGTTATAATATTAGTGGGATCTCTGCGCCGAAATTTGTTAATTGACCCGAGTGGTTCGGACGTGAAAATATAATTTACAATATTTTCTCATTCATGATAATATTTGTATGAATTAAACACGTGTGCCATATCTGGGTTTTTATCTGTATTCCGTAGTCTATTAATATTAGGAAAAGGTAGTCATAAAGTATGTTTTTAATATCTTATCTTGACCAGTCGCGTGAAACTCGCGTGCGAATTTTTTTGTTGATATGTGCCGAGTAAATATACCTACAGTAAGGTTTATAAATATGTATGCAACCGAGGACGCAAACATGCATATTGACCTTGGTTTATATTATACTAATGGACATGGATACTAGTAGAGATGCGCAAATCATGTCCGGGGCTGGATTGGCTCAGCGACCAAAAGTAGATGTTGGGCTCACGAGAGTTCGCGACTCCGCTCTATTCTCAACCATCTCCTGCCAATCCGGCCTTTGAAAGTGACTAAGATCCTTCTTGACCTGGTCCATCCAGCGCCCCACTGGGCGCTACCAGGTAAGCTCGCTTGGCTTGGCAGCTCGATCCGACTCCATTCTCTCAATGTGACCGAGCCAGCGCAGCCTTGCTGACTTTGTCTTGCCCAATATGTTTGGTTCGGCCACAAGCTCATGAGATAACAATATAATTTTGACGACCCGGTTGGTTTAGTGAATGCTGCGTCTGGGCCAAGGGTTGCGGGTTCGATCCCCGCACAGTACAAACATTTGTGTGCATGAACATGTCTGTTTGTATTGGTCTGGGTGTTTTCTATGTATTATAAGTATGTATTTAGAAAAGAATAGTATTACATGTATATATTTGTAATCCCACTGTTGGTTCTGATATCTGTAACACAGGTGCTTGAGCTACCTATCTCAGAGTCAGATCAATGTATGTGATGTAGTGAAATATATTATTATTAATATTTCCCAACAGATACCACATGAAGACCTTCCACGACGCAGCGACGTGCCACTACATCCGCTCGTCGCAGCTGTTCCACTCGAACCTGTGCCGCGCGCCCGCGCTGTTCCTGCTGTCCAAGAGCGACCCCGTCGGCTCCGAGAGGAGCAACCGGAGCGTCTACGATAACTGGGTCAACATGGGCATCAAGGTAATTTGAAACTTATGCTTCCTATAGTAACATTTACATCCCTTTAACCACGTGTTCTACCAACCATTCTGAACAACATTTTGTTCTAGGACTTTATGAACCCGCATAAAAAAATTTCACCTTTCCATATCAAGTTGGTCACGTGACCTAGTCGTTTTGTATGGGGAGTCGAAAAATTGTTGGATGAATTTCGAAAAGTTTTTTTAGAATTTTTGTTCAGAATGGTTAATAGAAACTAATTTGCAAATGCAAAATCCGATAGATGGCGTTACGTTGACGGCAGGTCCAACAACGAGTGGATTGGTTACATTTGACGTATCATGTCAAAATTATGAAGTTACTAGCTTTTGCCCGCGACTTCATTCGCGTGGACTTTAGGTTTTACGACCTCACATTAGAAACCTCAAAAATTGTAGCCTATGTGTTATTCTGATGTATAAGCTATATTGTGGTAAAGTTTCATTCAAATCCATTCAGTAGTTTTTACGTGAAAGAGTAACAAACATCCATACATTCATACTTACAAACTTTCGCCTTTATAATAGTAGTAGGATGTTATGAAACAACCAATGTCGTCAAAGTTGGACTTCACGTCAACGTAACGCCATCTATCGGATTTTGCATTTGCAAACACCTATTTATTTGTTTATTTATTTGAATGTCTATTGCATTTATTTATTAGAGTCATCTAGAAGCAAAAGCAGCAACATGTATATATTTGTAATCCCACTGTTGGTTCTGATATCTGTAACACAGGTGCTTGAGCTACCTATCTCAGAGTCAGATCAATGTATGTGATATAGTGAAATATATTATTATTAATATTTCCCAACAGATACCACATGAAGACCTTCCACGACGCAGCAACCTGCCACTACATCCGCTCGTCGCAGCTGTTCCACTCGAACCTGTGCCGCGCGCCCGCGCTGTTCCTGCTGTCCAAGAGCGACCCGTCGGCTCCGAGAGGAGCAACCGGAGCGTCTACGATAACTGGGTCAACATGGGCATTAAGGTAATTTGAAACTTATGCTTCCTATAGTAACATTTGAAACTTATGCTTCCTATAGTAACATTAACATCCCTTTAGCACGTGTTCTACCAACCATTCTGAACAACATTTTGGTTCTACGACATTATTGAACCCGCATAAAAAAATTTCCACCTTTCCTATATCCAGTTGGTCACGTGATCTATGGTCGTTTTTGTCATGGGTGAGTTCCGAAAATTTTGGAGTGAATTTCGAAAGTTTTTTTAGAATTTTTGTTCAGAATGGTTAATAGCAACCTGCTTTGCTACATGCAACATCCGATAGATGGCGTTACGTTGACGGCTAGGTCCAACAACGAGTGGCATTGGTTCCATTTGACGTTTATCATGTCAAAATGTATGAAGTTACTAGCTTTTGCCCGCGACTACATTTCGCGTGGACTTCAGGTTTTACGACCTACATTAGAAAACCTCAAAAATTGTAGCCTATGTGTTTATTCTGATGTATAAGCTATATTGTGGTACAGTTTCATTCAAATCCATTCAGTTAGTTTTTACGTGAAAGAGTAACAAACAATCCCATAAATTCATACTTACAAACTTTCGCCTTTATAATAGTAGTAGGATGTTATGAAACAACCAATGTCGTCAAAGTTGGACTTCACGTCAACGTAACGCCATCTATCGGATTTTGCATTTGCAAACACCTATTTATTTGTTTATTTATTTGAATGTCTATTGCATTTATTTATTAGAGTCATCTAGAAGCAAAAGCAGCAACATCCATTTTTTTTACATAGGTAGTTTCCTATAAAAATAAAATGGATGTTGCTGCCTTTGCTTCTAGATGACTCTGAGTCATTTTTATTTGTTATTCTCTCTACAGTGCACCTGGAAGTGCTGGGACAAGTCCCCGCACGTGCAGCACTTCACGTTCCACAAGCAGGAGTACCTCGCCGCGCTGCAGCAGCATCTGATGGCGCACGGCCTGCTCGCGCGGCCGGACAAGATGCGCGTGCGCCTGTAACAACACCGGCTGGTTGGATCACTGTTTCGATAGACGATTAGTGATCGGTGATCGGGTTTAGGTGTGCAATGAAATTTTGGTTCTATTCTATCGTTGTAAGACCCAGACAGAAGTCTTCTGAGCAGACACAATGGAAAATCAATTTATTCTATGCCCTTTAAAAGGCTTTTGGTTCTTTCGACGTTATAAGTGTAAATGACATTTTCTCTTATTATAAATTAAAAAAGAAAACTAATGTTAAAGTGATTAAAACATTATAATTACTTAGTGTGAACAACATTTATCGAAATTGTAATCCAATTATAAGGCCGTCGGCATGTCTATGGTGAGATTTCGTCAATAAAATGGGGGATGTAAAAGTTGTTTACCTATACTCATTGTAATGTTTTAATAACAAGTACATGTTGGTTTTTTTTTTAATTTCAAATAAGAGAAAATTTACACATTAAATGGTTCCGAAATTTCATAATACCACAGACGCATCCATACTTATGTATTGTTGAAGGATGTTGACCCTAAATTGCACTACTTAATCCGATCACTGGTGATAATAGCAAAAATTGCAGTACGCGACAAATAAACCATCATTTGGGGATACTGTCCACGAATAAGACATTTCATGAATACATGCAAGCAATAATGAGTGTTTAATAAGTGGACGGGAGGCCTAGAAGCTCATCTAAAATTCTCTAACGTAACTAAAGTTAGTTATTACTTAGGACAATTATTTTGGCGCGTACTGCAAGAACTATATTTTGGACGGGTGACATTTATTATGTACAATGTAGAAGTATTTGTAAAACCACAGATAATAAATATACATTTTAGGACTGATTTTTGATATTAAATTAGGCACACGAAGCCAGATGAAATGGTTGAATTAAGAAAAAGTTTCATATAGACTTTCGATAAAATATCATCTTGATAATGAAAGCTATTGAATACCACAAAATTTTGCTCAGAGACCAAAATCTGGCTCGAGTTAGGCTATGAAAAATATATAGATATAAATATTCAATACGATTTCCTACTCTCTAAAGGTGAAAACTGCGGTATGGTGTTAACATTTAACAGACCAATCGATAATGTTCATCAATTGGTAGTAATTAGTAGTTTTTAAGTAAGAAATTGGTAGCTTTGATTGGTCTGGCGAAAAGGTTCTATAAATGTCAACTAAATATGATCAGAATCGATGTATCCTTATCATCTTATCCTTTCTACCATCGATCAATCGGTCTCCATACTATAAATCAATTCTTTAAAGCTATCAGCGTGAAATTAACTACGGATCTATGCCGGTCGACTAATACATTCTACATCGAACAACGCTTTCGAGCATTCTATCAGTAACTATGGATCATCGTCGACTAATCCATTCCACTATGGATTGACCGATGACCGTTCGATTGGTCTGGTAAACCTCACCCAGACATCCGCGCAGTTCCATACAGAAGTGTCCGGCGCATGCGCCTGTAAATTTAATCTACCGATGCTGCATTATCGACTAGGACCATTGGTGCCCTTTAATCTTAAAACTGTCGTAGTATTGTTATCTTTCAATACTTCCGTCAGATTTAAATATTCGATCTTGTTTCGACCACATGATACGAAGAGGGGATGATAGTCTTTAAAAATTAATATTGTTGGCAACACCAAACGCAACTGATTATGCAAGTGCCGGTCACCAACACGCAGGTCTGACCTAATAGGATCCTAGATCCCTGCTAATCTTCTACGAGGTGTAGCTGGAGGCACGAAAGTATAGCGATGACCGTTATTTTGCGCACTTGTAAAAAAGAAGACTTTCTATCAAAATTGGTTTCTGCGCACTGAAGGTCATAACTACACTTTCTTGCCTCGGACTATAGTGAAGGGCTACTTCTTATCGGAATCAATGGGCAAACTTTGTGTTCCAGTGACCAAGAACCGCAGTAGAATAGAGAGAGACCGATACTTTCGAACGAACGTATATTTCAACTCAAGAGTTTAAAATTAACTTGAACATTTTACATACAAAAACTAAGGGTATTGTTTTTGACCCGTTGCACCAAAATTCACGTAAGTTTCTCAATAGTAAAATAAGGCACTTTGTTATTCTAATTTGTTTGTAGGTATGTGTCGTTTGAAATCAGTGCAATAGGAATAAATTAAGTAGAGAATTGATTAGAATAATTTGTGTTTCAAACATGTATAATGCATCAAGATAGTCGTGACGGCAGATGTGTGAGGAACTAAGGGTTCCCATGTCATGTCATACCAATGGGGTTACCATATCTCTTACAGTCGTAAGGCCCAGACAGCAGACAATAGAAAATCATTTTTTTTCCTTTTAAAAGGCTTTGGTCTTACGACGTTAACGTAAGCGACAGTGGCGCCATCATTTACTTTCACAACTTTATTGACAAATTATATGTTTTAGTTAATTCAAAATATGAAATAAACGTCCATTTTATTACAAAACCCAAAATTCATGATACTGCCCTTGCCAACACGCAATGTTAAAGGGGCTGGAACGAAAATTTCAACATCAGTTCCGGAAATTTTCTTTGATCGCGTTCTATAATAATGGGGTGAGAGTTTTAAGTCATCAGGACAATTAATACTGAGACTTTAAAGATCTATTTTAGAAGTAGAAGTAACATAAGTGACATCCGAATTAAACGTCAATTAAAGTTACAAATTAGTACCTTATTTTTGTTATAGCAATTATTTGCAATATATTCTTCGTATAATTAATGCACTTAAGAAAATCTTCGCGGTTGGTCAGGTGGGAGCCAAACCCATGGCTGTCAACGTCGACACGTACCGGATGGATGTTTTTCCAACAAAACTACCAAAATGCAATAGTTGCCTTTTTTAAGTTCTTAATTCGCCATGAGCTGACGTAGAAGAACATGGAAAGCGTGTGTTTTGGTTCTACCCTAAACGCGTTAAGATTTTTTAAGTGCATTACTTAGATTAGTACCTACAGATATCGAAATACCTCGGTTCCTAAGATATTAATTAAATATAACAAATATCATACAATGTCAGGAGCATACGATACCTAGGAAGTGAAGTAGTATTGTTTGAAAACTATCGGCGTTATGGAATATTTACCTGTTTTTAATTTATAAGATTCTTTTATACATATTTAAAGTACGCACTATAGTTATAGTAAAAGTTAAATAAACTTTTGTAAAAATTAATACTTGTGTTTTAATTTAGAATAACGTTTAATAAATAATCTGTTTCGTTTAAACAATAATCCCATATTATGCATATTATTTTATACTCGGTTATTAATTAGGTATTTTGTTTGTTTGGCGCAGACTCAAAATTAATTTACTGTAAGTATGTACCTAATCGTTTAATGTCGTAAAGCCCAGACAGCAGACACAATGGAAAATCAATTGTTTTATGCCTTTTAAAAGGCTTATGGGCCTTACGACGTTAAGAATTTATTGTCATTAGTCTGAAGGTGTCGCAGATCATTTTGGATGACGTCTTTCCAGCGATACCTAAGCCGGTCAACGGCCTCATATATAAAAAAGTCTTATTTCAGGCGTTTTTTGCTAGAAGAGGAGGAAAATGCATAATAAATTAATAAGTCACCGTAAAATAGAACTGTTATTTGATCGACTTCGGTAAAATAACAAACGGTACTAAATTTTATTTTCGAAAATAGTTTATTAGGTCAGTTCAAAACTGGGACCGCACACAGCGCGCCAGCCGATCTAGGGTCACCAATTAATTTTACGGTGACACAACCGCAAGGAATTAGCATAACATGCAATTTTATTGTTCTCTCACAATCATAACTCTTAACGTGATAAATAAAGCGTGCATGCGAAATTAGATAAATAAAACTGAGAGTGCAAATTCCATCCTTCTATTCAGGCTCATATGACCTCATTCGGCGCGCGGTCCGACCGGCTTTAGCCTTCACGACCACTTAAAGCAATAGAGGTGTAGATGTAATTTACGCTAGTATCTACTCATCTAGCTGGGACTGTAATATAGGTCAAATTTCACTGAGATGGTAAGACTTGGTCATTCCAAAAAAAGCTATTTTAACTTGTAAAAGATAAATTTTTATTTTTTTACATTATTTCAAGTAAGTGCAGACAAAAACGTCAAATTTCCTCAACCAATCGACTGCTCCAAAGAAGTCCGATTTGCAAATCAGACTTTCTGCTTCAAAGAATTAAGTCCGATTTGCTTAATTCTTTGAAGCAGATATATATTTAATATATAGGAGATCGGACTTTGTTCTTCGGAGGAAGCGCGTATTGAACCAGACCTGAGGGCATAAAACGAAGTGGAAGTTACGACCTAATCGGAGTTCCCCTCCCTTTCAAAAGCGCTGTGTGTCATATGTCCCAAATCTGTCCCTATTCCTGTCTGTAATATATCCCTGTCCTAAATTTTTTTTTATTTTAATTACAGCCTATATCGACGGGTCCCAAGCAAAATCGTATCTGCTAAGTAAAGATATATATAAGTGGCAGATACGATTTTGTTGGGACCCGTCGAATTTTCCTTCGGGAAAATGATTGTTTGCATCAGTATAGTGCCCTCGAGAAGTGAGTAAGTCGGATAAAAAAGCACGTTGTTCGTTGGTATACAAGTAGGTAGGTCAAGTTTACCATCTGTTCTCAATTCTGGTTTTACTTAGCCGGTATTATATTAACAATATTGAAATAAACCGGCCATACTCGACGCCGGCCGGCGTATTGATTACAACTACACCGGGTGAATGACCCGACGACCCTACGTTCTTACTACCGACTATCGCTTGTCGTGGGCGCAGGACTCTTGTACCATCAACAGTTTATTTTCGGCTCGCAACGAGAACGCACGCTTTTGCTATTTTCTCACCTCTAATTTTGTTTACTTTTTACTTAGTTCTCGTATTGAAAATTACTAACCGCTTGTTCGTAAGTGAACGGATTGGTAACAGAGTTAATGAGTGAAAAAATCATTTAACTTATGTATTAATTCAGTGAATCTACATACAGTATTGTTTGGTTAATTTAGTCTAAAATGCTGCCTTCATCACTACTGTGCGGATTGTTGTGTAAGTACTGTTCTGTATAAATTACTTGTATTTCAACTTTGTATTCTACATACATAGGTACAATCAGCCACACATCAGGTTATCGCAATCTGTCAAACTCCTCAGTTGATATGGACCAAACGTGTTTGAGATTAAGGTGACAATCGATTGAAGATTTTTTTGATATTATGATATGAAGTGATCCGTAAATTAAATTTCGAAAAGTACCTACATTTTGTAAATGATTAACTTTCCATCATCCATCAAAGCATAATGGTTGTTTTTTGTCATACAATGTCCCAATCGGTTTATACAGGGTGTATCTGTAGACATTTACATCCCTTAACCACGTCTACTACCAACCATTTCTGAACAACATTTAATTTTGTTGTGTACAACATTTTGGAAACTCGTCGAAAAAAATTCAACTCCATACAAAGCGTGGTGATTTAACCTAATCCCATCATAGTAGTGATGACTTGATTTGTATGATGGATGGGACAGTAATATGTATCTTACTTTTATTGTTAATGAATCGTATCATATCGAGTCCGCATAGCGACTGTTGGTTCAATGAGTGTAATTATTAACGGGTGACAATTGATAGATAAATACTGATACTTTTATATTTCCAAACCAGCTGACCCGGCGAACTCCATATTGCATTTGTTTTCATCTTTCAAATATTCCCTGGGCTACCTCGAATTTGTATTTCAAAACCAAAATTAGCCAAATCGGTTCAACAGCCGTTCTCAAGTTTAAAACAATGTTTAAAACAGACTACTTAATAAAAATATAGGTAAGTAAGTCTTTCTGTTTCTCAAGGTCACGATTTCATGAAGCTCCAGTGACAGAGCAACAGTGCCACGCTTCGGCATGAATAGGCCGGCTCGACCGGAGTAATACTACTGGCGTTGCAGGTGTCCATCAGCGGTAATCGCTTACCATCAGGTGATCCGACTCGTCTGCCACATATCATAAAAAAGCTACAGTCGTCGATTCTTTAGTGTGGCCGTCTGTACTCTGTATTGGTCGATTTACGAAAGATGACCACAAATAACGATCATCTACATGCGTAGACGATCGTCATTTGTGGTCATCTTTCGTGACCTGTACCCAGCTGTTCTCAGTCAAACTGCTTGTTTCAAAGGTCGTTCATGAACGTATTCAATTGTAATTGTCGACCGGATGAATTATCTGCATAGTTGGATATACTGAGTTATGTTATTATGTTTCAGGACTCATACAGGAGACATTACGAAATGAACGCCATACGGCCGGTTTTGGCCAACATAGCCAAAGGACATGGGGTAGGTGTTTTTGATGTTAGCCTTTATTTATTGTTATATATATTGGATCACCAGCATAAGGTGCTCACCAAAGATCTTTGGTGCTTATCATAATAGACAATTAGTTACCTACTTAAAATGTTTACATATATTCTTAGAACTGTCTTTAAAATTATAGGCAATGACATCGTGTTTAAAAAAATCAATTAATGCTTACACTTAAAATTAAATAAATTAGAAAAAATATTTGATTGTAAATAAAGACAAAGAAATTAATAAATAGATAAATGCGCCAAACAATCACACCAATAAACCTGGGCTCACACTAGGGCAACCCCTGTACTGTGAGTACCAGATGACGATAATTAACTGGGGGTGTCAACCCAGAACACCCAGACCCAAAACAACTTAGAAAATGTAGTTTCCTAAATTGACCGGGAATCGAACACGGAACCTTTCGCGCTTCGAATAAGTACTGAGAACTGTCTAAGGTCAGCTGTTTTGATAAGCGATAAAAATTTAGGAAGGCTCTGACATAGCATCAAGGTTTGGCAGCATGCGGGGTATTTATCAAAAATAACAGCTACGTATAACGCGTCAATTTTTACCTTCCAGACATGCCTCAACTCAGGCCTGGCGCTGGCGCCAGCGCGCGCGCATCGGCGCGTGCACTCGCAGGCAATCACCGACAACTTCCAGTACATCAGTAATGAGAAGACCGCGCTCAAAGTCGACCCTAAAACTATGAGGTAGTACCTACTTACTTATGCCTTAAAGCTTATAATGACTGCTACCGTGGTGCAGTGGCGTCCATCAGGTAACTATTAGGTTACGATGCTAGTCCATCTTTCGTGGTCCATTCGTCAGACATGACCCCCCATTCCCACTTCAGCCCGGGAGTTTTCTTGGGTACATCAGTGACTCCAGTTTTGGCACGTATTATAGAGTTCCGTATTCTTGATAATAATAAAGACGTTTTTTCTTTGCAGGTTAGACAAACGTGTGGACAAGCCGCTCTGCATCATCATGAACTGGATGCTGGCGAAGCCGCAGCACGTGATGAAGTACGCGTCGCTGTACCTGGAGCAGGGCTACGACGTGGTCTCCGTGTCCTGCACGCCCTGGCAGCTCATGTGGCCTGTCAAAGGATCGCAGGTATGTGAGTTAGAGTGACACCACTCTAGCGTCGGTGTCTTGCCCGGTGACCTCCCCACCTAGCGTTTTGGGCGTTGACCTATTCTTATTTTCACAATACATCTACCGATTTTGACATTCTTTTTTTTATTAATTATTGTTCGAAATATCACTTTTAATAGAGTCCACTAGCGGCTTTTAGGGGAGGCCTTTACCCAGGTGCGTGTGAAAGGGAGAAAGACTGCGAATCGGTTGTCATAACTGCCGCTTCGGTATGAATGGCAGTAGCGAATGGTAGCGAATTTACACATTTCGCTTCCTCCGAAGAACAAAGTCCGACCTCCTATTTAAACATATTGCAAAACAGACTTTATTCTTTGGAGCAGTGGATTTGCCGCCCCAAAACCTTACTCAAATAGTAATATCTACCTACCCCAAAGACGATGCCGCCCCTAGCCCGTAGCCTATACTAAGTGATACCACGGCCCGCCCAGAAGACCGGCGCCTGAAGCAGAGCCTGGCGTGTTTCGCCGAGTGAATGATTTTGACAAAAAAGTAAATGAAACATTCTCACGTGCATCTTGATTAGGTATATGTCAAATGGTAAAATGTTTCAGGTAATAGGCGCCGATATAATGAAGTTCCTGTCAGAGAACGGGCACGCGCCGCTGGTGCTGCACGGGTTCTCGGTCGGAGCGTACGTCTGGGCCGAGGGGCTGGTCTACGCCATGAGCGACAAACAGAAGTGAGTCAGCGAACGTAGCAATTTCAGGTCAATAACCCAGAGATTGTACACAGCAAATTCTTAATTTTGTATAACAATTCTTTGCAATTTATTCTTAAGTAAATAATGCACTTAAAAAAATTATCGAGGGGTTCAGGTGGGACTTGAACCCACAACCTTCCACATACCGGGTGGCTGTTCTACCAATTAAACTAACCGAACCCCGTACAGGATCCGCTGGGACACTTAAGGAGTCGTGAAACTGAGCAAGCCACTCCCAGTAGTGGGTATGCTCACGTACTCCAAAAACATTTAAAGAAATTATGTTTCCATTACATTTATTCAATCTATCATCGAATTAGCTAGTGATTGAGGCAGAAATAAGTAAGTTTCCTCCAAAATACACGTGTAGTCTTGTTTACGAATGTTTATGGAATGGTATCGAAACAAAATAGTAAGTACTATTGAAAATTATAACTGTTTCCTACCAATAAGGCCAGTGCCCGAAGGCGCCTCTTATGACCTGACCCCGCCTAAAAACCCACGATTGTAGGGAGGAAGCACATGAACTGAAAGGGCATTTCATGACTTGATGGGCTTGATGGATTTTGGTGTCTCATCCGCAGATACCAACCAGTGCTGGACCGCATGCTGTCGCAGGTGTGGGACTCCGCCGCGGACATCACGGAGATCCCCGTGGGTTTCCCATCAGCGGTGTTCCCCAAGAACATGTTCTTACAGAACGCTTTGAGGACTTATACCAAGTGAGTATGCGCTGGAAGAAAAGAAGATTCTTTTCATATAATATCATAATTTATAAATAAGGAGGGCGAAAGTAAAAAAAAAATTGACAGGCTTTATAATATTAAAAAATATTAGCGTAAAAACAATTTAAAAATTGTGTTTTTTGTGAACATTAGGTACAGGTCCATTTTTAGGGTTCCGTAGCCAAAATGGCAAAAACGGAACCCTTATAGTTTCGTCATGTCCGTCTGTCCGTCTGTCCGTCTGTCACAGCCGATTTACTCGGAAACTATAAGTACTACAGTGATGAAATTTGATGGGAATATGTGTTGTATGAACCGCTACAAAAATATGACACTAAATAGTAAAAAAAAGAATTGGGGGGGGGCCCCCCATACATGTAACTGAGGGATGAAATTTTTTTTTTCGATGTACATACCCGTGTGGGGTATCAATGGAAAGGTCTTTTAAAATGATATAAAGTTTTCTAAAAAACATTTTTCTTAAAGTGAACGGTTTTTGAGATATCAGCTCTCAAAGTCGTAAAAAGTATGTCCCCCCCCCCCTCTATTTTTATAACTACGGGGTATAAAATTCTAAAAAAAATAGAGGTGATGCATGCTAATAACTCTTTCAACGATTTTTGGTTTGATCAAAGTATCTCTTATAGTTTTTGAGATAGGTTGATTTAACTGTAATTTTGGTTAAGTTATTGTGCTTACACTGAAAACGATGGCTGAACCTTATAAGATAGATCAAAAAATATAATTATATTTGCTGCTACGGAACCCTTTGTGCGCGAGCCCGACTCGCACTTGGCCGGTTTTTTTTCCCATTATGCAACATTTTTTTATTATATTTATCATACTGCAAACAAAATTTGATGAAAAGTAGTGTATGAAACTGCACGTAACTTGATAACAAAACGCAAATTAAACGAAACGAAATGTTTACCTCTACAGTAGTTTCGAGAAAATACAGTTGGGAGAAACTTGTTAAGCCCAACCTTTTTCCAGATATCACCTTAAGAAATTCCACGAGTCCGCAACGAAGCATTACTTACGAGCGTCGGAGCTGTTCCACTCCACGCCGTGCCGCGCGCCCGCGCTCTTCCTGCTGTCCAAGACCGACCCTGTGGGCGCGGAGCGGAGCAACCGCGGCGTCCACGACTGCTGGCTCAAGCTGGGGATGAAGGTAGATTGCACCCTATTGCCTGCCACTAGAGGCTACAGTAGCTTGTGTAGCCTTACTGCTGTCCAAGACTGACCCTGTAGGGAAGACAGGAGCAACCGGGGCGTCCACGACTGCTGGCTCAAGCTGGGGATGAAGGTAAATCACACCCTAATTCCTACCACTAGAGCCTACAATAGCTTGTGGAAACGTGCTGCTGTGTAGAACTGGCTCAGGGGAATACACGGCTTCTTCCGTTTTTCCCCGTGTCTCACCCCGAGCCTGGACTAGGGAAAAATCGTTGGGGTTTAGTGAGTATGCCTCTGGACGGGCTCTGGTTAGCAGAGGCCCAACCCAGAGGAGACAACAAAATAAGTCTGTATAAATGATAAAGTCCCATATTGATTTCAGTGCACATGGCACTGCTGGGAGCGGTCGCCGCACGTGCTGCACTACAGCAAGCACTCGCACGAGTACTTGCAGCTGCTGTACGAGCATCTGCAAGCCAGCGGCGTGCTGCGGCACCCGGAGAAGCTGCGCGCCAGGCTTAGTTGATACTTGAACCATCGATTTTTTTTTCATACCTACTTATTAATCTTAAACGCGTCTAGGTAAAGTTAGTGTAGGACGACCTCAGGCCAGATGGAGTGACGATCTGCGCAAGAGGGCTGGCTGGAGCTGGATGCGAGTAGCCGAAGATCGATCACAGTGGCGAGCATTTGGAGAGGCCTATGTCCAGCAGTGGACTGCAACAGGCTGATGATGATTTGCACTTGACCTCATCTCACCTGATGGAGAGTGACAATGAGGTCTAAGATGTAGCGTGCTTTCCCAGAAGCTTATTCACTCTCGACTTAAAGACACCCAAGTTGTAGCTCTCTGGGAATACATAAGCCGGCAAGTTGTTCATTACATTAGTATTAAGAAAGAAGCGAAACGCTTAGTACGAGCCATCGGCGACCTCTTTGGCCTCGCAGATGTTCTATGGGCGGCGGTGATTAGTGATTACTTACCAACAGGTGTCCCTTTGCTCGTTTGCCGCCTCTAGTATAAAAAAAATACTAAATTGTGCAGTGTTGCCAATGTCTCACGTTTCCCCCATATTAAACCAAAAAAACCGGCGTGCAAACTCCAACTTTTCCCCCAAATTTTCATTAAACAAAAAACACGAATATAGGGGGAGTTCTCCCAATCTGGCATCAGTGATATTGCGACATTGTACCAGACTATAAATACCTACGTTACTCTATGCATTGAACCAAACCCTCATAGTGAGGTAAATAATGTAACCTGTTGAACATTTGCATAATAAGAGTTTATAAATAGTAGCTATAAGTTTATAAGGTTTGAGTCGTTTTTGCATTTTGTATTACTTTTTGAACGGTCATAATTTGTTCACATAATATTATTTTTTTGTTTAAATAAAGTTGTACTTACTTTTTAATGTGTTTCCATCAAATTATTTATAACGGACGGTATTTTTATAAAAATATGTTAAAATATAATATGGTTCTCCTTTTTGTCACTCAATTGTATCGCTGCCTTTAGTAACTGGTAACGGAAAGATATCTGTATACTTTGCTGCATTTTCGTGACTAAATCGCGTTTTTGTCGCTACAAAAAGTCGCATTGCGAAATGTCGCTTAGAAATTAGGTATCTGATTGAAACAGGGGCTATCGCAAGTGAAAAATCCACTATATGGCGTACTATAGAGCACGGTTATTTTTGATTTGAGATGTCTAAATATCACTAAACAACCAATGACGATGAAGTTGAACTTTAGCCTAACAGTACGGCATCTAGCGGCTTTTTCACAAGCGATAAAATAAAAACAATACACTAAATCTTATAAATAAGGTATATTATACAACAATAACAATATGTACATAATTTACTTCAGAATATCTCTGATATCGTTAGACTTAAACTTTTTCCTCTTATTTTTCTTTCCAGGCGCTTTATTAATCTTCTGTTTCGGCTGCTTGACCCGCTCCCTCGCCGCCATCTTGAGTCTTTTAGATCTCTGACTCTTCTTCTTCTCCATCTTAACTTGTTGTCTATGGATATCAGCTTGCGTCCTTAGTTTATGGTTGCTTCTCATCTTGTGTTGCGCGCCTTCTTTAGCCGTCAAACCTGTGTACTCGCCTAAATCATCGTCTTCCCTAGGTCGCCTTACAAATTTGCCTGCACTATGTTCATTCTGTGACTTGTCAGTCTGTCCCTTTTTATCAAATCTTCTCTTCTTCACGTGACTCTCGTCTGGCGCCGCTTGACTCTTCCGTTTTCTATTTTTGAATGCTTCGTTATTTTCATTATTTTTTCCCGTCTTGTTTGTGAAATTTCTGCCTTGCCAGTTATTCTCGTTCCATTTATTCTCTTGTGCGTTATTTTGGTAGTTCTTTCCTTGGGGATTGTTGGCTATGGATTTTTCTAGACGTTTCTTCCTTGCGTTGAGAGCTGTTCTGTCTTCTATTGAGAAGGAGACTATGGGTCTCTGTAATAGAAAATATTCAATTTAATTAACCAGCCTAAATAGTAAATGTAGGAGAGTAAAATATTACTTTATGTAACGTATTTTCAACATATTTCATTTAATACGATAAAGATTAACAGGGCAACCCGACAGCGGGGTAGGCCCAAAAAGCGATGGACTGATGACCTCAACAGCTTTGCCCGCGGTTGGCCCCCAAATGGCATTAAATTAAGAACGGAGGAGGGGTTTGGGGGAGGCCTTTGTCCAGCGGTGGGTAATATAAACTAAATAAAATAATTTTTATATTTCATATGCCCGTTTCATATGAAAACATTTTTAGGATTTAAATATAAAGTTATACTGATATTTTTTATTAGCTCGTTAACTTACGTTGTTCTTGTCAAATATGTCTGGATTGTTGTTCAGTTTCCGCAGGCAGGCGAGCGCGTCCTCGTGCCGCGTGAACATCACGAACCCGTAGCCTTTGGACCTGAAATAAGACATATTTTTCGATCAAATAGGTTTCTTCCCAACTTACCAAAAGAAAGCAAAGAATTATCTTTGCTTTGCTTACGTAATACTTGACCAGTCCCTTAATCGATTGTTCCGACTATTTACCATGATCTAAATTGGACACAGTTATGCAAACTAGAACCAACCCACATTTTTTATGTGATAGGTGGCAGACGAGCAGACGGATCACCTGATGGTAAGCGATTACCGCCGCCCATAACACCTGCAACACCTGTAGAGTCACAGGTGCGCTTCCGACCTTTTAAAAGGTTTTGGAGGTAATAATAAAAAAAAATTTTTTTGGTTAAAATCTAACAAATAGCTGGTATATTATGATCATTCAAAAGTTCATGGGCAAGTCCATTTTAAAATTGGGCGGTGTTAGTCGCTTACTATTAGGTGATCCGTCTGTTCATCTGCCCCCTTTATCAAACATGTCAAACAAAACATTATCTGGAAATCCCCAAATGACCTAAAACCGTTCATAAAATTAAAAGCTTTTACAATAAGACGGTACTCACGGGTGCTGCCCGTCCTTGGCCAGCGGAGCCCTGAGGTCGCGCATGACGCGCGCCTCGGTGATGTCGGCGCTTCGCCCCGCCGCGCTCACGCACAGCCGCCGCAGCCGCGCGTCGTTGCAGGACGGGGGCAGGTTCGATACTACCAGGCGGTAGCGGGATACGAATCTGTAATTAAAATATAGATATAGTCCGCGGCATGTAAGTGTAGAGATGACCTTGAGTGCGCAGAAACCAATGTGGGAGTTTGTAAATGCTAAATCCGATAGATGGCGTTACGTTGACGTGAGGTCCATCTTTGACGACATTGGTTGTTTCATAACATAACTTCATAATTTTGACATGATACGTCAAATGTAACCAATCCACTCGTTCAACGCCATCTATCCGATTTTGCATTTGCAATTATACCCTCATTTTAGTAGAAAGTCTTCTTTTTTACAAGTGCGCAAACTAACGGTCATCGCTTTAGTTAGATGCCGCGGACTATAGATACTGTTATGACTATGTGTATGTGTGTGCATACGGAAATACAGCTTATCTCAAATGGGTAAGGTCTATTATACCCTCGAACCACCGCGTTGGGACTGGAAAGCTATCGAACTTTCAATAAACATCTAGAATTGTGTGGAAGTCTCTCGAAGCCCTAGTAACAATATAAACAATAACAATTAAAAATCTAAAAAAATCCTTCCAGTAGGGTCGCGCCAGCGTTCGCGTTATTATCAAAGCGGGACGTGCGAGCCGGCGAGTCAGTTCCGGCAAACTAGGACTAATCGTGTGACTCACCACACACCTTGCACCACCGAGTCAATCCTAAAATAATACGTTTCTCGAATAGAATTTTATTGAATCGAAGTATACCTGTTCAAGTTCTTGAGCATCTGCGTCTTGCTGCGCTCCAAAGCGAGCCGCTTGGCCATGTCGGAGGCCGACAGCCCCGCCGCCGCCTTCGTGCCCGCCACCACCACTGCCGAACAACATTATACTATTATTAGCGGCTGTCATTCCATCCTCATCATCTTGATGGTTGGCGATCTAGCACTATGCGTTTTTCGAGGAATTTTCTCCCGCGAACCTCAGTCTTGTAGAATAGTTTAGCTGCGGCAGTATTTCCTGACGGCTATGACTTAGGGCCCTTCAAGAAACGAGCGTACTCCTTCTTAAAAGGCCGGCAACGCGTCAGCGACCTCTCTGATCTCGCAGATGTTCATGGGCAGCGGTGATTACTTACCAGCAGGTGACCCGCTTGCTCGTTTGCCGCCTCTAGTATAAAAAAAAAACTATGTATTTTTCTTTTTTTTTTATTTAGCCTACGTTTCTTCACGAGACGATCCTCGTCAAGTCTCTCGAGGTGGCCAAGCCAGCGAAGACGATGCGTCTTAGTCTCGCCGATCGTGAAGGAAGCATACCAGAGCCGACCGATGGGCCGACGCCCGGTACGCCGGTCTAGGTATAGTCCGAGGCAAGAAAGTGTAGTTATGACCTTGAGTGCGCAGAAACCAATTTTGATAGAAAGTCTGACGTCTTTGTAACGCCATCTATCGGATTTTTCATTCGCAAACATCCTTATCAATCGCTGTAGCCGGTCTTTTACTACGGTACTCACCTCCTTCTTTGACCAGATACAAGTTCCTGTTGTCCTTGGGCTGTTTTCCACCGCCCTTCTGCAGGCTCTCGCGCTTGAGCGCGGGCTTGGCCTGCAGCACCTGCCCCTCCAGCCGCAGCTGCTCCGCCGGCAGCGCTAGGAACTTTTCAGCATCTTCTGCGTTCTGGGAATATATATTTGTTACGTTACAGGTGGTTTTTAAGAAGGAGTGAACATATTCACACATCTAAGATGTAACTGCCAAAGACCTAAGAATAAAAATGCTTTTTACAAAATTGTTCTTTGGACAATTTCTATTAACCTTAGTTGTTGAAAATAAATTCGATTAAAATTGGTTAAAAATCGAGAATTGATGCTGGTGAGCATTGATTTATAAGGGTACTGCCCTAGCAGTGAACTAACACATTAACATCTGTCATAAAAGACTTCATAATTGCAGACAGGGTGCTTGGTTTGAAACTGTAAGCTTTCAGTAAAACATGTAATATAAATACCTAAATTCGTTTCCGTCCGTCCGCCCGATCCGTCTGTTCGCCATATAAAAAACACTGACAGTAAACTTGATGAGCCCGGAGCCGCTAACCAGGCAAGTAGACTAGATCTGTTATTTTATTGGTTTCAACCTTTGTAACTGCACAAAGTTCGAATTGGATATTTGACTAATCTCGATATCGTAAAAAATATTGATACTATATCAAATATTGTAAATAGCAACCAATGGCCAACATTTTCAGTTAAAAATATAACGTGAAGCTGGTTTTTGTGAGCATTCAAGTTCACTTGGCATATGTCCATTTTAGAAGTAATAAAATTAAAAAAAATATTATCCCATTGAACTACCCGTACATTTTCCACCAACTTTTATTACAAACCATTTACTTAAACGAAACATTGATATAGCTACCAAACAAAATATGACTAGACGCGCATACAGAAGAAGTGTTGAGTTGTGACGTCACAATCAATAGCATTGTATAGAGCGTTTTGGGCTTGCCCAAAAATTGTGCCTCTAAAGTTGTGATATCTTCAGGTAATTCAAATGAGAATCAAGTGATTCTTTCAACGATGTTTCTTAAATTGAGGCGTCTTTTGATTAAACACATAAAAAAAATTGTCAAATACCCAATTCTGGTGGTCGCGTATGGGACATAGTCTGGTTAACCACTCACAGTAAACTTGATGAACCCGGAGCCCTTGGAGTGCTCGGTCATGCGGTCGACGCAGACGAGCGCGTAGCGCACCGGCGCGACGGCCTCCGCGAACTGCCGCAGCTGCTCGTTGTCCACGCTGAACGGAATGTTCGTCAGGAACACTGTGCAGCCGTCCTCGGCGTCGTTTAGCTTCGTGCTGGAAGGTTTGATAAGTTATATAATAGGCCTTTTGCATCTTAGCAGATGATTTAAGTAGCATTTTAAGTAGGGACACCACCACCTTCGCTCGTGCTGTACAGACCATGCGCGATTGTATGTTTCGTCCGCATTGCGGCAAGCGAAACGAGTGTCGACGGATGGGGGGTTTCCAGCATATAATACCAAGTTAAACCATTAGTTAATTTATTGATTTCTTATATAATAATAAAACTTATAATACAGCTTTTGGAGAGTCAGATCTCTGGCAGAAGCTCCCCCAACAAGGTTGGGAAGGCAGACTGCAATAGATCCCATAATGAGGGTTGCAAATGGAAAATCTGACAGATGTTGATAGGTAACGGGAGGGCCCACAAGAGTAGATTGGTTACGTTTAGACATACCATGTCAATATTACAAAGTTTTGTACGTAAATAACCACCATAAATAATAAGGGTTTTTACCTTTATTAAGGTTTTGAAATTGAAATGAAAATTGATAACGAGTATAGACAAAAATAATGGTCAGTACCGTTTCCACTCCGGCTGCGTACTGGTCTGGCTCTGGTCATCGTCTACATCATCCTCTGCCTCTTCACTGTCATCTTCGTCGTCATCATCATCATCTTGATCGCTCTCTGAATCATCTTCTTCCTTCTTGACAGAGTCATCATCTGAGTCATCTTCCTCTTTTATAGAGTCTTCATCTTCATCTGACTCACCTTAAAAGTTCAGTTATTCAGAAAATTGCCACATTGACATAAGTATATAAACATTAACTACTTTGGTTCTCAAATGAAGGGAAGAGTTGACTTATTGTTGTGTCTGTCATAAAGTTGACTTAGAAAAACATACAATTATAGCATGATAGCAGCTATTATTGAAAAAAAAGACATACAATGGTTGATTCCAAATCTTTAGAGAAAGAATGCCACACCATTTTATACAGTAATGTAAAGTGGATTCCATTTACTCTTTCGGTCCATTGTACGATACAGTGAGTATAAAAACTACTTTACTATTATTTTAACGAAAAGACTACTTACTCTTAATTTCTTGTTTTAAATCATCATTGGAAACATTCAACGGTGGGCCGTCATCATCACTATCCGAGTCTTCCTTCTTCACATTATCTTGCAGTTCCAGCTGCTGGTTCACAATGTGCTGCATGTACTTATCCTTGGCCACTGCCCAGTCCACTGATATTGGCCGAGCTGGAGATAAAAAACAATGTTAAAATTATATAAGACACCAGTCTTATTGCTATAATCAAAATGGAATTTTCGTACTTGAATTTGATACATCACAATTTTTGTTTTTGCTACTGCATCCTACTGACAGTGCAGTGGCAGAGTATTCAGCAAAGCAAGGATTAAGTGTGGGATGATGAAAAAAAAAGTGTGCACTAACCTTTATGGTTCATTCTATATCATTATATATTGCCATTGTATTTTTAATTAAATACATTTAAAGTGTCTAACATTAGTATTCATAAGAGTCATTGTTGAATACACTGTCATTCGCATAATTAGGAATACTCCTCTTGGAAGCTCTACTAGTTTTGTAAAAATATTTTAAATGTTGCATTTGAATATAAACTCTACTTACCCAAAAATGGCTTCATATTGGTGTTGAGAAGTGCTTTTTTGGCCATCGGCACATTTTTGAAGGTAACAAATGCACACCCAACTAGCTTCCCATCTGGTTTCTTCAGCAAATTAACCTCTAATATGTCCCCATAAGGTTGAAAATGCTCCTTGAGTGATTCTTCAGTGGCTTTGAATGATATGTTTCGTATAACAAGACGAGCATTGCGGTTGATTCGGGTTTTGTCTTTCTTTTTGTTTGAGTTGGAGTCAACATTTTCTTCTTCTTCCTCTGCAAATTAATTGCCAAAACAGGTTGTTTTATTACAGCAAAATTATTGGTAAATTTGTATGAAAGAAGAGTATCGCACTGATTTATTCAGTACCTGTATAGTACAATCTAATCATAGTAAATCTTCCTAAAATATTTACTTAAGTGTCTAAAGCATCAAGGAAGTCTTAACAAATGTTTGAGGGACTATCAAGTGCACATGATTCAATCGATCAATCATCAATGTATCTAATGAATGGGACTATGATATAAACAGTACCTAGTGCTATCAATATTTATATTCATGAGTTTGTTAACATTCTAATTTATCTATCTAGTATTTGTTACATTCTTACCTTTAATTGTAATGATGTCACCATCAACAGAGGCTTTGTGAAATTTATTTCGTGGTGAATCCTGCTCAGCATTCTCACCATATTTGTGTCTGGGAATTGCCCATGCTACATTAATTGGGCGTTCTGTAAAAATTAATTTTAATAGAAAAAATTGTAACTGCAACAATTCACATTTGCTACCAAGCTTTTGTAAGTTAAGTATAATATAGCGTATAGGTACCATAAATTGATAGCATTTTTTATTTAAAGTAAAAATTCTCAAAATGGTATGCATTTTAGCCAAACATTATCAAAAGTTTATACACCTACCTAAAAATGGCTTCTTGTTTGTGGCGGTCAGCGCCTTGTTCGCCATCGGAACGTGCGTGAAATGCACAAACCCACATCCCACGAGCCTGCCGTCGGGTTTCCTTAGGAGTTTCACCTCTTCCACAGTGCCGAACTGTGAGAAATGCTTCCGTAAGTCCTCTTCTGTAGCTTTAAACGATATGTTTCTCACTACTAGCCGAGCATTTCTGTTCACGCCGTCTTTAAATTTAGTATTCCCACTAGCTTCGTATTCCTCCATGGTATTTTGAGTCATTTTATTAAAAATTCACGACAACATGTGGATACCACACAATCATAACATAACCTAAAAGTTTTTCTGGGTATTTAGGCCGGTGGGCCCTAAAATGCCAACGATTAACGGATTTGTCTGTAATTATAAAAGTAATCTATAACTAAAAACTAGAAACTCAGAAGAAAATCTGTACACATTACGCGATAAGCATAAAATTAAGCATTTTACTCGTATGGCGAAAAAAAACGATAATTTGACAGATTCAGTGAATGTTTTTTTTTTCGATGACAGTGACATTGATTTTTGGGGTGTGATTCAACCGTAAATTACCGCATTTACCGATAAATTTTATTGGATTCGATTCACGCCAGCGACATGCTCGTGCCGTGATTGACTATAAGTGTGGAGAGGGCGAAAGAGATGTGTGTGTGGTGGGTGGCTGAGCTATACTGCCATAACAAAAATTTATAAAAACCTCATTCTTTATTAAAAATTTAACTTTGCGTCGCAAACAAAAAGGCAAAAAAAAAACAGCAGCAGCTGATTGATTGATTTGTCAATGTCAAATATTATGTCAACGCGAGACGAATAATGTTTTTGTAATCTATCTTTTCCTAAATATTACTACAATACTAACTAAAATGAATACTAGAAACATATTCAGGGTGTGTAATAAGCTCAAACTGCCAACAATATCATCGCGAGCTGCTGGTTACAAAGTGGTAAAACGGCCTGACCCTAAAACTCTAAAGATGCCTGCTCCTGGTTCAGGCCCTAGTTTAATGGAAATAATAAAGGAGAAAATACGGCTTAACGGGCCGATAACAGTGGCGGAATACATGCATATAGTGTCCACAAACCCTACAGAGGGTTACTATATGAAGAAGGAGACGATAGGCGAAGCGGGAGATTTTATAACCTCTCCAGAGATCAGTCAGCTCTTCGGGGAGATGCTCGGGATTTGGTTTTACTCCGAGACGAAAAAAATGGGCTCGGGGAAGCCACTTAAACATCGTGGAATTAGGACCAGGGAAGGGCACATTATTAGTTGATATTTTGAGGGTAAGAGATGTTAGAATGTTTTAGATAATATAATCTTCCTGACATGAACTGATGGATGACTGTGCCTAATGTATTCTTCACGCACTAGGTTGTAAACCGGCTCGGTTATGACGCTAAGGATCTGAGTTTGCATTTGGTGGAGATCTCATCAACAATGCAGAATGTTCAAGCCAACCGTCTATGTATATCTCATAGAGAAACAGACATTGAATCGCCACATAATTATGAGGTAAGGATAAAGTAGTTTTAATAAAGAAAAGCCACCAAAAAAATGGAGACTATGTCTAAAATGTTTCCTCTTTTTATTTATTTCAGGGTGAAACCGTAAGTGGTATCAAAGTTTACTGGTATAATGATCTGAAAAAAGTTCCAAATGCCTTTTCCTGGTACATAGCTCATGAGTTCTTTGATGTTTTACCAATTCACAAGTTTCAGGTAAGTTTTACAAATATAGGTACTTTAGTTTGCGATCCAAATTCATATAAAAAAATATTCCACATGAACAATTAACCTACATATTTTACAGAAAACAGAAGATGGATGGAAAGAAATACTAATTGATATAGACGAAACAGGTAAACTGCGATACCGTATATCAGCCAAAGAGACTCAATCAGTCAAAGTCTTGCTACGACCCCCACTTGACTCTGGAGACAGGACAGAAGTGGAAGTTAGTGCCAGGAGTCTGGGCATTGCCAGGCAACTGGCACAAAGAGTTGATCAGTATGGTGGGATTGCATTAATAGCTGATTATGGCCATGAAGGCGAAAAGGGTGATACTTTTAGGGTATGTATCTTCCTTAAAGTTGCAAAGCATCACAAATGATTCACAACCTGATCTACAGATAATATTATTTTTTATATGTGTGTTCATATTTAAAAATCAAATGGTTAAGTATTTCTTATTCTATTTTTAGGCTTTCCGCAAACACCAAGTAGTAGATCCATTAGAAAACCCAGGAGGAAGTGATCTGACTGCCGATGTAGACTTCACACAGCTTAGGATAGCAGCCTCTTTGACTCCTGGTCAAGAAAATTGTGCCTTAGTCCTTGGGCCGATTCAGCAGAGAGATTTCTTGGAGAGATCCCAAGCTCAAGTTAGATTACAGGTATGAGCTTATAACTTTACACCTACTAAGAATATTATTACTTTAGTCTAATCCTTTTTAAATGTTTAAATTCTCTTCAAAATTGTCAACATAAAAAAAAATTAGCTTTTGAGAAGTTGATAATGCTTAAAAGTACAATACTATTACACAAATATTATAATGTTGTAAAAAAGCAGGCAGCATTGTAATGCTTGGTTTTATGTATTTACAGGTTTTAATGGATAATGCAAAAACAGAACAAGAAAAGGAAAAAATTAAAGCTGCTTATGAAATGCTTGTAGATCCCAAAAAAATGGGGGAACGATTCAAGTTCATGGCCTTTTACCCTTCATCTATGGGGCCAATACTCGAAAAATACCCGCCTTTAGGATTCTCAGTACCCAAATCTTAGAAATAAATATTTATGTAGTTTCAAATAAATAGGTATGTATATTTAATAAATGTGTTGTTTTTAATAAGAAATGAATTTATTTTACAAATTATTCTGATCTGTGAATATACCTATGCCTATATTGTAACAAATGATTATGTAATAAAGTTTTAAATAAATAAATGCGTCTAGACAGTTTTGAAAACGGATTTTTGGGGAACGGTTTGGTTCTGTTTGGGACTTCGGGAGATCCCGTGTTTTTTAAATAACCGATAGGGCTATGAGCATAAAAAAAAAGTGGCACCTTGGTATTTGAATTAATCTCGAGATACGAGAGGAACTTGGCAACAGAGTACATTGTAATCAGGAACTTGGGTAGGGGAACACGGTAAAAACTAACACTTACGGTTTAAAAGTGCTTCATTACGTTAATGACTGTGGCGCCATAAATTAATTTTATGACGCATTATCGTCTCATATGTAGGGTATATAAATCTATTATTGCATTATTTTAGAGCGTTGCATAGATTATTGGTCAACGCTCACTATGAATTTTTTTTTATATTACGTAAACATTGAAAAGTAGTATGGAATTATGATATTTTATGTCTTTGCTGCAACTTAATTTTATTTTCTTTATAGTGCTGTATCTTCGTTTATCGACAATAAAACCGTTGTTTTTAACCGTTTTTTTAGTCTGTGTTCAATAAACGCAAAATAATAATGTTAAAATTTTAATTATAATTTCATTACATCAGTCAGTACATTCTTTTTCTGTGTCCAATTTTAAATGATTTATTTTTACATGACGAAAAAACAAATTCTTGTTCAAATCTTTTGTTTGAATTTCCGGTAAAAACCGGTTTACATATTTACCTATGCAGGCAGTCGATCATCTGCTGAAAAATTATATTATTTTTTATATGTGTGTTCATATTTAAAAATCAAATGGTTAAGTATTTCTTATTCTATTTTTAGGCTTTCCGCAAACACCAAGTAGTAGATCCATTAGAAAACCCAGGAGGAAGTGATCTGACTGCCGATGTAGACTTCACACAGCTTAGGATAGCAGCCTCTTTGACTCCTGGTCAAGAAAATTGTGCCTTAGTCCTTGGGCCGATTCAGCAGAGAGATTTCTTGGAGAGATCCCAAGCTCAAGTTAGATTACAGGTATGAGCTTATAACTTTACACCTACTAAGAATATATTACTTTAGTCTAATCCTTTTTAAATGTTTAAATTCTCTTCAAAATTGTCAACATAAAAAAAAATTAGCTTTTGGGAAGTTGATAATGCTTAAAAGTACAATACTATTACAACAAATATTATAAATGTTGTTAACAAAGCAGGGCAGCTTGTAATGCTTGGTTTTATGTATCTTACAGGGTTTAATGGATAATAGCACCAAACACCACAGAACAAGGAAAGGAAAAAATTAAAGCTGCTTATTGAAATTGCGTGTCGATCCCAAAAAAATGGGGGGAACGGATTCAAGTTCATTGGCCTTTTACCCTTCATCTATGGGCCATTACTCGAAAAAATACCCCGCCTTTAGGATTCTCAGTACCCAAATGCCTTAGAAATAAATATTATGTAGTTTCAAATTAAATAGGTATGTATATTTAATAAATGTGTTGTTTTTAATAAGAAATGAATTTATTTACAAATTTATTCTGATCTGTGAATATACCTATGCCTCTATTGTAACAAATGATTATGTATAAAGTTTTAAATAAATAAATGCGTCTAGACAGTTTTGAAAACGGATTTTTGGGGAACTGTTTGGGACTTCGGGAGATCCCGTGTTTTTTAAATAACCGATAGGGCTATGAGCATTAAAAAAAAAGTGCACCTTGGTATTTGACTAATCTCGATATAACGACGAGGAACTTGGGTAGGGAACACGGCTAAAACTAACACTTACGGGTTTAAAAGTGCTCATTACGTTAATGAATGTGGCGCCATAAATTAATTTTATGACGCATTATCGTCTCATATGTAGGTATATAAATCTATTATGCTTATTTTAGAGCTTGACTAGATTATTGGTCAACTCACTATGATTTTTTTTTATATTACGTAACATTGAAAATCGTGGAATTATGATATTTTATGTCTTTGCTGCAACTTAATTTTATTTTCTTTATAGTGCTGTATCTTCGTTTATCGACAATAAAACCGTTGTTTTTAACCGTTTTTTTAGTCTGTGTTCAATAAACGCAAAATAATAATGTTAAAATTTTAATTATAATTTCATTACATCAGTCAGTACATTCTTTTTCTGTGTCCAATTTTTGATATGATTTATCAATGAGTTACTATATATAGAGGCAGAAATACCTACAAAAAAAAACGTGCCTGGTTAGAACATAAAATGGCGGACTGACAGCTATTTTAGTGCTGCTCTGTTGATAATGCTTTATCGATATCATAATTTGTCAAGTCGATACTGACTGGGGGTCTAATTTGAAGTGAAACGCAAATAAAGCATTGAGTATTGAAGTAATTTTTGAGGACTCAACCAAACGATTGAGAACGTCATTTCGGTAATTTGAAGTGACCATTCTTTTGTTTGAGACCGTTGGAAGTTGTTTTGACAGAACTCGTCTCAAATCCTAATTTGAAAGCCTAAAATGACATTCGTAAAATTGATGATTAGAAGCTTAAGTTACTGGTTTAAATGAAAATCAAAGTATAAATAGATAGGTACTCTTTATTGCACAAAGTTTACAAGTCTTCTTGAAGTAGGTAATAATTATGCTCTTAATATGTAATAGATAATATAGATCTTTTTATTGCAAAATTAAACTTAACTAGTGTTGCGGCAACACCAGGATCATAGCGGCAACACCAGGATCATAGAACCAATCATTCCAATCAACGAATTTTATCGCATGATATGCGTCCGATCTCATTGGTGCTTCATAACGTGATATCGCACAAGCGGACCAATGGGAGGCGCCGATGACGTCGCGGAAATCGACTCAACGGACATCCGGATCGCCACTGCATACAAGGAACACCTAACGCGCACATCTAACTCGTAATTTTAATTATTTTAATAGTTTGGTCTGTGACCGCTAAATAAGTATTTCTTTACTCTCTAATACCGAGTTTTCTTTCCTTCACCTCGTCCACTACAACTAGGTATACAGATATGTATTCAATTTACAATTATGGTGGTAGTAGGTAGTAGAGCTTGTAGTGATATTATCTTCCTGAGTTCAGTTCGTCGCAGTTTGTAGAAAGAGATCTGTAAGTAAGAAAATTATGGTATTATTGATAAGATTATAATGATATTATCTACTCTTAATAATAGAGGTAGGGCAATGGTAGCTCAGTGAATAAAAACGGGAGGTCGTAGCAGTAGGTATGTAATACCGGTATCATTAATAACAATCTCAAATTGACGAGTTTACGATATGTGATCAAAATCAAATTATTACAATACTCCCCAAAGTGAAATTCATCGCTTAGCATAAAAGGTTTATCTTCATCGTAAATATTATCGATGTTTTTACTACAACCCTAGTATAAAACTCACGAATTTTTATAACATAAAAATATTCAAAATGAAGCATAATTATGGACTGAAAACACACGGATAGAATCACACGGGGAAACAAAAGTGTAAAACATTCAAAGTTTCTATAAATATAATGAACATTTTATAATAATTAGAAAAAAATATAACATACCGGTGCAATGTTAATCTTTGCTGATTTTCGCTTTTCCTTGAGTCACATCCTATAACACTACACTTGGGCATAATGATTAAATGTTTCTTCAATATCCTGTGTAATGTGGACAACGAGTTCTCAAAAGAAAAGAAATTATTAGTTATTTTTGTCGGAAGAAACGGTGAGTTGACACTTCATGTACTTCAGAAAACTGTAACTAAACATGGCTTTTTGGCCGCATTAGGCATTAACGTGGTTGTCAAATGACAATTTTTCCGATTATAGAGCTGAATGAAATAGTGTCATCTCTTTCCACTTATGAAATCAAGGCTGAGTTAGATAGAGAGAACAATAGTTTTGAGAACTCCACGTCGACACGCATGGTATTTGTATAACTGATTTCTGTATAGGACAATAGGCCCGGTCCATATATTTAAGTCAATGTGATTTATTTTAACATGATACGAAAAACAAATTCTTGTTCAAATCTTTTGTTTGAATTTCCGGTAAAAACCGGTTTACATATTTACCTATGCAGGCAGTCGATCATCTGCTGAAAAAATATAATATTTTTTATTTTTAACTGTGTTCTAAATAAAAAGTAAGAATTTTCAAAATTAGGTCCGAAAAGGACTCTTGAGTGTAAAAAATTAATGAAAAGGGATATTTCCCGATTTTCTGTCAATTTCCTTTTCGAAATTTCATTGAATAAAAATATCACGCTGTTTCCTGATGAAATGTCAAAATTTCCGTGTTCAACCGTGGATAAGTGCCAATAATCGTGAAACATTCTGGTTTCTGTTGTGATGGACTTGTTCAAAGCTGATGAAAATCACGAACTGTGCCGTGGGCTGTGAGCGGGTCGCGAGTGCTAGTGTAGCGGGTTCCTTTGTGAGGAGTTCCATTGGATGATTTAACATTTTCGAGAAAGTGAAGGTGAGATGCGTTTTCTTTTGTTGTGTTAGGTATCTAAATGCGCGCGTGTAATCGCTGATTGCACTTGAACATTTTTCCGTATCAAAATGCATTTTAACGATTTCACTTTAGTACTGCGTTTATGATTAAAGTTTCAATACGTACTACGTTGATTTTCCATCGTTCCCGCAGTAAATCGTAAACCAGATTGCACTAGATTATTTGAATCACGATTATCATTGAAGATAACTATAATCGTTAAGTTTTCACAATATTTAGCAAACAAAGAGTGCATCCAAAACATGAGGAACCAAGTAATTTAATTCTTATCATTCTAATTGGAATGTGAGGGAAATTTGGGCTGGCTTTTAATGTTTAAAAAACTTTTTTTAAACTCAACACTTCATTGTATGGGACTAATGTCTTTAGTGTAAAGCTGTAACCAGTTGAACATTATGATTTCCAGCATAGTCTGTTCAAAAAAACTTGGTGTGTAGTAAACTATAGTGACCTATGAGCAGGGCAGAATGCTGATGATGTAATATCTCCTGCTCTGGCTTGATAACAATAGATTTATCTATTGTATTCAAATTCACTGCTCGTAATAACTTTTATGCTCTTATGTCAGCGCTGTAAACATTTATTTTTAAATTTAAGTGAACATAACAAACATGTCTATAAATGGGCTAACCTAGGCAAGGCAACAACCTCTATTTGTTTATTAATACTTTTGTTATGAATTTCAGAGCAGCAAACCAGTGCTAATCTAACTTGATTCATTTATTATGTTTCCCGCTCTGACTAACTACTTCACTTATAAAACTATGGATTGCATAAATCAGTTTTCTTTTTCAACATTTCGAATTTATAAATCATATAAGTTATTAAATCTACTTGATATTATTTACTGAGTAGCTTAAGCACTTGTGTTTTGGATATCGGACAATAGCAAGATCACAAGTACACACAATATGGATTAAACCTATGATTTTTGGTGTATGAGACAGGGTCAGTACCTAAAGGTGCATAGAAGGCCAGTTTCCATGGCTTTTTAATTTACTTAAACACCTTTTAATTTCATAAAAAAATATAAAATAGAATGTTTAAATGGAAAATATCATTTCCCATAATTTTCCTAAATGGCATTGCTTTTTCAGTATTGTGAAAAATTTGTATACTTAATTGTATTTTTTAGGCCATTGGAACTGTCACCAAACTATGTGATCCAAGTTTAAGTTAAAAAAAAATGGAAGCCTAGCTCAAACCAAAATATTATGATTCCAAATGCATATAAAATCAATATTTCCAAAAATAATTTGCTAGTATTGGACTCAGATGTGTCAAGCTGAAGACACCATGAAATGGCGAACATTGGGAAAGGTTCTATATGCCTAGCAGTGGACTGAAATAGGTTGATTATAATATTTTTTTATTATTGTTTTGATGTTTACTTAATTAATCTGATGGCAAAATTGTACATATTGTCAGTGTAATCAGTCATCAACTTAAAACGAGTTTTGACTTTAATTAATAAAATGTTTTTGGGTCACATTATCATTTTGATTAATCATATATAGGCTGTTAAAAAAACAAAGGCACCAATTAAATAATGTAATTGTACCGCCTACTTTTGTTGAATTCACTGTTAGTTTCATAATGAAATGGAAAGTGGGTAAACATATCTAATAAGATGCAATGTGATGTAATGTAGTATGTATATTTTTCATAATAATTACTGATTTGACTAATTTTATCTGGGATACTTATTATATTATTAGATATGATATTTGAAGAGTAAGATCTGGAGGGCTTGATAAACCAAAAACTCATTTTAGAGTTGCAGTATCAATATGTTTTATTATTTATTTATTTAATGATGTTTTATTCTGGAGTCTCTTTAACCTTGCTATGTGCCATCTATCACATTCGGTAATAATTTTACCAATTTGTTATTAGGTAGGCACATGTTTTTATTGATTTTAATTATAAAGTATCTTGTTAAGAAGAAGAGTGCAATATTCATTAAATTTATAAGATTCAAGTTAAATTAATCCATACTAATATTATAACTGCGAAAGTAACTCTGTCTGTCTGTCTGTCTGTCTGTCTGTCTGTCTGTCTGCTACACTTTCACGCCAAAACTACTCAACGGATTTAAATGAAATTTGATATACAGATAATCTAGACCCTGAGAAAGGACATAGGCTACTTTTTATTGCGAAAAGGGGGTTGTAAGGGGTTGAAAGGGGGGAAAAAAAGTTACTTTTCCACGCGGACGGAAGTCGCGGGCGGCCGCTAGTAAGTAATAAATGTTACGTTAATTTCTGTTTTAAATATTTATAGACACAAATTATCATATTTATCACTATGGCTCATGGTCATATCATAATATATTATTTTCTATTTTAGGTCTGGTGATCAGGCGAGATGAGTTCACCGCCCCCAGTTCAACTGGAGGTGGAGGTTGGGGATGAGTCAATGGAGGAAGATGCTCCAGAAATGCTGCCCGCAGACAGGTAACTTGTGGTTTTAATAGTTTTACTAAAAGGGGAATGCCCAAAGTTCAGAATAGTTTTGGCTGAAAAGCGCACACCAATAATTTTATGCGTAAAATATAGTATATAATGTAATTATTGTTGTGAGGTAATCATCAAATAAGTAAAAGTCGGAAATTCATTTAAAAAACGTTCTTTATTCATCTTCATAAACAATTAAGACGTCATCCAGAAATTGCGCAGGTACTGCTATATTACTTTCATGGCGAGCCCATCCCAAATACCAGATCACCGACAAGACGTGGGCACAGCATCCCACAGTTCGACGGCCTACAATACTGTTGTATTGCTGCACAACCTGTATTATTACTGTTGATCAAGATCAACACCGATCAGATTTATCAACACAAATAAATCCAACCTTGATAAAGTCAAAAACTTACCTCACGAGGTGCAATTTGACGAGTAATATCTTGTCTAATACCATCCACACGAGGTGTGGTATTTGTCAATGTGTGTGATCTTCTTCGTAAAAGCTACCGTCCACAGGAGATGCATACATGTGTATGACCAACAATTGGTGCACTTTGTTGATCTGCAGAAGTAGGCTGTCTTATTTCACTCCAAGCTGCTGTCCAGCAAGAATAATTCTTGTTAATACCTTAATACTTTAATGTCATCACTTGTTAATACCTGTTGCAATGAAAAAGCCCATATAATACAATCATATTGTCCACTGTAAATTGTTAAACAATCAAAAGATATTACGATAATTATTTACCACTGATTAATCTTTGAATGAGATTTTGCACCTCAGCGATAATGGCGGGCGAGTGGTTGCGGAGGAAGCGGGAGCGGAATCCATGTTCAAGCCAAGGTCTTCAGGATTAGATCGATCACCGGAGTCCATTTTTATGCAAATTCGTTGTTTTACTTAATAAAAATATTATACTCAATTTCAAAAGTTCAAAACTCGAGAGCTAACGTGAATTTACGTAAAATGACGTTTGACGTATTGTAAGTGGAGTTACCACTGCAAATATAACAATCGATACCTATTGAATAAATGAAACAGTAATCAATATCGATTGTTTCAAATTATTAAAAAAAAATGAATGTATCATATTGTTTTTTGTGTACCTAATTGGTGTCCTGGGATATTTATTTATTATTATTTTTTATTTTTATTGACTCCATTCGGCCTGGTGGTAAACAAAATGGTAGCCAACGGTAGACAACGGATGAAGTATCCTCAGGGTATCCTATCCGTTAGCATCGCCATACTGGCCCGCAAGCGTGAAGCAAGGAATCTGTCACGACACTGGATAAAAAAGCGCGAAAGACGGCAACCTCTCTCTCTTTCTCAAGTATGGTAAACCCCCGCTGAGTCTCCGGTACCCTCACTCACTGAAAAAAACACAGCAGTTAGGCTGCTATTGACGTTTGGCATGTTGACATTTTGGGAAATTATGAGCTGCTATTAATTGTTCTATTTTGAATAAATAAAGAAAATAACGCCTAATATACCTAAGGACGCGTCCTTAGGTACTTTTATTTAGATCCTAAAAAATCCGCCCCCTTGAGTGGTGGTGCGTACTCTAATCGATAAGAATCGATTTAATTGACGTTTGGCTCTAAAATGGCAACTCGGCTCTGCACTTACAGGAAAAGAAAGATTCCTGTGTTAGTGGGGTCAATTCAAAACTTATTTAGTGTGATAAATTATTTTGGACTTTAGGGGTAAAACGAATATGTTGACCATTAAAAATAATTAAAAACATAATTTTTAACCAAAATCTTTTTTATGGGCGTGCTATGGCCATTTTTGGGCATCGTGCTTTATTATTTACTTAAAGAATATAACCTAGTCTTTCAAAAATTGATTATAATTCTAAATTTTTGAAGGAAGCTATATATATTTTGAACCAGATATTAACATCACAATTAATATTTACAATTCATTTATTATAATAAATTATAATACCTAATCATTTTAATCTTCTACTGTAATACTAATACCTCCAACTAATGTTCTATTTTAAGACTTGATATCATACTGGTAATATTTGGTGCCGATACGCAAATTTAACTTTCAAATAAATAACTTTACCATTTATAAAGATATAAATTCTATAGACAACCATAAATCTTGTGGCTAAACCAAAAAGAAAAAATCTTTGGGATATGGGTATTTCATGAAGTAAGGGCAGGTCCCATCTAGTAGCTAAAACACACACACAATATTTTATATTAGACTAACTTTGCTCTGTTTTTGAAAGAGTAACAGACAGACAGACAGAGTTACTTTCGCATTTATAATATTAGTAAGGATAAGTCTCATATTTATAGAATAGATCATATCGCAATCAGGTCAAAATCCTTGAACCTCTCTTAAGTCCTTCATAAAGATAGGAATGTCCTATAAAGTTCACGGGAGGTACCTTATATCGATAACAATAATCTAAATGATAGGTACTTGTTCATCTGATAAAAATACATTAGTTGTAGTTGTATACTTGAATCTTTATTGAACCTGTTCACTTGACAGGACAGAGTGGTTTTGTGTTGCAAATAATTAATAAATATATTAATTTAATATTTAGGTTCGATTAATGTTTCGGATATGACGTTATTCAAAAATGATCTTTTAAGTTCCATTATTAAGTAAAAAAATAAAAATATGTTGTTTACGGATTTTCTTCGAGTGTTGTGTTGTCGCCGTGAGAAAGAACTACACAACCTAGAATCAATAACAGCTGATTTGGAATATGACTATAAGTAAGCACACTTTATTAAAATAATGGCCTAAAAATATTTTTTGTATGTGTTAGAGCTACCTAAATATTTGACGTAACTTGTGTCATTGGCGCTTTATTTACATCAGGTGTTATTGTGGTCAAGCGTTAGCCCATATAAACAATTATGTATAGAAATGTACTTGAGTAAAGCGTATTTTCCTTTGAAATAGCTGGTTTAGTAAAAGAATAGCCGCATATTATTTTACAAAATTCATCATAGTAGACCCGTAGCAATCGAAACAATCGTTTCGCTTATTTTGTACTGCAATTTGATTCGCAAGGAAACCGGCGTGTGTATTCTTGTTTGCTCGGCCGTGCTTGTTTGATGCATCGAAGATTTACAGAACGATCTGGTTCCTGTTAACATTCCATTGATGTCCAATTTAACATGAATGCCGAATAAATAAACACAGGTTTATTAAAATAAATATCGGTTGAGTATTTATTTGATAGTAGCGATGTGTAATGAATATTTGCGGTATTATCGCCATCCTAACTTATATTATAAATGCGAAAGTAACTCTGTCTGTCTGTTACTCTTTCACGCCAAAACTACTGAACGGATTTAATTGAAATTTGGTATACAGATGATCTAGCTAGACCCTGAGAAAGAACATAGGCTACTTTTTATTGCGAAAAGGGGGTTGTAAAGATTTAAAAGGGGGGGTAAAAAGTTACTCCACGCGGACGAAGTCGTGGGCGGCCGCTAGTCCATCCATACTATTTATAAAGTGATAACTTCTACAGACTACGACAAGGCTTATAGGTAAACCGAAAACACGAAACGCTTGCGCGATGTAATTGAGCACAGCGCCATCTATTGGTTTATTTCTGAATTACGTTCCCGAAGCGAAGTGAGGGCGGGCCACTAGTGGTCTTATAAATACAGCGACTTCTGCACTAAACAAACATGCTTCTGTCGCGGAATTTTGTGACTGTACTTTGTATTGTGCTATAATGACAGACTTTAGCCTAAATGAACGTCTTTGACATAAAAACAACAAGTTCAACAAACTTAACTACGCGTCTAGGACGTTGCGATGTTTTGTTTTCGTCTCGTATCTTTGTTTCCTTTGTTATCTAACTTGTATCTTGCGCGTGAACTCGAGAGTGGCGGCGTTTTATCGGTATTTTTTTAATTTACAACTACTTCCTTATAAGATTCCTTTGCACTGATCCCATGGTTTTACTGTTTATAAATTAACAGTGGGAGAGCCACGCATCGGCATTAATAGGCCGGCACCACCGGAGTAATACCACGTCCTAACAGAAAACCGGCGTGAAGCAGTGCATGCGCTGTGTTTCGCTGCGTGAGTGAGGGTACCGGAGGCCCAATCAAGGGGAAGGGGGGTTAAAAGGTAAGCAGCGTACTTGTGAGACGACTGGTGTTGCAGGTGTCCATGGGCGGCGGTAATCGCTTACCATCACCAACCAGGTGATCCGTCGGCGTCGGCGAATATCATAAAAAAAAATGCATTCCCACTAAGATACCACCGCCTTAAAGAAAATCGGCGTCTAGCAGGTCAATGACCAATCTGCTAAATTTCTTGCGGTGTCTTTTCGGCAGAAAACTACATTTCAAAACAGGTTGACATTCGTAAGTGTTATTGTATGGACCCAAATTAAATAAACTATTTTCATTTTCATGAACACCCGCCAGGCTGTATTTAACCAGGCTATGTGTAAACAGCTTAATTTCAGATTGGACTCTTGGACTATTTGTGCAAAACTTATATTTGCGCGAGTATCTTGGTATTTGGGTCACATAGAGTCGCGGCGTTATAACGAAACGGCGGCCGTTTTAGTGTTGCTATATCACTGATTTTACCACCAACTGTGGTTGTTTTAATTTGATTAGGTACAAAGTATTTTATAATAGTCATATTACCTCAGTAGTGGTTTTGGGCGACTTTCGCAGGTACAGACAGCCACACATCAGGTTACTACAATCTGTCAAATTTCTTCAGTCGATATTGAACCAAACGCGTTTAAAATAAATGTGAGGTTCGATTGTAGAAATTTGACAGAATGTAGTAACCTGATGTGTGGCTGTCTGTACATATTCATGTTATTTAAAATACATAGTTTCATGCATATCAGCCCACATACACCCACTGCTAAGTATAGGCCTCATCTTCTCATCACGCCACTTTGGTCCCCAGCCAGCCTCATCCATTGTTTCCCCACTACCATCTTCTATACTTCTATATCTATACTATTAATAAAGAGGTAACGCCTCGGCCTGTGACTGACTGACTGACTGATCTATCAACGCACAGCCAAAACTACTGGACCTAAAATCATGAAATTTGAAACATAGGTAGTTCTTACTATGTAGGCGCGCACTAAGAAGGGATTTTGCGAAATTCACCCCCTAAAGGGGTGAAAGGGGGGGTTTACGTTAGTATGAAAGTCTTTCAATTTTGATGTTAGAGATTTGAAAATTTGGATTATGGTTGTTTATCAAAAATAAAAATTTACCTGTTTTAGTTTTTTTTTAAATTCAAGCCATAAAGGGGTGAAATGGGGGTTAAAACAATGTATGGGAGATTTATTATTTTTAAAGCTAGAATCTTGAAAATTGGTATTTGGGTTTTCCGTACAAATTAAATGAAAGTAATTTCAGCATTTTTTTTTCTTCAGCTTACAAAGGGGTGAAAGGGGGCTAAAACGTCGTATAGAAAATTCGTCACTTTTAAAGCTTGAGCTTTGAAAATTGGTATTTGGGCTTTGCATGCAAATGTAAAGAAATTGAATTCGGCACTTTTTTCTTCAACCTTAAAAGGGGAGGAAGGGGGATAAAACGCCGTATTGTCAATTTTAAAGCTAGATTCTTGAAACTTGGTATTTAGGCTTTGCATACAAATGTAATGAAAGAGATTTCGTTATTTTTTTCTTCAACCTAAAAAGGGGGGAAAAGGGGGTTGAAACGAAGTATTGTCATTTTTTGAAGCTAGAATCTTGAAAATTGGTATTTAGGCTTTGCATAGAAATTTTATAAGTCCCCCCCCCCCCTATAGGGGTGAACGGGGGAACTGATTAAATTTGACAAAGTAAAGTTATAGAGTTTCCAGCATTTTTTAAATGTAATCTTTTTGAGATTTCTTCATTAAGGTTTACGATCACCAAAATTACACTGGTGGCCACAGGTTCTGTTGTATGGGATTTTATATATGATTATAAATGTATTTTTTACGCTGATTTGAAATATAATAGCCATTTTTCCCCAGCAGCTCTAGTTTCTGAAATATTTGACTTCGAAGTTTTCAGTAAAAATGACAAGTTTCACAGTAAATAAACTTTATTGTACCTAATTACACTGAGTTAAATTTTCTTTTAAGCGATTTTTTGTTATGGGTTGATTCAGGAGTACTACTCTGAATGCTCCAGCAGTAATCAGCTAACATATGAGCGTTCCAGTAACCTTGATACCGCTCTTCCATAGTACGGAGGTCCTGGTGAAAGCGCTCGCCTTGCTCTTCACTAAAATCGCCTAAGTTTTCAGGAAAACGGTCCAGGTGGCTATAGAGAAAGTGCATCTTGATACTCATGTTGCAACCCAATCGTTGAAAGTGGAGCATCAGTTGGTCAATATGCTCAGAGAAGTTAGGTAACTTCCTGTTTCCCAAAAAATTTTTTACAATCCAAATACAATGGGTTCAGGGTCTGATGTATTTCTAGCATAGAGTACTGGTCGAACAGCAGTCAGCAGGTTAGGATAAGTCCATTTAGAGTGATTTTTGCGATTTATTCCAGTTATGTTAACCACACAAAAATAACACTCACTGTGATGATCCGACGGTTCACGCCATATCATAGGAGTTTGGTACTTGAAATGAGGTCTTTTCTTATTTACCCATAAGCGTAATGACTCGACACAACTTTTACACACCAAACTCGGTATCCAGGGTTTATTATTTGTTTCATATGGCAAACCAAAGAGGTCCATATAAGCTTGTTTCACGAGGTCGGATGGATTCAAACGAAATTCTTTGAACATATACGCGCCACAAATAAAACAAAAACTATTAGGATTGTTTACACACAGTCTCCTTGACGAGCTCATGATGAAAAATGCAAATATTATAACAATTAATACACCTTCGCTGTTAATATGTCCACTGAGAAGTGATTTTTTTTCATAGTACCCGTATTTAAAAAACTCGAGCTGCTAGAAAAAAATTGAGGGTAGATTTGAAATCAGAGGCCTCAAATTAGTAAGAAAGCGATTTAAAACTCCATGCAACAGAAAAAAAGTGCTATTTTGGCCACCAGTGTTATCAATGCTATAAGTATCAGTAACATTTCTTTTTGTTAATTACTTTGATTGTTGTAAATTCTACTTCGTTCAAAAAATTAAAATACCGAAGCGAAGCGAGGGCGGGCCACTATTATAATATCGAAAAATAATACTAACGACAAATTTTAGTTGGCAACACTGAACATATTCTACGTTATGTTTTATGTATCCGACTGTGTGGAATTAGGGGTAATGTGTTTACGTCTGTTCCTAGGATTATTTTTGTAGGTTGTATTCGATTCACGTTTGTGATCCATGATACTTATTTTCGTAATTTTATTTATACTAGCACAAAAAGTTGGATATAGCTGACGTTGAAATGGAAGAGATCGTTGACCTTAGCGTTAGCAGTATATCGTATCGTGTCGTCTGCCTCTGTCCTTTATGCCGAACCCAACAGAGGTAATTGTGCCGAACTCAACTGAAGTCACTTGTGTCGAACCCAACTGAGACAATTTGTGCCGAACCCAACTCAGGTCACTTGTGCCGAACCCAACTCAGGTCATTTGTGTCGAACCCAACTAGGTCATTTGTGCCGAACCCAACTCAGGTCACTTGTGCCGAACCCAACTGAGGTCATTAGTGCTAAACCCAGCTGAGGATGTACACGAGCATGTATGTTGCGTCGTAGTGTGTTAAAGTTACGTTGTAGGCAGCATTGCACTTCGTTTCGGGACTTTACTAGGAATTTTTCGAACATAGCCCGGGTTCGTGATCACCAATCCGCATGAGGCTAGAGTGGTGATAAAAGCGTGGTAAGCCTAATCCCATCATAGTAGCGATGACTTCATTTCTATGATGGAGGCCTTTGCCCTGCAATGGGACAGTATATAGGCTGATACTTCACATTACTTTGTAGTACAAGGGACAATTTAAAAAGATTAACGTCACTGTTTTTCCTGGAATTGGTAAAGAAAAAGGAAATAACGAGAAACGAATATAAAACCTGCAATCGAGCGACGTAGACAGTAAAATCCGTCCACACCACACGGTCGACGCCGCGGTCGGTGACTTGTCCTATAAAGTCACTTATGACTCAAATTAATACTTTATGGGTCGCGGTCGTTCACCCCAAAAATATGTTTATTTACATTCTATATAATAGCCATTTGACCATAAAACATAAGCAGGAAAATACCAGTTACACCTCTCGGTCTGAGACCTTCAAATATTCAACCTTCGAGTTACATTTTCCTAATAGGGGTGACAATGTCAACGCAAACTATTGATCTCTATTTCTTAGGCAATAGGAACCAGATTGCTTATCGCCGATCAGATCTAGTGTGTATTTTTTTTTATAAATAGACTAGTATGTTCAGAGCCGTGGCGTCATGCCAAATGCAAGCTTCAGTATACTATTTACCGTTGTGTGTGTATGTGTTGTGTAAATAAAAAATATAATCGAGAATATTTTTGTATTGAAAAAAAAACGCTATGTAATCGAATCCCCATATAAAATACAAATCGGCATATTTGTATCTTTATCAATAAAAGCGTCAATCTATAGTGCTTGAATCAAAATCTCCACAGATTATAATAAAGATTGGAAGTCCTACAGTCAACTTTTGTGAAGTGCCTTTCGGTTTTATGATAATTTTACTTATCGTTTTAAATTGTTTTGTTTTTAAATTGGACCTAACTAAATTTTACATTTAATCCGTTATTAAGTGTTTGATAAACAATTAGTATACTGAAAACTTATCTTATGTTTGTGACTTGTGGTACAGTCGGCAGCAGATATACCTGATCAGACAAGGTATCCAAGAAAATATGTAATACACATCCATCGTCACAAAATTTAATTTTTAATTTTCACATTCAATTCTTCATATACTTATATTGTAAATATTTGAGTGTTCTTAAACAGAAACACCATCAATGATTTGTTGTATGTGTAGAAATTCATGGATATCGACTGTTAAAACATTTGTTACTCGTTGAACTCTATGATGCATGCAAGTAAATAAAAGGGCGTTAACTGCAGTGAGTTGATTTTGAGTTTTCAATCTTTTAATTATTAGGTAAATAATAATTAAAAGGTTGATGAAAATGATGAGAGACTCAATGGGCACTTTGTCTGTTCTTTGTGCCTGTCAATCTCATATTTGGATCTCACGGCCGCTTACCATCAGGTGGAGTGTGGTCATCTTGATTGTTCTCAATATTATAATAAAAAATACAAATCAACTAAATGCGGCTTAACGGCTTTTTAGATAAATTCGGCAGCATGACAGTTAACTTTTTGAAAGTTTAAACGTTTACCTTTCCTTGAACATCTGGAGTGTATAGTGACTTCTGCTGCTGACTGTACGTACTTAACTACTCACATAAATACAACATTTACATATTACTCGTTTGTCACAAAACTCATAAAGAGATATTGATAACGCACGGCGTCATGCGTGTCTTAAGCCAACTACAATACTAATACCGATATTAAACAGGAAGATAAAGATGTAATAATAAATAGCTAGTTCATACAACTATCTAAAAGCTAATTTGAAACGTGTGCAAGCAAAACACTATTGATTAGACATCTATTACATTTTAACAATAAAATAATCTATTCTATACTATTTATAAAGAGATAACTTCTATAGACAACGACAAGGCTTATAGGTAAACCGAGAACACGAAACGCTTGCGCGATGTAATTGGACACAGCGCCATCTATTGGCTCATTTCTGAATTACGGTCCCGAAGCTAAGTGAGGGCGGGCCACTAGTTTTAACAATAAAATAATTTAAGACAAAATGCGTCATGACTCAACAGATCACTTTATAACAACCTTTGTAGTCTTTTTTTTGCCTAAAGTTGAACATAAATTACAATTCATTATCTAATTATAGGTTTACCAATGACTCGAAGTCTAAGTAAAAAATACAAGACTTCAAGTACACAATACTTATTTATGTAACGTGGGACTAACAAACGGATCCCTAGGTCTAAAAGGGCTTAAATCCCCACACACATAAAATACAGGATGACTTTTTTAACATAGTGCATTTTTACCGCGATGAGGCGAAACACTACGATGTAAATGACGCCTAGCGCCATCTATTGGTTCAGTGAAACTAAAGCCCCGAAACGAAGTGAGGGCGGGCCACTTTAGTATGAAATAAAAAAATAAGTTATGATTAGCTATGAAACCTTTTTTTTTTCATAAGGACGCTTTAACCTTTTATGGGGATTTGTCGATATGTTAGACACCATATTTTGAACATTATGTGTAACAGATAAGGTCCAAAAGGGTTAATCTTGTGTGACAAGTGAGAGTTAGACAAAAACAATTTGTATGAACACAAGTGAACAGAAAACTTTGAAAAACGAATTCCTAAGTGACCTTCGTAGAGTGTTGGTAAAATGAATGACACATCATCGGTGCGCAGATTCACGTTGCCGGCGCGCGCCGACGCAGTGGTGGAGCTCTGGCGGTCCAAGATGGCGGAGGGGGCGCTCTCGCCCACACACTTCCAGGACCACTGGCGCGTCACCGTGCCCAGGATATACTCGCCGCAGCCTAACAGGACATGTCTAGGTGAGTCGGCATTATCTCTTTATTTTTTTTTTATATCAAATGGGTTTGCACTTGACCTCACCTCACCTGATGGAGAGTGACAATGAGGTCTAAGATGTAGCGTGCTTTCCCAGAAGAAGCTTATTCACTCTCGACTTAAAGACACCCAAATGGGTGCTACCGCGTGTGAAAATTCCGTTAAATGGCGTACCTGTAGACTGAGGTCCAACTACACGGTGATTGGTTATACTTATTTTTGATGTGAGATGTCAAAATGTCTCTAAACGACCAATGACGTTGAAGTTGGACCTTAGTATACACGCCATCTTACGGATTTTTTCACTTGCGGTAGGCCAGATTGTAGCTCTCTGGGAATACAGAAGCTGGCAAGTTGTTCTATTCCTTAGCAGTTCGTATTAAGAAAGAAGAAGCGAAACGCTTAGTACGAGCTGGTCTCATTCTTACAGTCTCACAAAATTAACCGAAACGCCGAATTATTTAAAGCTCTACAGCGAAAAAAAGTTAAGATTGATGTCCTGTCCTAGGTAAGCAATTGCCCCACCCGCAACACCTGTGAAGTGAGTTGCCAAAATTTAAGCTCCTTTTCTTCCCGGATCGGGCCTTCGAAATCCTCCTTCAGTCAGCGAAACAGCGCAGGCGCTGGTGTGTGGCTGTCAGACTGCTAAAACATCTATCAGCCACCGACTTAAGTAATGTCCTTTTAGCCGATTATACAAAAGCAATTCTGATTTGCAAGATTGCATACATTACATTACTAGTTGTTACCATAAACCGAATCGTTAATCTATCAAGGGTGTCGTTTGTATTAGCAACGGCCAATTAAATATAAATTAACCATTAATACATGCCAACATACAGTATCGTTGCGCCAATACTCAAATAAATTCCTATTACCTAAATAGCAGTTGCTATACTGCCAAACAGTACGATATTGATTCCGAGACTAAACACTGTTATGTGGTTATTTGATTAACCGTTTATTAGTCCATAAAAGCATTTATGGCAGTTACCTTAACTAGGAATCCACGGAAAGCCTTTATTATTCTTTATAGGGCTATTTCTAGTTAATTATTACCTTTTTTCTGTATAGTATATTGTCGCTCGATAAAATGTTGCTAGACACCATAAAACTTTTCTGAATCATTTTCACCTTTTAGTCTCCAGAATTTCAAATTTTATAAATAGTAGGGATAGGATTTGGTAGATTAAAATAACGTCATTAAGGGCCGATTTTTCCATTGTCTGATAAAATTTAACAGACCAATAAAGAGTTACCCGGCGAATTAAAGTTGTCTTACATCTTACTATAATTGTATGACATAGAGTGACAGTTACTATAAATTGGATTACATTTTATCGGTCTGTTAACTGTTATCAGACGATTGAAAAATCAGCCCTAAATCATACAATATCTTAGGATTTCTTTATATGTCGTAATGCTTAAACATTTTATGTTATCAGCTGACCCAAGAAGTTCATTCAGAGGTTTAGGTCAACGAATTTACTTAGTGTAGGATCTGGATCACCGACCCGGAATATGTTGTTTCTTTGTTAGTAATATCAAGGCCATGTTAATATTGTGAATATTTTTACCTAAATGTTTTGGGTTCTTCCATAACTTAAGTGTAAAAACGGGATACTGAAACTTTTATGTCTATTATTACGAGTATTATAGACGGGAATTAACGCGACCTAAATTTTTAAGGACATAATTATGTCTATCTGTCCATGAATCTATCTGCCACAGATCAGGCTTTATCGAATGAACTCAACAAGTAAATAACGTGCGTAAAATAAATCTTAGCGGATTCTTCGACTTGAACCCAAAACCTTCCACGTACCGGGTGGTTGTTCTATCAATTAAACTTCTAAACGCTGTAGTCCATCGACGATTTTTTGTTGACGAAGTCTTTAATTTGCCATTTTTTTTACCTACTAAGTTCTGCAGCTGTCCGTTTGTCTTGCTTTATTTAATACACGTGTTATGTCTTTAACAGATTGGTCCTTCGACGAAGAGCTGGCTCAGAAGCTGCTCATACAGCCGCTGGAGCAGTTCGTGTGGGGCTCCACGGAGGGCTCGCAGCCCCCGCCGCGGCGCTCCACGCTCTGCGGCCGCGTGTTCAAGCAGGGCGAGCCGGCTTACAGCTGCAGGGAGTGCGGTATGTGTCCTTGTACTGACCAGTAGGCCTGGTACCCTGACCTCGAATCGTCGGGGGCGAACTTCGCCAGGCTGGACCGGTTCGAGAGTCTCGGTCAGTGGGGGACCAATGGGGCGCAGTTGGGCACGCGCCGCCTTATACGGTCTCCCCACGGATCTAGATTGAGACTCTGGACCGATCCGCGCACGGCTGGCATAAACGGTGATGCGATCTGGACTGCCCGGCGCCAGAAGGCGCCACTTTTAATGTGGTGTTTGCGGCCCTAGAAAGGAGAGAATCGTGCATATAGGGACAAGGACGAAGAGATAAAGAACTTGTAGGGATTCAAAGAATTGTGCTGCGGTGGAGTGCAAGAGTGCTAATCATACGCAATATCCGCGCACATTTCCCCAGATTCGGCCTGTATAACCGTAGTGTTGGTATGGCCATGGGAAGGTGGTGGGTTGACCAGTAGGCTTAACATGCGTGCCGCGACAAAATTTTGTCGACTCTCGTTCGCGAGAGCGCATCCTTCTATCCCGCTCATCGCGCAGTCAGGTGAGCGAGAAGTAACTTGCGCCGACACAATACGAGTGTTGACAAAATTATCTCGTGGCGCGCATGTTAGCCCTGCGTGTTTTTACTTTACTGAACTATCTCGCCCCATTTGGGGAGAAGTGACATTGAGATGGGACACAGACACAGACTTTGTAGGGAGTTAAGAAACGCACCGGGAAAAGAGCACTTAGCAAGTACCTGGTGAGCGTCTCCCAAGATTCGGTCCGTATGCCGAGCGAGGTGTTATGAAACTATTCCTAAAATTAGTATGATGTATGATTGTGTGTATGTGTACTATGTGTGTGTGTATTAGATGGATTTTATTTTATTTCAATTATTTTTTTATTTTAACCTTTTAGGTATGGACAACACATGCGTGCTATGCGTGGAGTGCTTCAAGGTGTCCGCGCACAGGCACCACAAGTACAAAATGGGCCAGTCGGGCGGCGGCGGCTGCTGCGACTGCGGCGACACGGAGGCCTGGAAGCGGGACCCCTTCTGTGAGCTGCATGCGGTAAGATAAATTAACGGAGTCAATCAATCAATTATTTGAGACAACATCACATACATTGTCCTGGTTCCAAACTAAACCAGAAACAACGAAGGAACCACAAACACCCAGACCCAACACAAATATCTGTTTCATCAACAAACATTTGTGTTGGTGCGGGAATCGAACCCGCAACCCTTACGTCTCAACTGGCGCTCAAATCGATGCGCTAAATGGGTCGTCTTGTGTGACGAGTGACGGTTGTTGCTCCAAAATACGGTATTTTACTATACAGGGTGTATCTGTGAACATTAAACCACGTGTTCTAACAAACATTCTGAACAACATTTGTCCACCAACTTTCCGAAATTAATCGAAAATTGCACTTCGGACCGGCGGCATTTCACCTGGGTAAAAAAAAAAGGCTTGACACCATAATCGGGATTAAGGCCCGGTTCAGACACGGCGGAAACCGCGCGGTCTCGAACCGGATCTTATTTACATTAGCGCTTATTATTCGTTCCGCGCGGACTCGGCCGTGTCTGAACCGGGCCTAAAACTCATGCTCGATATGCTTGTCCCCAGGCCCCTACAGAAGAGGACCAGGCGCAGATGGCCATCAGCCCGGACGTGGTGGAGCGCATGAAGATCGTCGCGTCCGTGGTGCAGTCGTACGCGCTGCGGCTGCTCACGCACGACCACGCGCCCTCGCTGCCCAACGACCTGAGGTGCGACCCGGAGATAGGGTAGTTGCCTGTCTGTTACTACGGACTGTGATCCATCAGCTGGTCGTGGTGGCCTCATGAGGATCGTCGCGTCCGTGGTGCAGTCGTACGCGCTGCGGCTGCTCACGCACGACCACGCGCCCTCGCTGCCCAACGACCTGAGGTGCGACCCGGAGATAGGGTAGTTGCCTGTCTGTTACTACGGACTGTGATCCATCAGCTGGTCGTGGTGGCCTCATGAGGATCGTCGCGTCCGTGGTGCAGTCGTACGCGCTGCGGCTGCTCACGCACGACCACGCGCCCTCGCTGCCCAACGACCTGAGGTGCGACCCGGAGATAGGGTAGTTGCCTGTCTGTTACTACGGACTGTGATCCATCAGCTGGTCGTGGTGGCCTCATGAGGATCGTCGCGTCCGTGGTGCAGTCGTACGCGCTGCGGCTGCTCACGCACGACCACGCGCCCTCGCTGCCCAACGACCTGAGGTGCGACCCGGAGATAGGGTAGTTGCCTGTCTGTTACTACGGACTGTGATCCATCAGCTGGTCGTGGTGGCCTCATGAGGATCGTCGCGTCCGTGGTGCAGTCGTACGCGCTGCGGCTGCTCACGCACGACCACGCGCCCTCGCTGCCCAACGACCTGAGGTGCGACCCGGAGATAGGGTAGTTGCCTGTCTGTTACTACGGACTGTGATCCATCAGCTGGTCGTGGTGGCCTCATGAGGATCGTCGCGTCCGTGGTGCAGTCGTACGCGCTGCGGCTGCTCACGCACGACCACGCGCCCTCGCTGCCCAACGACCTGAGGTGCGACCCGGAGATAGGGTAGTTGCCTGTCTGTTACTACGGACTGTGATCCATCAGCTGGTCGTGGTGGCCTCATGAGGATCGTCGCGTCCGTGGTGCAGTCGTACGCGCTGCGGCTGCTCACGCACGACCACGCGCCCTCGCTGCCCAACGACCTGAGGTGCGACCCGGAGATAGGGTAGTTGCCTGTCTGTTACTAAGGATAGTAATCCAACGGCGTTTTAAATTTTTTTTTATGTGATAAGTGGTAGACGAACACTCAGCCAGCAGATCTATGATGTCCTCCGCTCCCTCTAGATATCGTCTCCCAAGCCCAGTCTGCATACGGATCACCTAATGGTAAGCGATTGCCGCCGCCCATAGACACCTGCAACACCACTGGAGTCACAAGTGCCCTGCCAATCTTTAATCCCCTTTCCCCCCGATAGGGTATTAGACTAATTTTTTTATGTGTTTAATCAAAAGACCCCTCTATTTAAGAAACTTTGTTGAAAGAATTATTTGATTTGAATTACCTGAGATATCACAACTTTAAGAGCACATATTTTACACAGGCCCAAAAACGCTCTATACAAATGGCTACTAGCGTGTGACGTCACACGCAAGTAACTTTGAATGCTCACAAAACGAGCTGGACGTTATATTTTTAACTGAAAATTTAGGCTGTTGGTTCTTATTTACCAATATTTTGGTAAAGTATCAGTATTTTTTACTATATCGAGATTAGTCAAATACCCTATTGGGCCTCCGGACCTCGGCAAAACACAGCACAGGCGCTGCTTCATGCCGGTCTTCTGTGAGACCGCGGTATCACTCCAGTTAAGCTGGCCTCATGCCGAAGCTCTTTGCCACCGTATCTTCTCGCATTTTTTCGAGGTGGCCGAGCCAGCAAAGTCGATGCGCTTTAGTTTCGCCGATGATATAAATATAACAGTTATTCATAATTTCTTTATTACGATTTCCAGGTTGAAAGATGAAGAGCGAGATCTCCTACAAATATTGGACCTACCGGACCGATATTGTACTGTACTCTACAATGACGAGACACACACATTCGAACAGGTTTGTATGCTCATATTTGAGGAAATCCTCGTTTCTAGAACTGCGATCATTGTCTGCCTGCGCCTTTTCCCATTATCTGATCTGCTGTCCTTGTCTGTTTTCAAGAAAGAAAAAAGGATGATTGACCAATAGATGGCGGTGTCGATTACATCGCGCTAGTTTTTCTTTTTGGATTACATAATTGGTTATCTTTAGAAGTTGTCTCTTTATGATTAGTATATTTATTTCTTATTTATTTATATTTATTAGTATTATTTTTAAGATGTTGATTGTGCGTCCAATCTCTCTTCGGTCGTGCCACACTAGTGTCCCATTGGATTAAGAGCGTAAGGGAGAGTGCACCTGTGTTCGCGCACACACTGGAACTGTATCAAATATCCTGCGTACGTGGCTGATCATTAGATCTGCAACCGTAGGTATATTGGCTGGAGGATTTAGAATAAGATTTTTTTATTTTTTTATTTTCATATCTCTCACAGGTAATAACGACCCTCAACCGGGTAATGAAGTGCAACCACCGGGACTCGGTCGAGCTGGTGACGCTGATCGACCGCGAGGGCCGCGCGCTCGTCAAGTGCAACTCCTTCCAGGTCTGCGACAAGCTCAAGGGGGATATTGAGATGTAAGTAGATAAACTCGGATTTTTAATTAGTGGAGTAAACTGACAGATGCAAATGTCAAGTTTCTATTTTTTTTTTTTGTTATATGGCCTGTATTGTGTTCACGACACATTTAATTTTGCCAATGTCAAGTGTAGATTGATAAAGTGTAGTCAACAGTCGAAGTCACAGTCACTCAATAAAACGCCGGTGTTTAGCGTTTTAATGTCCTAAGGATTCTGTGGACACTATTTTTAACAAAGCCGTAGGTTTTAAGACTCTATTAGGTCAAAGCAAATTGTTCACGTGACAACTCACTCGACACACAATAGCAGTGTTAAAAACGACACAATTCAATGATTCTTATATTAATATCACCCTGCGGCACTTCACTGCACAAAGTAACACCAAATTTGTACACTAAAAACCACTAGATACTAAATAAAATCTTTGGATTGCATCAGCCGATGCGGCTTGTTTCACAGTTACCCACAGAATCGTCAAGTTTCTATACATTTTGACATTTTGCATCTGTCAAATTGAGTAATAATGTATGGGGATGACACATTGACATCTGTAAGTTTACTCCACGTGATTAAAAATCTGGGTATAGATGGATCGTTATTGCATAGAAATAGAAAACATGAGTGAAACAACAGCAATAAACAGTACAATACGTATTTAGCTTCAAGTTAAACGATTGATAGTTATATGAAAGAATAAATCACGTGTATTTGTCACCTTATGATAGTGAAGATTTCATTAATCATTACAAGATGTATTAAGGGTTCGAATCCCTTATTAAAAATTATGAAAAATGTATCGGTTTAATGCCCCCGAAAAATTGTTTAGACGGATGATAATTATATACCTATAATAAGTACTACTACTACTTATATGTTAGTATCAAAAAAATCTTAATTCCATCTCTAAATTAATTTGATTCATAATTGAAGTTGTACAATTAATAATTGGTGTTCAATTGTTTAACAAATATGTAATATGTGTATATCACGTGTCCACTTACAAGAAACTAACTATTTCTTCAAAGTGGACACGGATTTGATAATTACATTCAAGTTGAAACTTTCAACGTTTGGTAATAGAGTCCTGCAAAGATATCGTGGAATAAATAGATCAAAGATATGCCAACTGACAAGCATCTCTTCACTGATCCTACGAGATAATAATGCTTATTTAGTTAGTTGGTTTATTTTTAAATTAAACCGACCATCTAAATGATTGAAAGTTTCAACCATTGTGCAGTGTTTGCATTTTAGTTTAGTTATGCTGAAATAGATGCCGCTTTTGCCAAAAGTAAACTATATTATAACTAACATATCTTACCAAAATGCTATCTATGTAAAACTATTATTTTTGTTCTGTTTTCTCCTATTCTAATTGCGTTTTTGACTAACTTTTGCAAGACTAACAACGCATGTTATTTATGCATATCTATCTATTTTGCTACCTCTAGAAGTCTAGAGCGTTTTCTGACACATTTTCAGAAAGCGTTTTTATGAATAAGCTGAAACACAACGTCTAAAGTTCGACAAATTAAATGCATTTAGTAAAGCAAAACTGTATGTTCTTCTATGATCTTCGATCCTAGATACAGCGTGAACGCGTTAAAAGTGTCACCGTCAATGAGAGCTCCAGTCAAAAGAGCGCTATTTTGCATTTTCGGAATTTAAAACCAATTACTACGGATTAAGGTCTAAAAGGTTAAATGGATGATGTTCATAGAATACGGGTCCTAAGAACAAAATTGTATCTGCTAAGTTTCTACTTCTAGATAGCACGAGCTATTATCGTGCACTCGACATGGAAGTCGCCTTTAGAGATTTCATACATTCGTCCATTCAAAAATCTTATTCGACTTCAATGATCTCCAGATACGATTTTGTTCTTTTAACCCGTCGAGATACACTCCGTATATAAGTGTTTCTCCCTCTCGTTGTGTCTCGGCTGTCGTTGCGTATCGTATGTACCGCTGTGTGCGCATCGCTTTGCGTGGTGTGGGGTGTGTTGACGCGGGCGTTGTGACGTTACTCAGCTGCACGGCGATGTTCGAAAGGTTCACGTCGCGGCACGGGCCCAGCCTCAAGGTGCTGGTGATGCACGCGCACGTCATCGCGCACCAGACGTTCGCTATGAAGCTGCTCAACTGGTGAGTCGATTTATATTACCTAACATACGTTAAGTATCAGCCTATATATTGTCCCACTGCAGGGCAAAGGCCTCCATCATAGAAATCAAGTTATCACTCCTATGATGGGATTAGGCTTTGGTGAATGCGGTGAAAGTGAATGCGGATTGGTGATCACAAACCCGAGCTATGTTCGAAAAATTCGAAACATACTTTTTCTCCACCCGGGAATCGAACCCGGGACACCGAGATCACGGCCAGGTACTTAAACCACTAGACCAACAGGGCGTTAACATACGTACCGCGACAAAATTTTGTCGACTCTCGTTCGCGAGAGCGCATCCTTATATCCCGCTCATCGCTCAGTCAGGTGAGCGAGAAGCAACTTGCGCCGACACAATACGAGTGTCGACAAAACATCTCGTGGCGCGAATGTTAGCCTGGCAGTAAGTGACGTTCTCTTGTTGCGGAGGACTTGTTTCGGGTCGCTGAGCCAGTGGAGTAAGTAAGTAAGTAGGTGACCCAGTATATTGGCACGCCACAGCCGATAAGCAAAAGTAGAGCCCACGTTAGAGTGAACCCACACTAACGTCCTTTGAGCAAAGGATGTTTGAAAGGACGCTAGTGTAGGGTCACTTCCTACAAAGGACGCGACGGCACGGCATCACATTCGTTGGCACTTCCATACTGGCCCGCCAGATGCTTCATTCGCTTCGATTGAAGGAGTTCATAGCCTTTGAAGGAGTGTTTCATGAAACAAGAAGGCAAACGACTTGGTCACGATGGTGTTTACCGCCGCCCATAGACATCAAAGGAGTGTGAATGAGGGTTTTTGCAAATGCAAAATCCGATAGATGGCGTTATGTTGACGTTAGGTCCAACAACGAGAGTGATTGGTTTCATTTTGACGTATCATGTTAAAAGTATGAAGTTATGTTATGAAACAACCAATGTCGTCAAAGTTGGACGTCAACTTAACGCCATCTATCGGATTTTGCATTTGCATAAACCCTCATAGAAAGAGAAATGTATAGTTCTTTTATCTATGTAGTACCCTAAATTCTTTAGTTTACTTAGGTACAGTTAAAAATCTATTTTAATACTAACCCAATCAATCATAGGCTTCAGAACTTCGTGAGCCAAGAGCCGAGCCTGCGGCTGGCCGTGAGCCAAGTAGCTCTGGGGCAGGAGTCGTGGGGCGCGGGCTCCACGGCCGCGGCGCTGTGCGGCGGCGGCGGCGTCGCCGGCGCCGTCATGCAGAACGACTTCCGCATGTGGAAGGCGGCGAGGACCGCCTGGCATCGCCTCCTGATCGCCACCACGCTGATGGACTACTCCACTAAGAAGGCCATGGCGATACTCTTCACGAGGAACTATGGTGAGTTTCTATGGTCTATTCTACGTAAGGCCTGTACTCAGTATTGGGTCAATGCGGTCATGCAGAACGACTTCCGCATGTGGAAGGCGGCGAGGACCGCCTGGCATCGCCTCCTGATCGCCACCACGCTGATGGACTACTCCACTAAGAAGGCCATGGCGATACTCTTCACGAGGAACTATGGTGAGTTTCTATGGTCTATTCTACGTAAGGCCTGTACTCAGTATTGGATCAATGCGGTCATGCAGAACGACTTCCGCATGTGGAAGGCGGCGAGGACCGCCTGGCATCGCCTCCTGATCGCCACCACGCTGATGGACTACTCCACTAAGAAGGCCATGGCGATACTCTTCACGAGGAACTATGGTGAGTTTCTATGGTCTATTCTACGTAAGGCCTGTACTCAGTATTGGATCAATGCGGTCATGCAGAACGACTTCCGCATGTGGAAGGCGGCGAGGACCGCCTGGCATCGCCTCCTGATCGCCACCACGCTGATGGACTACTCCACTAAGAAGGCCATGGCGATACTCTTCACGAGGAACTATGGTGAGTTTCTATGGTCTATTCTACGTAAGGCCTGTACTCAGTATTGGATCAATGCGGTCATGCAGAACGACTTCCGCATGTGGAAGGCGGCGAGGACCGCCTGGCATCGCCTCCTGATCGCCACCACGCTGATGGACTACTCCACTAAGAAGGCCATGGCGATACTCTTCACGAGGAACTATGGTGAGTTTCTATGGTCTATTCTACGTAAGGCCTGTACTCAGTATTGGATCAATGCGGTCATGCAGAACGACTTCCGCATGTGGAAGGCGGCGAGGACCGCCTGGCATCGCCTCCTGATCGCCACCACGCTGATGGACTACTCCACTAAGAAGGCCATGGCGATACTCTTCACGAGGAACTATGGTGAGTTTCTATGGTCTATTCTACGTAAGGCCTGTACTCAGTATTGGGTCAATGCGGTCATGCAGAACGACTTCCGCATGTGGAAGGCGGCGAGGACCGCCTGGCATCGCCTCCTGATCGCCACCACGCTGATGGACTACTCCACTAAGAAGGCCATGGCGATACTCTTCACGAGGAACTATGGTGAGTTTCTATGGTCTATTCTACGTAAGGCCTGTACTCAGTATTGGGTCAATGCGGTCATGCAGAACGACTTCCGCATGTGGAAGGCGGCGAGGACCGCCTGGCATCGCCTCCTGATCGCCACCACGCTGATGGACTACTCCACTAAGAAGGCCATGGCGATACTCTTCACGAGGAACTATGGTGAGTTTCTATGGTCTATTCTACGTAAGGCCTGTACTCAGTATTGGGTCAATGCGGTCATGCAGAACGACTTCCGCATGTGGAAGGCGGCGAGGACCGCCTGGCATCGCCTCCTGATCGCCACCACGCTGATGGACTACTCCACTAAGAAGGCCATGGCGATACTCTTCACGAGGAACTATGGTGAGTTTCTATGGTCTATTCTACGTAAGGCCTGTACTCAGTATTGGATCAATGCGGTCATGCAGAACGACTTCCGCATGTGGAAGGCGGCGAGGACCGCCTGGCATCGCCTCCTGATCGCCACCACGCTGATGGACTACTCCACTAAGAAGGCTATGGCGATACTCTTCACGAGAAACTATGGTGAGTTTTTTATTTCTTGTACGATCTCAATAATACCTGATTGAAAGCGACCATGTGGCCTACAATGTTACGCTTTTGCCTAGAAGATGTATGTGGTACGGTGGCCTGCACATCAAGTTACTACAATCTGTCAAATTTCTTTAATCGAACCTCACTTTTATGTCAAACGTGTTTGGTTCAATATCAACTGAGGAAATTTGACAGATTGTAGTAACTTGATGTGCTGGCCACTGTACACTCTTGCCTTAACTGCTAATAGTCTCCATACTGATGGACTATATTGTACCTGGCGTGTCATGGCGAAACGATATCCAGAGTAAGTCAGTCAATTGAACGATAGGATGCGACTATGAGCTTTCCACAATGGCAGTGCGTATCACGATGAAAAAGTCGCTAAGGCTCGTTATTATAAATCTTGTACTCGAACCCTTATTATGTGACAGTCAATATTTTTCTATTAATAGGGTGAAGGTTTTTCCTTGATCGGATGTTGTATCAGTCTAGGTACTGTCCTACTGCAAGCCTCCAACATAGAAATCAAGTCTCATAAGCCTAATCACTACGCTTGCCCGAATGTTAAGATTAATACAGGGTGTATCTGTGAACATTTACATCCCTTTAACCACGTGTTCTATCAACTATTCTGAACAACATTTGATCAATAACTTTTCGAAATTCATCCAAAATTTTTTCGACTCCCCATACAAAATGACCAAGTCACGTGACCGACTTTGTATGAAAAGATGAATTTTTTTTTTGCGAATTTTCAAAAGTCGTAGAACAACATTTGTTCAGAATGGTTGGTAGAACACGTGGTAAAAGGGATGTAAATGTTCACAGATACACCCTGTATAACGGCCTGGATGGCGCAGTGGCTAAGGTGTTCGCCCGAAGCACGAAAGGTCCCGGATTCGATTCCCGGTCAAGTCAATTTAGAAAACTACATTTTCTAAGTTTTCTTGGGTATGGGTGTTCTGGGTTGACGCCCTCAGTTAATTATCGTCACCTGGTACTCATAGTACATTACCCAAGTTTGAGATCAGGGTTTAGTGGTGTGATTATCCGGCGCATTTATTTGTTTATTTATTATGCTTATTATGTTCCCCAGCGTCGATCCTGAAGGACTTCATACGCGACGACCACGACCACTCGTTCTCGATCTCGTCGCTGTCGGTGCAGCTGTACACCACGCCGACGTTCGCGCACCACCTCATAGCGAAGCACGACGCGTGGTTCGTGGTGGTCAACACGTTCGTCAGCGAGTGCAACCGCCGGTGCAATAACAAGGTTCGTGCCACAGGATATAATCGACCAATCTAATAAACCATAGAGCAGGATTTTGTTATGACATGACAGTCTATGTACGGTGGCCTGCACATCAAGTTACTACAATATGTCAAATTTCTTCAATCGAACCTCACTTTTATGTCAAACGTGTTTGGTTCAATATCAACTGAGGAAATTTGACAGATTGTAGTAACTTGATGTGCTGGCCACTGTACAAAGCACACAAGCAGGCGGTTTGTCATTATTCCGGTAGATGTCACTATGCATTTTTACATTGCGCAAGCATTGTGTGTCACCGGAATAATGACCCCAAGCCGCCTGCCTAGATTTGACAGTTCTAAAATAAACTCAACACATGTCAGACGGAACTGGTGGTTTTATTCAAATTTCAACCGTCTCCCTGCCTGGACCTTGAGGGTGCCTTGTACAGTCTAGTCTATAATAATTTAAAATTAATAATGTAAATAGATCCGTAAAAGATCTGCCAAAAAGTAGCGGATACGGACACGGATACGGATTTTTGTTCTGCCTTAGATACGGATATCCGGTACATCACTAACCACAGTATATCGAGTAGTTTATCTACATAGAATGTGCCACCATCGTCAAGGTCAATCTAATCAGTCAAGGTCAAGTCTTCGTCCGTCCACTGCTGAAGTGCTGAATCAGTTAAAGATGTGCCGGATCGTCAAAATGTAGATCCGCGGATACGGACCTGAAAACAGATATTTGGTATCAAGATCCGGAAATACCGATCCATATCCGTAACAATCACACCAATTAATTTATAAATTTATCACAATGATGAATGATATGAGCGAATGGAAGAAGAAAACATACTGCGCCGAATTAATGGAAACTGGAAATGGGGCAGAAAGATGATAATTTATTTGTATACTAGCGGCCGCCCGCGACTTCGTCCGCGTGGAAAAGTAACTTTTTACCCCCCTTTCAACCCCCTTTTCGCAATAAAAAGTAGCCTATGTTCTCTCTCAGGGTCTAGATTATCTGTATAGCAAATTTCATTTAAATCCGTTGAGTAGTTTTGGCGTGAAAGAGTAACAGACAGACAGAGTTACTTTCGCATTTATAATATTAGTACGGATTTTATATCTCCAGGGCCGGCTCGAGTTCGACCGGAACCACGTGTCGATGGGCTTCAAGCGCGCCCAGTTCATCCTGTACGACGTGAAGTACCTCCTCAGCTCGGTGCCCACCAGCTTCGACGACGACCTGCGCAAGGGCTTCCTGCACGGGCTCTCGCTGATGCTGA